>OX459067.1:16011688-16564230 GCA_949775005.1 Orthosia gothica
TTATTTGGAAGTCGGTAGTATTTTATACATTTTTTTGTTTTTATTTTTCCCTTTTTAGTTGTACCTACCTAAAAAAGGCAAGTTGTTTAGTAAGGTACCTAAAAACATGAAACTTGAACATAACCGGTGAAATGAGAGATCTGCGTAAGTACCCCTTTAGAGCCTACTGGCGTGATGTTATATTATGAAATAGTATAAACAATAAACAGACATGCGATTGCAGCAATCTCTAATGATTTGCCGTTATTTATTGAAGATGTCTGTTGTATATCTCCGAAATTCTTCATCAGATCTTCACAAAATTAAAATGGGATCAATTTGGAAACATACTCTTTCAAACAAAACAAAAAGAATTTACAAAATCGGTCACAATTGACGGAGATATCGGTGAACATACATAAAAAAAAAATACATGAAGTGGAACATAGAACCTCCACCTTTTTGGTAAGTCAGTTAAAAATAAGGCAAATTAAGCAATCGATCCACTAAACCTACCAGACCCATAGCCCAATACATTTTTCTTCGTATTTTGCAATAGTCCTGCACCAACCGGGGATTGTCCTTGGGTGCACTTGCGTAGTGCATACAGGGATAATCGTCGGTTGGTGTCACATTTCCGGATACATGCCTAACGGGGCCTCTACGAGTTGGCTTCGGCCCCTCGCACGCCTTTCAAAGGACCGGGACCCCAGGATCTCGAGATTGTCAAAGTCATTTAAAAAATAAAAAAGTAAAAATTCCTCAGTAGTAGCGTTTGCGACCACTAGAGGTAGGTAAAACTCATGTTAAAAGTCCCATGTTTATAGGGTTGAACCTATTGTCATTTACCCGGCAAAAAGGCAGTCTCTGGGTTTGTCATACAAAATGTCCTAATGGAAACCCCTAATAACACTTTGTCCGCCCCGAGGACGGAACCCAGGACAATGCTTAGCAGCTGTTGTAAGCGAGCACTAGATGAACAAGGTAATCTATTCAAATAAAGGCACGTAATATTTTATGACACATCCGTTTATAATAAGAAGTTTACCTACATTTTACCAAAATATTAGTCATATCTAAATACTCTTATTAATAAGATAATGCTTAGCGAGTTGTATGTTTTAAATATCATTAACTAGCTTGTGCATGCGGCTTCGCCCGCGTAAAAGACGAACATTATCTCGGGATAATGTTCGTCTTTTACGCGGGCGAAGCCGCAACATTTGCCCGGGATAAAAATCGAAAATTGATTTTTATCCCCTTATCTGTCTCCATCTCTGTGCCATATTTCATTCAGATCCGTTCAGCCGTTCTGGCGTGATTGAGTAACAAACATATATCCATCCAAACTTTCGCATTTATAATATTAGTCAGATTAAAGGAATTTGACCGGAAACATTTCGGTTGCTCCACACTGGGAGTTTCTTCCTGACAAAAACACTCACAGCCGGAACAACTATTTGTAGGTCATACGTGATTTGTTCCGTGCGGAAGTCGAGCCCGTGATACGGAGCTCAACCACTGCGCCAACCGTGCGCCTCCAATTTGAAAATATAGTTTTTGGACACAGACATGTTATTTCGTTATAGGTGAGGTCAGGATCTAGTCAAGCGACATTCTATCAGCGATTGGGATTGACAAGTGCTGTCAAATGCCACGTGATCTATAACTTAGATTTTGACTCTGACGGTCGCCATCGCTAATATTGCCCCTTTTTTATTAGGGTTCCGTACCCAAAGGGTAATAACGGGACCCTATTACTAAGACGCCACGGTCCGTCTGTCGGTCTGTCTGTCTGTCCGTCTGTCACCAGGTTGTATCTCATGGAACCGAAATTCAAAGAGTAAAATGCAGATTGCTTTTTAACGGCTGAATCGATTTCAATCAAAAATAGCTAAGAACACTCTCGACAAAGTTACCTTTCGAATAATTTCAATTTCAACTGGTGGTAGGCTTCGGCCGAAGGCTTGTGACCTCTAACAATATTGTGTGTCAAGGTTCTATTATAAAAATATATATATATATATGTATTATAAGGTTTCTTAATGTGAAAGTCTGTTTTGATATTTTTTAAGTTTTCACTGCCTTATTGCTTGCAAAAGCCTCTGCAAAATTGTTCTAGGCAGGAAGGTAAGATATTCTTTGCCTGAGCCACATCGACCCGGGCTGGGCTTAGGTAAGTTTAAATAAAAAAATAAATAATACAACTAATCTAGTCACACAATTTTATGCCCTGTTAAGTTTTAAGTATCCTTAACAGTAAAGAGAAACGGCAATTAGACTATAAAGTAAAGTCTGGCCAGATTCCGCCGTACAACTGCACTTTATTGACCCCCAACCATATTACGATGGCATGGCCCCGCCGCCGCCGCCGGGGAACTCATTGCAATAACTGCTCCACATGTACGTGGCGTGACAATTACCGTCACTAACCATTTTGTAATCCCCCCACGACTATTGGGACCATTGTCGTATTTATTGGACGTAACTTGTTTATATTTTGTGTAACTATGTGATTAATTTCGGTTTGAGAAGATTTATGTTTATTTTCAACAATGTATAATGGTTTGATTATTATACTCATCTTGTTAGAGTTTTGATGCAAAACCTCTAATCCGTACCCTGTTCTATAAAAGCTTATTCTGACAATAGAATATAATTTTGAATATTTTTATTTTGATGTCCGTCACTGTATAAAACAAATTTGCTTCATTCAGTTGTAAGATGAAAATAATAAAGTTTTACTTTTTCCAATAAGTGTTTCTCATTAAAGTCCTGCACCCTAATAATAATAGGTTATGGGCGATAAAAATATTTACACATTCAGTAAGTTAAATGGTCAGGACAATTACAATGTCTGGAGTTTTGCTATGCAAATGTTACTCACAGATTGTGATTTGTGGGATTGTGTACAAGACGAACCGGAGAACTTGGATGATGAGAAAGCTAGAAAGAGAAATGCTAAAGCAAGATCCAAGATTTGTTTAATGTGCAATGAAAATATCTATCCACTAATCCAAAGTGTAAAGACTGCCAAGGAGACTTGGAAAACTCTTCAACGGGCCTATGCGGACAGTGGGCTTACCCGCAGACTTGGGCATTTAAACCGGGTTCAGATGCAATTTTTGAAGGGTTTGGTAAATGGCCTTTCATTTGATACCATCAATAAGGATCCATGTGCTGTTTGCTGTAAAGGAAAACAATGTGTTCAGAAGTTTCCACGCAGAAAATTCAGGAGAGCTAAGCAGTTATTGGAGTTGGTGCATACTGATTTGGCAGGACCCATTGAAGCATCTTGGGGTGGAGCTAAGTATGCTTTAATTTTCGTTGATGATTTTAGTCGTCGAGTGTTCGGGTACCTCCTAACAGCGAAAACTGAAGTATTCGGTAAGTTTAAGGAATTTAAATGCTTTGCTGAAAATCAGAGTGGTAATAAATTGAAATGTTCACGCAGTGACAATGGTACTGAGTATATAAACAAACCATTTAATGATTTTTTGAAAGCGAATGGTATTTTACACCAGACGTCTGTGCCTCACACACCTCAGTAAAATGGTGTATCGGAGCGCACTTTTCGTACAATTTTTAACAAGGTTAGATGTTGGTGGGGTGAAGCATTTAATTGTGCAATTTATTTAAAGAATCGGTCACCTACAAAAGCATTATCTGACAAAAATCCAGAAGCCGTATGGACCCGATCAGAGGAGAAACTGAACCTCTCACATCTGAGAATATTCGGATCAAAGGCTCATGTCTTGATTAAAACTAAACGTGCGAAGCTCGAACCAAGATCTCGAGAGCTGACGATGGTGGGATACAGCGAAACACAAAAAGGTTATCGTTTTGTAGATGATACTACAAATCCGAAAAAGATTATTGTGGCCAAAGATGCAGTATTCACAGAAGAACAAATACTTGTAAACAATATACAGTCCAAACAAGTTCAAAAGTTGAAGGCCTATAATCGCCAACGAAGCCAGTTATAAAAGAGAATCCTATTCCTGTTAATGATGTAGTGTTAATTCCAATATCAGAAACCGACTTTAGACCTGATACATCATCTGTTACTGCTGAAAGGGAAAATACTTGTGAAATACCAGAACAAGAAGATGTCGATAATTTCTATGATTCTATTGAGCATGTAGATTCAGAGAATTAGATTAGATTGATCCTATTGCTTGTGAATTGTCACCTCAACAGAATATATTAGAACCTGAAAATAGTATTCCTGTAGTTGTGGAAGGGGAAACGGAACAAGAGCGTAGATACCCATTAAGAGTCGGGAGGCCTAATAGGCATGATGACATGGTTTACGATTTTCATGTATTAACTAATGACATCAGTCCAGATCCTGTTTCGGTCAAAGATGCTTTAACAAGGACAGATCGAGATTTATGGAAGAAAGCTATGACAGAAGAATACAATTCGCTAATTGATAATGGAACATGGATTTTACTAAATCGACCTATTGACAAGAATGTAGTGAAATGCAAATGGGTATTCAAACTTAAAGTTGGTGCTGATGGAACCACACAGCGACACAAAGAACGTCTTGTTGCAAAAGGTTTTTCGCAAGTTTATGGTCAAGATTATTTCGAAACATTTGCTCCAGTAGTCAGATTTACATCGATGCGGCTATTAATAGGATTGGCAGCTGAAATGAACTTGGAGATTTACCACATTGATGTCACCACAGCGTTCCTGAACGGGGAACTGGATGAAGAGTTGTACATGGAACAACCTGAATCATTTGTGAATGAAGGCAATGAAGGAAAGGTCTGTAAGCTTGTCAAAGCTATATACGGGCTTAAGCAAGCAGCTCGTTGCTGGAATGAAAAAAATCACATTTATTTGTTGGAGTTAGAATTTACACCATCCAAATATGACCAATGTGTATATATGAAGAAAGTTTCAGAGGGATTTTTAGCTATAGGACTTTATGTGGATGATTTTTATATTTTTGCTAGTAAATCTAATTTAGCAAGTACCTTAATCACGCAAATTAGTAAACGGTTTAAGATAAAAGATTTAGGTGAAGCAAGCGATTGTTTGCGCATGTCAATCTCAAGAAACCGGGATAAGCATGAAATTTATCTTAGCCAGGAGAACTATCTAAAGAAGATTCTCAATAAAACTGGAATAGAAGATTGTAAGCCAGTTAAAACTCCTCTTGAAACAGGGCTAAAATTAAATAAGGCCCCTAAAACAGACAATAGAGATTTCCAGGAAATAATTGGCAGTCTCATGTATTTATCAACATGTACCAGACCTGATATTGCATTTGCAATAAGTTATCTCAGCCAATTTAACACTTGTCATGATGACACACATTTTGTTGCACTTAAGCGAATAATACGATACCTTAAAGGTACTGCCGGATTATCTTTAGTATTTAAAAAGACTGGAAATATGAAGTTAGAAGCTTTTTCTGATGCCGATTGGGGCAGTAATAGTGATGGCAAATCATTTAGTGCATATTGCTTAACTCTTGGTGGGGCAGTGACTAGTTGGCAGTCCCGCAAACAACAATGCGTTGCTCTTAGTAGTGCTGAGGCTGAATATGTCGCTATATCAGAAACAGCTAAAGAAGTTATTTTTGTTAAAGGTCTTTTAAATGAATTGTTGAGCAAAGAAGTTAGTCCAGTGCTTGTTTATTCAGATAGTCAAAGTGCTATTAAATTAGTTGAAAATAGTAATTTTCATAAGAGAACCAAACATATAAATATTCGATATAATTTTATAAAAGATTTAGTTAAAAACAATGAAATTAAATTAGAGTACTGAGATACTAAGCATATGCCTGCTGACGCATTAACAAAAGCAGTTCCGAAGCCGAAACTTTTATTTTGTCTTGAGCTTATGGGTGTAGGTGTACAATCTTAGGTCACATCTTGGTTTATAGATACAGTGCCGGATTAAGGGAGGGTGTTAGAGTTTTGATGTAAAACCTCTAATCCGTACCCTGTTCTATAAAAGCTAATTCTGACAATAGAATATAATTTTGAATATTTTTATTTTGATGTCTGTCACTGTATAAAACAAATTTGCTTCATTCAGTTGTAAGATGAAAATAATATAGTTTTACTTTTTCCAATAAGTGTTTCTCATTGAAGTCCTGCACCCTAATAATAATACATCTGTTTATCATTATTCCCTGTTATTTTGTGGTTTCAGTCAGGTTTCCAGTCTAAACAGATGTAGAAAAATACCAGTATTTTACAAGAAGAAATTGCCTGTCTGATTAAAAACTAAATAGACTAATCTTGACTATCAGACTTTCGGGCTTCGGACTACCTGTAAAGATTCTGTAAGACAAATACAAAAAAAGAAATGGCAGCTGGGCCCACAGTTTGCCGTGCTTTTGGAGATCAATCAAAATCAAAATCATTTTTTTTTATTTCATAAAGGCCTACATGGGCACTTATAAAACGTCGACAAAAGGTGCACGGTTCGGGTTGGTCGTTTCCTATTGAGAAGAACCGGCAAGAAACTCCATGGTTACTCTTTTAAAAAAATGGTTTGGTTTTACAATATTTCCTTGTTACAGCATTAGTACTTAGATATGTGGGGACAACGTAGGCCCGACAATAAGTCGTTACGAAAAGCAAAAAAAAAAAGATTACATATTATTTAAACAAAAGAAAATAAAACGAGTTAAAAAGTTAACAAATGTTAACAAGCATCTAGAAGGCCTACAATGTTCACACATTTACAAAACAATCGGTAAAGGAATCTATACAAAAGTAAAATAAAAAAAAGACTAAATCTAACAACAAAGATATCACGGCATCCAATGGATAACCCATCCACGGACCGATATTGAAAAGTGAATGTTATCACTGAGCCGCGAAGGGTCTAAAAAAAATTATACGTCGAAATACAAACAGACAAACATGTCATAAAGTTTTCAACAACAACACTTTCACTTTAACTTGACTAATACCTATTATCTCATGATTCATACACAAACGGACACGTATCACCCGCAGTATGTACAGAACACGACTATATAAGCACCGCTCGAGATACCGAGAGTATTTACCAGTAAACCTCACAACAATCAGCAACCATGGTTTCCGACTTCAGAAAGAAGAAGCTCATCCACGTCTTCAAGTCCTTCTTCGACACTGATGGCAGTGGCAACATCGAGAAGGATGACTTTGTAGCAGCTATCGAGAGGATCACCAAGACCCGAGGCTGGGCAGCAGGAGACGAGAAATACAAATACGTTGAAGAGACCCTTTTGAAGATCTGGAGCGGTATCCAGGAAGTCGCTGATGACAACAAGGATGGACAAGTCAGCCAGGACGAGTGGATCGCTATGTGGGATAAATTCTCCAACAACGAGGTCTTCGAATGGCAGAACCTGTACTGCAAGTTCGCCTTCACCATTGAAGATGCCAGCAATGATGGATCCATTGACGCCGAGGAGTTCTCTTCGGTCTACGCTTCGTTTGGACAGAACAAGGACGAGGCTGTCAAGGCCTTCGAGAAGATGGCTAAAGGCAAGTCTGAAGTGACGTGGCTTGAGTACCAGGAGCTGTGGAAGGAGTACTTCTCATCGGAGGATGTCAACGCTGCTGGCAACTACATCTTCGGCAAGAGTAGCTACTAAGTATTAATTGATAAATTTTGATAAAAACTTGCTTATTTTCGGACAGTTATTTTTGAAAAGTGATCTTATGATAAATTATGCATTTATTATGTAAGTAGCGAATAAACTAAATTATTTAATTTATTTGTTTAGTTCTATTTCAAATCCCTTTTAGAAAATAGTTTTACTCTTTATGATACCATTTTTCATTATCATCACTATACTTACTCACACATGGTATAAGCGTCTTTTCCCACCATTCCTAAAGGTTTAGACCCACCTTCATTTAATTTAATTTTCAAGGTTGCAGGAAATTGACCTTTCCTAACCTAAGGCACACTGACCTTGCTAGACCTAGATTTCAAATATAGTTGATCGCATGATGGCTGACACATTTGTTGCCGTCAGCTAGGATAGGTGTAACCTGACCGTTTCATCAAACCGTTTTTAGTCGTTTGCTCAAAAGGCCAATCCGGTCATTATCCTGCACGATACACCTGCCTTTTTGTACGATATTTTGGATAATGTCTGAACTTGAAAAGAAACGTAGACCCCTGAGTTTATTTCGCCATTTCCTCTCCGGGATACCTCCCCCGTTGGTGGAGTGTTCGCAAGCGCTACGGCTGAGCATGAGGTCCTGGGTTCGATTCCCCGGTCGGCCAACTTTTCTTGGGTTTTCCATCTTGAAGTTCTCAATAACAGGTTGGAGTCTGGATTTTTGCCCGGTTGGTGGCAATAGGATTACTGGCGAGATGGAGATGTAGGGTGTTTTATCATTTCTTCTGTACGGCTCAGAGGTAGCCAGTTACTTACAGTTGAGTTGTTGGATATGAGTTGACGAAAACCACAGATTTGACCATAATAAAGTATATTCGTAAAAGTTACACGAAAGTTAAGTTGGTTGCTAATCCGCGATTATAGCGCTATGGCAGCTATTGGGCAACTAAATAAATATAGTAATAAAAGTAAATAAAACGATTGTCGAAAAGAAGGTCGCGACGTTAGAATAGAATAGAATAGAATAGAAAAACATTTATTCGACATAGAAACAACACAACAACAACAATCACAAAGTAACAGAAAAATAGTAAATCAAATAGTCAATTTGCCTGTACGTGAACCGTACATCTTCTCAGGTATAGTGAAATAAGAAATGTTGCCTCTGGAGTTTGATGTCCTACTTAATTATTAACAGAATAAATAATTTAATTTAATGATTCAATTGCAGTGACAAATCAAAATCAAAATATTTTTATTGCAACAAATTTATATTGATGTTACGTTGCTATCGCTCACAGACGATGCCGTCATTAATTTATTTTTAAACACATAATCAACCATTACTGCAAACTGATAGCAATCAGCATGCAATGTGCGTCAACATCTGATTCTTAATCTAGACTTATCAATTATTAATCACACAATTAAGAAAACATACATATTATAATATTACGCCTACATTCCCCGATTGAATAAGCAGAGGTGTACAGTTACTGAGATAGGATATAATAAAAAAAAACTACAAAGTGAAAAATAACTTTATTTTTGGAAGTCGGTGTCTTTCTTTTTTACCATTTTTTGCGATATGGTCACCGACTTCCAAAATTAAAGTTATTTTTCACTTTGTATTTTTTTTGGAAGTCGGTAGTATATTTTTGCAAATAAGTTTTTTATTTTTTCCCTTTTTAGTTGTACCTACCTAAAATAGGCAAGTTGTTTAGTAAGGTACCTATAACGCCAGAATAGATTACCCCGAATAACATGAAACTTGAACATAACCGGTGAAATGAGAGATCTGCGTACCCCTTTAGAGCCTACTGGCGTGATGTTAAATTATGAAACGGTATAAACAATAAACAGACATGCGATTGCAGCAATCTCTAATGATTTGCCGTTATTTATTAAAGATGTCTGTTGTATATGAAATTCTTCATCAGATCTTCACAAAATTAAAATGGGATCAATTTGGAAACATACTCTTTCAAACAAAACAAAAAGAATTTACAAAATCGGTCACAATTGACGGAGATATCGGTGAACAGACATAAAAAAAAATACATGAAGTGGAACATAGAACCTCCACCTTTTTGGTAAGTCAGTTAAAAATAAGGCAAATTAAGCAATCGATCCACTAAACCTACCAGACCCATAGCCCAATACATTTTTCTTCGTATTTTGCAATAGTCCTGCACCAACCGGGGATTGTCCTTGGGTGCACTTGCGTAGTGCATACAGGGATAATCGTCGGTTGGTGTCACATTTCCGGATACATGCCTAACGGGGCCTCTACGAGTTGGCTTCGGCCCCTCGCACGCCTTTCAAAGGACCGGGACTCCAGGATCTCGAGATTGTCAAAGTCATTTAAAAAATAAAAAAGTAAAAATTCCTCAGTAGTAGCGTTTGCGACCACTAGAGGTAGGTAAAACTCATGTTAAAAGTCCCATGTTTATAGGGTTGAACCTATTGTCATTTACCGGGCAAAAAGGCAGTCTCTGGGTTTGTCATACAAAATGTCCTAATGGAAACCCCTAATAACACTTTGTCCGCCCCGAGGACGGAACCCAGGACAATGCTTAGCAGCTGTTGTAAGCGAGCACTAGATGAACAAGGTAATCTATTCAAATAAAGCCACGTAATATTTTATGACAAATCCGTTTATATTAAGAAGTTTACCTACATTTTACCAAAATAATAGTCATATCTAAATACTCATATTAATTAGATAATGCTTAGCGAGTTGTATGTTTTAAATATCATTAACTAGCTTCTGCATGCGGCTTCGCCCGCGTGAAAGACGAACATTATCCCGAGTCAACATATGCCCGGGATAAAATCGAAAATTGATTTTTATCCCCTTATCTGTCTCCATCTCTGTGCCATATTTCATTCAGATCCGTTCAGCCGTTCTGGCGTGATTGAGTAACAAACATATATCCATCCAAACTTTAGCATTTATAATATTAGTCAGATTAAAGGAATTTGACCGGAAACATTTCGGTTGCTCCACTGTCACGTATATAGGACGTGTACAAGAGATTAATAAAACTAGGTTTAGAATTAATAAATATGTGGGTATATTGAAGAAAAAAAAATAAGGTTCCGCCTAGGTCTTGCGCACTTGTCTAGCCTTCCACACTTCCCTGGCGAGCTCCCGTCCTTCAGGCGTAGTCCCCGTAGCTCGGCCACTCCACGCAGGTGATGTAGGCGACAGATCCGGTATACGGTGTCGGTCAGTAAAACCGTGACGTAATTCCTAGGGACAAGGGTCACATCAGTAATCTGCTGGTATAGGGGTGCACGGGAAACGCTAGGTATGCATGGCAAGAACTAGATTGGCAAATTAGGGCTTATAAGGGCGGGAAGAATTCTAGGCGTGAATCTAAATAGATTATGTACATGTTCGCTAGCAGAGGCGGTTACAAGCATTACACTAAGAAGAACATAGTGAAAGAAAGGCAAAGCATTTCACACAGGATAGGAATACACTACGATATTCAGACGGGCGCGTACCTTAAAATTAATACAAGATAATACAAAAGAAATAGGTAGGTAACGGCCGTTAGACATCTTAATACAAAATTGTGCATAACTTACCCAAGTTTGGAATCACAGTCACTTATATTAATTAAAACTTTAATCTAAAAGTATGGAGAAGCAATCCAGTTTTAGATAGATAAAAAATGTATTTTATTCCGTTTTCTTTTAATGACGGTAGGCAAGATTTAAAAATTAGTCAGAGCGACAGCGTCCGTGCCTCAAGAGCTTTGGCTGCGGACTGTCCGTGGTGTCGTCTCGCTCGCCCTCGCGCCGGCAAGGCTCGCGGCCGGTGGCGGGCGCTACGAGGAACCCGTTACTCCGTATATATAAAATAATGCGGTTGTCCGCATCACTTGTTTGTTACACTACTACAACCTCGGTTCAATTTTAGTTTTATAGTTATGTATGTATAGTTAAGTACCTAATAGATGTAAATAGTTGATTTATTATTTTTAGTAGTTTTATTTATGTTATTTACTTAGTAAGTTATATTTTTAAATTGTTTATTTTTTTTTAAGGTAGGTTGTTTTTTTTTTTTTATTTAAAATTTATAGTTGTAGTAGTAATGTACAGCGTTATGTACACTATGTTACATTACCCCTCTCCCCAGAAAAAGGATTTCAACTTATTGAAATCCGCAAAGAGATATTTTGATAGGAACGTAAGTTTAGCTTACGACGGGTATATCCTAAGCTTGAGATCCTTGATATGCCAGACGCCAAGATCGCGACCATTCATGTCTTCCAAGACGTAAACTAATGGTGATCGTTTGACTTTTACGCGGCATTTTTGAAATTTAGGAGCCAACTTTTTACTAAAATGAGCATCTTTATCGCTCTGGAAGTAGCAACGCTTCCAAACGATATCGCCCACATTAAACTCTGCATGTTTTCGGCGCAAGTTGTAATGCTGTGTATTCTTTACATGAGCTTCCCACAAAGCAACCTGCACTTTGTCGAATATTGGCGATAATTGGCCCAGGTTTGCAGCATAAGCATCACGTGGTAGAAATATTAGGTCTGTTGGATCTGGATATTCGAGGTAATGAGAACCACAAACGACTAACTCTCTTCCGTGTACCAAGAAGGATGGAGTATACCCAGTGCTTTCATTCACTGAATTATTAATTGCGAATTGGATTTGTGGAAGGTTTAAGTCCCAAGATCTATGATCCCCATCTACGAAACTAGAAACAGCAGTTATTATTGTTTTGTTGTATCTTTCTACTGTATTAATTTGTGGAGTGTACTTCGGGGTGAAATGTATGTTGGGAATTTTGTATTTTTTGAAAAGTTTATCTAAATCTCGGCTAATAAACTGACTTCCATTATCAAGAATAATAGTTTGTGGAATTCCGTGTACGAGAAAGACATCGTCCTCAAGATGTTTAACTATCAAATTCGAGGTAGCTCGACGAAGTGGAAAAAGAAGGCAATATTTGGAAAAGCAGCAAGTTACAACGAAAATAAACTGATTTTGCTTCCGGGAAGAAGGCAACGGACCAACCAAGTCAATTGATAGAACTTGGAAGGGACGAGAAACGTCTTTAGGCCTACCCATTTTTCCGGGGACACCATGGGTAGAATGTTTATGAGCTAAACATGTTTCACAATTTGCGATGAATTGAACTACGCTAGAATACATACCGGGCCAATAAAAACGAAGTGTTAAGCGCTTATATGTCTTAAACACGCCGAAATGACCGGAAATAGATTGAGAGTGGCACTCAATTAAAATATGTCCTTGTTGTTCTTTTGGAATAACCCTCTTCCAAGCAAACTCAACCGTAAGGTCGACCTTAGTCTTCATGTACCTGTATAATACATTATTCTCCACCTTGTAGTTTGGGAAATTTATAGGATTAGCCTGACAACCCTGGAAGATCTTCAGGTACCAAGAATCCTGAGTATCAGGTACTGGAGCAGTGGAAACATCAGCGTTTGAAATTGCCTCAACAGGAACACTTCTAGATAGGGCGTCTGGGACAACATTATCTTTACCACGGCGGTGTCTTATTTCAAAATTGAAAGAAGAAAGGCGAACGCCCCACCTTGCTAGCCGACCGGTCGGATTAGTGAGAGACATAAACCACTTAAGAGAAGAATGGTCCGTATAGTACGCTGAAGAATGGTCCGCTCAAGGTAACAGCGCCAGTATTCTAGAGCAGTAAGAACTGCAAGTGCCTCCCGTTCTGTTGTGCTGTAGTTTCTCTCAGGTTTACTTAAAGAACGGCTCATGTACGCAATTGGATGTTCCACACCATCAATTGTTTGAGCCAACATCGCACCGATACCGTAATTACTAGCGTCAGTGTGCACTTCAAAAGGAAGGTTAAAGTCAGGGCAAGCAAGGACAGGTGCTTGAACTAGTTTAGTCTTTAATTCTAGGAAAGCCTTGTCAGCCTCAGGGGTCCACTGAAATGCAGGGGCGTTCTTTTTATTAGAAGTTAGCTTATTTAAAGGACCTGCTACAGTACTAAATTGTGGAATAAAACGCCTATACCACGACGCGGTACCCAAAAAACGCTTAACCTCCTTTCTATTGACAGGAGCGGGAAAGTCTAATATGGCTTTGACCTTATCTGGGTCAGTCCTTAAGCCATGAGCATCCACTATGTAGCCAAGATACCGTAGCTGACTTCGGAAAAAGTGACACTTGTCTAGATTGACAGTGAGATTAGCCGATTGTAGTTTTTGGTAAACTTTCTGAAGCAGTTCTACGTGTTCCTCAAAAGTTTTGCTTATGATAATTACATCATCTAAGTATGCAAAGACTTTGAGTTCAAATTCAGGCCCGAATAAAAGATCGCCCCTGCATTTCATACTGGGAGTTTCTTCCTGACAAAAACACTCAGAGCCGGAACAACTATTTGTAGGTCATACGTGATTTGTTCCGTGCGGGAATCGAACCAGTAACACGGAGTTCAACCACTGCGCCAACCGTGCGCCTCCAATTTGAAAATATAGTTTTTGGACACAGACATGTTATTTCGTTATAGGTGAGGTCAGGATCTAGTCAAGCGACATTCTATCAGCGATTGGGATTGACAAGTGCTGTCAAATGCCACGTGATCTATAACTTAGATTTTGACTCCGACGGTCGCCATCCTAATATCGCTTTTTTATTAGGGTTCCGTACCCAAAGGGTAATAACGGGACCCTATTACTAAGACGCCACGGTCCGTCTGTCGGCCTGTCTGTCTGTCCGTCTGTCACCAGGTTGTATCTCATGGAACCGTGATAGCTAGGTAGTTGAAATTTTCACAGATGAAGTATTTCTGTTACCGCTATAACAACAAATAATAATAAAAAAAGTTAAATCAAAAAATCAAAAAACCCGACTGCTTCAAAAGCGAACTAAAAAGACGTAAACAAGGAAAAAATCATGCTGTGCAGTCGGAGGATACATATTTGCGGGCTGGCTGACCAAAATCTGGTGTATCCTCCGCCTGCACAGCATGATTTTTTCCTTGTTTACGTCTTTTTAGTTCGCTTTTGAAGCAGTCGGGTTTTTTGATTTTTTGATTTAACTTTTTTTATTATAAGTTTTTATTTAAGTTTTTTCGAATTAGATACATTTAAACATATAAGTGTTATATATTTTTGAAATCACCTCATAAAACCCTTTATTTGGATACCCCACACACTGGGTTTGGAAGAAAAAAAAAATTTGGGACCCCACAATATGGCGCCCAAAATCCGCCATTTTTCTATTGTCCAATTTTAACGTAGCCTATGACACTCGCAGGGTTAAGACGAATCGATTGACGTATGAATCATCAAAATCGGCCATCGCGTTTGGTCTCTGGAACGCCACATAGGAACAAACATACATACATACATATATACATACATACATACATAGACTGATAAACACATTACCCTCCTTCGGCAGTCGGGTAAAAACAGAATTAAATAATTTTTTAAGTGGGGCTCCCATACAACAAACGTGTATTTTGTGCCGTTTTTGCGGTAATGGTACGAAACCCTTCATGCGCGAGTCCGACTCGCACTTGGCCGATCTTTTCTTTTTTCGAGAAGAAACCTTCAAAAAGCGCTTGGACTTTTGGGGGAAAACACCAGGGAATATGGGATTTCACCTCACTAAAACCAACCTCACCATCTGTGATGTGTGTGATGTGATCACCATCATCACATAGAAGTCTACTGCCATTTCGGAGTTACCATTATTCTAATGTTGTGGGGTAAATGTTGAGTAAGAAATAGGTAGAATTTGTATTTTGAATGTGTATTTGCGTTTTTTTGTTTGTATTTGTGTATTTGTTTTGCAGGTTGCCTCATCGGCAAAGTTACCGTTGCATTTCATGCAAAATACCGCATAAAAAATAAAAAAGATTTAGACTAATTAAAATAATGTTCAAGTGAGTTGCCCACAAGGAGGGCGCGGGCGGTCAAGTAAGATCCTTGTTAAGATAAAAACGCGGGCTGATCATAAATATAAAATAATTTCACAAAACAGTTGGAATATGGCGGACATTTTTGTTGGAATACGACGAGTGCTAATTACCGGGTGAATTATCGTGTTGAGCGGACGGTACCCTGGTATGATGGTGTGTGGGGTGAAATAGAAGCGGGAGCGGGCAAGAATATAATAAATTGTGTCGATGGGGCAAATAATAAGAAAATGTAATGATCTCTAACTCATGGACAATTTCAAATTAACAATTTCATTCATTCATTTATGGTGTTGACTCAGAAAACCAAGAAGAAATAAGTTACCTCTCAATATACATAGTTACATACATAAACGCACGCCCTTTTCCCATGGGGGTAGGCAAAAACTATAGAAAGCCACCTACTACGATCAACCTCTCAATATGTTGTGAAATTTTCAATTTTAAGGACTTTACGACACTGCTGAAACGTAAAGAATGGTTAAAAACAACTTAAAGAAATAGTTCTTCAAGTTGTTTTAGCAGGATAGCAAGGTTGTATAATTTTTTTATATTTTCATTTGATAATATTCGACTACTATCCACCATCACCTCGCATTCGCCTTGCCGGATTAACTGACTAGGCAGTAAGTCTTGGCAGCAGTACAAACAAACTAGGCAGACTAGGCATTTCAGGCACACCTTGGGCAGTCAGTCCTTCACCACTTTTCTATTTATAAAAGGAATGGCCTTTTACCCGACTACGGCGAAGCTAATTATTGAAGGAATTGGAAGGGTTATGATTTTAGCAGCCTATGTATGTATGTAAGTTTGTATATACGTATGTTCCGCCGTCCGGACAACACCTAAGGCAGCGATTGAGAGATACCTCAATATTCCTCCTCTGCATATGATGTTGAATTCGAGGCAAGGAAGACATAACATCGTCTTGCTGCTGCTATGGGATGATATCCGATAAAATGCAAACTATTTTTGTTTTGAAAGGTATTTCCTACAAAGTGGACTCCAGGCTTATTCTGGATGCTGTCCAAACCCTAAACAGGCTTGGGAAGCATAACAGGGTAAGACTGATGTGGGTCCGTGGGCACGAAGGAATCCATGGTAACGAAGTGGCAGATTAACTGGCAAGAGAGGGCTCAGCAAATGATTTTGTGGGTACAGAACCATGTGTAGTCATTTCGACGTGTCTTAAAGGCCACATTTAGGGCGTTTACAGATCACAGACAACGAACACGTTGGCTGTCTAATACCGGTCTACAACACTCCAAGAAATTCCTAGGCTCTACGTTCAAAGCCCGGGGATGCATTTGGAATATGAGCAGGGGGCGAATACGCTACCTGCTTGGGGCCGTTATTGGGCACTTTGGAACCAACGAAATGCTCATGAAGATGGGTCTAACCGCGGTACCTATGTGCAGGTTGTGTGGTGAACATACGGAATGCATAGAACACCTTCTGTGCACATGCGATGCACTGGCTGGTAAGTGAATGAGTCTCCTAGAGGTTGGACATCCAAAACCAGAAGACTTTAGGCTCATATCTCCTAGTCTCGTTGTAAAACTCATGAAAAGAATTTTCAACGAGATTGGGGACGAGTAAGTTATCTAGGGGACCACAATTGATCCCAATGGGTCGTCGAAGTGTTCTAGTTATTTCTCGGCCCCTCCACAAGATTAGTTAAGATGTTCCTCCGTAGCGCCTAAACTATTCATCAAATTTTGATGAGGAAGGCGTCGATTGGTTCTTTATTATGACCCGGGTAACCTAAATATCCAGTCTACCACCGCCAACGCCCATCTGTTGTACCACCGCCCACCGTCCCACTCGAGGGTTACCTGAAGTGGCTTCGCGATATTTATTGCGGTGTTATTACGTGTAATCGCCGTAGATCTACTGCTTTATAATGTGATCTCGCGGTTATTAACCCGCCAAATGAAATGTTGCGCTGTTGACCTACTTATAAGGGAGTCTGTTTAATTTTCATTTTTGCTGGGTGCTCTTGAGGAGGTTTTAATTTTATTTTTAAGATGTTTTTAGAAGTTGGTTGTTTTTAATTGCCTGGATGTTGCTTGCGATTTTCCGGTCTTGGCCGATGAACTCCGTATCATCATCATTTTTTCACGGACGTAGGATTTCCTCAAATGTTGAACGATACGATACGATACGATTTCTCAGAAGAGCTAAACGTAAGCCACGTTAGTAAAAATAAGTGTTTAAAAAAAAAAGCTATGAAAAAAAAGATATTGGGTATTACAAATAACTTGGCGCCGGCTTCGACGTGGGTTGTTCAGGGTAGACAACCAAGCAGCAGGACGGACAGGAACTTCTCAAGTCGTGGTATGCTCGAGGTAGGCAGGTGAGCAGGCAGCACGACGGACAAGCAAGCAAAGGGTCAGGTAGCCAGATAAGTAGGCAGCAGAACGAATAGACTGTTAAAAACGGGCAGGCAGGCAGTAATTGGCAGCAAGGGGTGGGGAGGCCGGGCCGTGGCATCATGCGCCGTTTGATGTGAAGAGATGACCGTTTAGGATAAAGTGCCAGTAAAAATGTTCTCTTTAAGGTACCACAGACAATATATTTTACATAGTGCACTTCAGAAATTTAACACATACACAATCTGGATATAACAGTTTAGAGAGTTTGCAGATAAGAAAATACACTTAGTAATTTTAAGCAATAAACCGACTTTCGGCGTTCACTGCCCGAATAAAAAAAAACCGACGCCCGTTTTTCCTCGTTCTGTGTTATATCTTCTGAATTTCAAATTCAAATCTCAATTATAAGTAATCATGACCAGAATGAATAAAAAACGGTTTACAGAGGGGGCAGTCTGCCGCTGCCCTTATTTTGAAGATTATAATGTACAACCTACTTTGTAGAAGTTCGAGAAGAAGTGTCCATGGTATGTTATATCTATGGGTTAAGAAAATAAATTGGACAGACGGACAGATGTCAGATCAGATGAAAATGTCCACAGAACATATATACCCTAAACCGGGAAAATGAAAATGAAAATGTCAGAGTATAAAATATTCTAAGATTTTACAAATTAGCAGTATCAAATAAGTTGTGGATGTTAAAACAATCGGAGATAATATTAATAAAAGTATGCTTTTCAGGTGCAGTATAACAGTCTCAAATAATACATAAAAGTGAGTCAAATGAGTTGATACAATTCTAAAAGATAAAAAAGGTGCGGTTTGTATAATATTATAAAACGTAAATAGACTAAAAGATGTGGATCTTTACTGCAGAATACCACAATGTCGCCACACTAATCGATCTCAGTGTCAAACTTCGATTGGATTCCCGAAGCCTTGGAAGGTTTCCAACGCTGCGTCTTTCGGTATGTGGTCGCCAATCCAGAACTTTTCTTCAGCACCCCGTATATTCCAAGTCAATGGCGTCAATTCCGTTTTTCCTCAGATTGACAGTTATAGCTTGTTATTTTGTTGTTCATGGTGACTGAATGGAGTGGAGGTCCTTCCAACTGACTTGGGATGTGGGCCAAATCTATACGGTGTGATACGGTACGTGTTAGATAGTGTGAAGTTTTTAGTCACCTACGCATTTGGTGTAAGAATCACCATTTTTACCTTGCAATGCGGCATCACCGTTTTCAGAAAGTAGGTCCTTTGATGTATGAGGTGGTTGCAATTAATACGGGCATCGTCGAGCTTTCTTTGTTGATTTATTTAACTGTCTCACTTTGTTTTCCTTCATGTTTATGGTGAAGGAAAACAAAGTGAGAAAATTGCCCTGCAGTGGCACAATTACGGGCTAGTAATGTAATTTATTGCAGTGCACCACAAGTGTAAGCCGTACCGTCACAAATCCTTATTTATTACGAACTAAAAGTTCTATACTGAAGGTAGTTTCACGTGGAATAAAACCTATCGCACACTAATACCATAAACGTAGCTATAGATAGCAATATATACATAGAGCGATTCAGTTCGCGCTCAAAACGTAGACGCGACCAATCCATCACAGATTGATGCCCATAACGTCATGTGGTTTTGACAGACGACAGTTTTTTTTGGGGTTCCTTATGGCTGCAATGGATATAAAAAAATTCAACAGCAGTTCTGTGAGTATTATATTTGCCTATTAGAATGTCTATTAAACATAGTTCTTCTTAGTTTTTGCACAGCAACAATGTTCTTATTCTCAGTCTTTCGTCACATGTTTAAACGTCTTTCCAAAAAGGAGAAGGTTCAATCGACATAATGTTTTTTTTTGTGTATTTTCACCGATTACTCCGTAACTTACGAACCGATTTTGAACATTATTTTTTGTTTGAAAAGGTATACTCTCGTGGTGGCCCTATTATCACCAAGTCAGGGGATCCCATGGAAATCGAGGGAATTCCTCAAATTTATAGGTAGGCATATTTTGGTATTTTCATGAACATAGCAAGCATTTGCATTCAGAACGTATGATTTGGTGAAGTGGAACTGATGAAGAAGGCCACAGATGGACTAGAACTTCTCAATGTTAAGTTTGGTTTGAGTATAAGATATCCCGAATAGTTAAATGACTGGGATGACGCAAATTTAAATAAATGTTTCTAGTGAAAGTGGTACCATCGAACTGCTTTGGTGATGATAGGAAGGAAGGAAGGAAGGTAGGCACCGGAACTCCGTTATAAAACAATGTATCCCCCAGTTGTGTTGAGGCTTATTGGCATTGTTATGAGAAGCCCTCTGGCTTTAAATGATTTTCATGGTTAATTTATAAGAAAGATAAAAATAAAAACACTTTTTAACAAAAAAAACTAAATCGACTTCCAAAACAAAATCGAAACATAACTTTCTTTTCGGAAGTCGGTGTTAAAAACGAAAAAAAATAGGTCCAAAGACACCAACTTCCGAAAAGAAAGTAATTTTTCACTTTGTAGTGTTTTGTTTTGGAAGTCGGTATAGTTTTTTTGTTAATATTTTTTTTAAGAGAAGTATCGCATTATTTATCTATCATTCGATCCTCTTTAATCCCTATTTCTCTACCCTATCATTTATTAAATTATTTTTACTGAGAGCAAACTGCAACCCAGTTACTTACAACGTCTCTGTAAAATGACGATGAATGATGCAACAGTTATGGCAAACGATATGGCATGATACGGCGAAAATATAAAACTGCAAGTTTAGTATTTGAGAGGTAAGTCGGTAACTAGTCGGAGTAGTTGCTCGAACGTGCGGAACCGTCCGTGATGCGCGGCGGCTCGACGTCATAGTTCACTGCAGTGTGTAGGAGATCAACGAGAAGTTTGTGGATGCGGTATTCTGTATACTTAGGTCTTAGGCGCCTTTTCCACCAGCGCGGTGCGTTTTCGTTAATGTACCGAATCGGTACAGAGCTTTTTTTGTGTTTCGTTGCAGGATCCACGAAAGTTTTCTGGTGATCGTTATTGTAGTTTCTGGCTTTCAGGAGTGGCCCTGGTTAAGAATAGTGTAAGGATACGTCCCAAAAAAACATAAACCTATTTATTACCTGGAGGTCTTTACGTCCGGTGTGAATCGGTTACTTCTCGGCAAGCACAGCCATTGACGGCCACATCTTTTTTTGCCATTAGGTGTGATAGTAGACACACTTAAGGCTATAAATTATTTAAAAAAACCGGTGAAGTGCGTGCTTCGCATATTTAGGGTTTCATACAAAACTGCAAATTCAAGTTCGTTGTAATAGGAAAAACACTGCGGCGTGGAATATTGCAGTTTTAGGTCAGCGCCATCTCTTGACCGATAGTGGAACTACTGTAATTTTTTATGACGATTTCTGAAAAAGTGTGCTATTAAGAGGCTTCGTTTTATTGTGCCTGTAATCTTAACATAAACTTCTATCACATAGAATAACTTCTGATTTTTCTCTATACAAACTTCGAAGATAAGCCCCCCCAAAAATGAAATTAGGGATGAAATATATATTTTTTTATCAGTTTTAGTTGCTGACACGAGGTTAAATAACAAATATATCACAAATAATTAGCCGGGTTACTTACTAACTCTGATTTAGTAAGATAACCCAGGGTAGTGCAAACGGGCCTAAACAAACTATGCTCAAGTATCTTCTAAGCTCCGTGTCACTGCAGGCAATAAGCAGTATCACACACGAAAGACCGCGACGACGTCGAGCCAGCACGATCGTGTACCAACGGCTTTATTTGCTTAGCTTGACACCCTTCTATGCCTGACATGGTTCGGAAACTGAAGGAATCTGGAAAATTAGGCTAGGATGTCTCGTTGGTTTAAGAGAAGTCAATATTATAGTTAGTGAGATATGTGCTTCTTAAGTTACGTTCGTTTTGTTGTTTGTTTCTTTGCAAAATATTACAGAGAATATTTTTGCATTTGAATTTTCCGGATGAATTATACATATTATACAGACTACGGAATACATCGGTCCGACACGCAGTTAGTAGTTTTTCAGGTTTTCAACGATGTTTACATTAGCAATAGCGTGAAAATTGATAAAATGGAAAATTTGTTGAAAGATTTAAGCAAGTATTTTCCCTAGATAGTAAGAAAAACTAAACTATTTATTTATTTATTTACACTTTATTGTACACCAAGAGAAAAAATATTCAAAAAGACATCTTATATCTAAAACCAACATACAACAGGCGGCCTTATCGCGATTCGCGATCTCTTCCAGGCAACCAAGAATGGAAAGTGACAGCCTGGACACAATATGGGGTTGCACTTGGTGCAAAATTAAAAATTAAAATAAAAAGATATTAAGAAAGTAGGTACTAAATACAAAATAAATAAAACTATAATAGATACATAAATACATACAAACA
Organism: Orthosia gothica; assembly: GCA_949775005.1. Classification (NCBI taxonomy): domain Eukaryota; kingdom Metazoa; phylum Arthropoda; class Insecta; order Lepidoptera; family Noctuidae; genus Orthosia; species Orthosia gothica. The sequence goes on from OX459067.1 coordinate 16,034,015, forward strand.
ACTAATATACAGACAAGAAAACAATTCAGCTTATATAAGATTATGATCACAGTAACATGTAGTGCTTCTTCACAAGTCGCTTAAAAACAGGCAGTGATTGCGCGCGCCTTATAGTAACAGGCAATGCATTCCATAGACGAGTGGCCTGGACAGTAAAAGATTTGTCTAGGAAGATAGTGGAGTGCATTGGCATTTTCAGTTTCATATTATCCGATGACCTAAGAACTTTCACGTGCGAGTCACAAAGAAACTGAAACCGTTTCTTGAGATAAAGAGGGGTAGAAGGAAGAAAGAGAATATTATACAGGAGAGAAAGAATATGAGCATTCCGGCGATGGCGAATAGGCAACCACTTAAGTTTCACACGAAATTCAGAAACATGGTCATATTTGCGCAAACCAAATATGAACCTTATACAAAGATTTTGAAGCCGCTCAAGTTTATCAAGTTGCACTTCAGAGAGGTCAAGATAGCTGGCATCAGCATAATCAAGGATGGGTAGCAGAAGAGATTGTGCAAGCGCAATCTTGGTTGCAGTCGGCAGAAAATTACGCAGTCTTCTCAAAGATCCAGCAGATGCAAATAGCTTGCGGCTAACTTCCTGTAGCTGGGCAGTCCAAGAGAAGCTTTTGTCAAGGAATATACCCAAGTTCTTAACTTTCTCGCTAAAAAGGATAACAGTGTTGTCAAAAGAAACTTGGGGTAGAGTCGTCCAGTCGATCCTTGAGACCGTTCTTGAACTGCCCACCACCAAAACTTGCGTCTTTATGGGATTCACCTTAAGTCCGAACCTCTTGCTCCAGTCGCATATACGGGCCAGATCACTATTAATGGTCGAGATAGCCTCAGATAGATTTCCAAGAGGAGCTCGTGAGTAAATTTGCAGATCATCTGCATAAAGGTGGTAGGAAGAAATTAATTCGTTGGAGATTGAGTTAATAAAAACAGCGAAAAGTAAGGGAGATAGAACGCCGCCCTGTGGTACCCCGGCACAAGTACTACACCAGGAAGACAAGGTCTCTCCGATGCAAATACGTTGCCGGCGGCCGAACAGGTAACTACGAAACCATTCAATTACCGTTGGAGATATGTTAAGAGAGCCAAGGATGCCAAGCAAAACATCGAAATCCACGGTATTAAAGGCATTACTAAAATCAAGTAGAGCCAAAACCGTTAAATTTCCCAGTTCCATGGCAGACCTTATATCGTCAGTAACATTCAGAAGCGCTGTAGTGGTGCTATGACCAGGACGGAAGCCGGACTGGAAGGGGTTAAGGAGATTATTTTTGGAGAGGAAGGTGCTTATTTGGTTGTGGATTAAGCGTTCAAGGACTTTGGATAGAAATGGCAAGACAGATATTGGGCGATACTCGGCAAAGGATGTGGGATTGGATTTTTTAAACTATATTGGATTAAGACATACACACTCTTTATGAAATATCTTTAGTGTGCCTTATTTATAAAAAAACTTGCTATCGATTATGATCAGTAAGGTTCAGGGGGGTGACCACAAGCTCTTAGAGTAAGGTTATTTTGATATCGAGTAAGGGACAGATGTATCTGACTTGTATACATCTGTCACTTACTCGATCTCAAAATAACCTTACTCTAAGAGCTTGTGGTTACCCCCCTGGAATCTGCTGTTTTAAAATCTGTGAGCTGTTAACCAACTGATAAGCAAATTCTTTATTCAAATTCTATACAGATTTGATAAATAGAATGCGTTCAGCAATCACTAAACCCAGTAAAGATTTTTATAAATAAGGGTATTTATTCGCGAATTTTTATTTATAAGGTATGTATTTTTCCTTACAAAATGTCCTCTTATTAAACAACGAAAATGCATGTGTAGAAAAACAAACTCTTTTATGTTATTAAGTAGCTCATTTGTAGAAAGTACAGTCGAAGCACTCTCGATACAAAGGGATTATTAAATATAACTCAATATGTTATTCTGCTCCCCCGGGTTGCAAAGATGTGTTACAGTTGTGTGGAGCCGTGAGAACAGCGACGTTTTAAACTTATTATCACGTTAATAATATATTTACCTACAGTTGAGGGGCGAAAAAGGTTGCAAGGTAAAAATGTAAAAGAAAACTTTATCATTACTTTGATTCCAAATAGATTTTCTCTTAGATCTTTTTGTAACATTAGAAAAGCTGTGTCGATGGGCGTACGTTTTGGAGGACTCTCTTTATGTAGAAATTTGACGTTCAAAAAGAGCTGGCTCACAACTTGATTTAAATAAATTATTTTTGATTTAGTGCCAGTTTTTTGATCAATTCAACCAATGGTTTTATCAGTGAAATGCGTTTTTACCCAACGGAGGGTTATGTGTTTATCAGTCTATGTACATACAAATAGTATGCATGTATGTTTGTTCCTATGTAGCATTCGAGAGACCAAACACGTAGGCCAATTTGGATGATTCTTACGTCAATCGATTCATCTTAAACTTCAAGTGTCACTGGCTACAATAAAATTGTAAAAATAAAGAAAATGGCGGCTTTTTGGCGCCATAGTGGAGGTCCCAGTTTTCTGCCAAACCCATTATGTGGGGTATCAAAATTGAAGTTATACTTTTATACTTATTATATGTTTGAAAGAAATTCGAAAAAAACAATATACACAACTAAAAAGTTAATAAAATAACAAGTAAAATTTCAAAATTTAAATCCCCCGACACATTTATCTTGCGAAAACACCACGATTCAAACAGTTAAACGCGCATAACTTTTGAACGGTTTAATCGAACCGATTTAATCCAAACACAGCTGAGAACACTCTCGACAAAATCACCTTTCAAACAAAAAAAACTAAATCAAAATCGGTTCTTCCGTTGAGGCGCTATGGTGCCACAGACAGACACACAGATACACAGCAACACACGTGAAACTTATAACACCCCTCTTTTTCCGGCGGGGGTTAAAAAGGTAATGTAAAAGATCTAAAAACCCGACTGCTTATGAAGCGAACTAAAAAGATTATGTATCCTTCGACTGCACAGCATGATTTTGTTCTTGTTTACATATTTTTAGTTCGCTTTATAAGCAGTCGGGTTTTTAGATGTTTTACATTAATTTATTTAGTTAGCCTAACTATGTATAAAAAAACTGGGTCTTAGTGGACGAAATTAGGCTAGTTAATGGTATATGGTTGAAAGGGTTTAATTCGTTTAATAAACTTATTGTATATTAGTTACTTAACTTCATTTCATCCTTCTTATAACTATAGCTCCTCTGCAGAAGTGACGAATATCGATATCTAATAAATCACGGTAAAAATAAAACTACACAACCAGCGGGCGTTCATCCCGTAATCAGTTGTAGCTAATTTATTTCAAAAATAGTCTAATCGACTAGAGAACCCAACATTTATTTTCCATGTTGGCAACATCTCCTTTCCAGAGTTCCAGAAATTCACACGTTTACCTCAGCACGTCGGGGCTAAAAAGCCCGCGAGTTTCACAGCCGCACGTCATAAATTCTATGAATATTTGAGCATACGCGTCCCAGCGCACCTGACGTCACGCCGTCACGCCGTCATTTTGACGTCGCCTCGTTATAAACAACACGCGCCTCTGGGCAGAACGGATGGTCTTTTTTCACTTTATTTTTGTTTCATAAATTGGTATTGGTAATTAGAGTGCCATTGGCTTGATTCTTGTTTTACTTAAATTCTTTTTTAAATTAAATCTTTCAGTGTCATCTTCTGGAGAGGTGACCGCGTGTCGGAGGACGCAGTGCTGAAAGGCCTCCCACAAGGTAGACAGTGGTGAAGGCTGCGGAAATCCACTGGACCGATGAATGTGATGTCACCTCAGGGATGCTTATGTCCATCGGCAGCCGTCTATCTGCTGAAATGACGATGGCGATGATATAATACGCACGATAAATATATATATATATATGTAAATAATAGGAGGAGCTCGTGGCAAAATAATAACAGCCACACGGGTCGATCTTCAAGGTTAAACAACGCTTGACGAGGTGGGTCCGTGGATGGGTGACCATTTCACCATACCGAGTTTCCCCCGTGCCTCGGAAAGCACGTTAAGCCGTTGGTCCCGGCTGTCATTTGAAGATCTTTGACAGTCGTTACGAGTAGTCAGAAGCTTGAGATCTGACACCAGTCTAGCCAAGGGGTATCGTGTTACCCAGTTACTGGGTTGTGGAGGTCAGATAGGCAGTCGCTCCATTTAAAACACTGGTACTCAGCTGAATCCGGTTAGACTGGAAGACGACCCAACATAGTTGGGAAAAGGCTAGGCAGATTGATATATATAAATAATAATAATAAAACACCCATCGTTGTTTTTATGTGTAGATTTTGATAACCCTTTAAAAAAAAGAAGAGATAAGTTACCTAATAGGGAGAAGGACTTTCTTTTAGCATCTAGCTATATTTTTGTACATAAACAAATATCTTTCTTTACTGAAATAAAAACAAAAGAATTCCACCTAATTAGAACGACACACATCACACAATACATTCCTAGTACAGGGACGCACAACCTAAAATCAAAGATATTTTTAATCAGCACATACTAGTAGAGGCCGCTGATTGGAGCTATTCCTTTGATCCGGCATCAAAGCGACCTGATTACTCGCTAGTTAGATCGACGAGCATTTTCACTTGCCACGCCGTACCTACTTGGATATAGTATATGTATGAGGTATTTTTATAGCAGCTTGTGTTGTCTGTGGTTGGTGGATGTTGGGTTTTGCTAAGTAAAGAAAGGTTTAGGATACATGGTTGATAAAATGTTGTCTACCTATTTATTTGCAACCTTATTTATAAAAACCTCTGGACTCCTTAGCAAAGTTAATAGGTTAGGTTCTTAATTCAAAGTTTTCCATAGATAATTTGAATTTCGAATCTGCTAATCAGTTGCTTAAAAGCCCCGAGTTATTTTTAAATAAGGCTTCACTCCGTCCAGCCTGTTATTTTACCTTTGACAGCTCAATAAATAATGATTTAGTGATTACCTAATGCGGTACCGATTCTTTTTCTTATAACAATCGACTTTATTAATAAAGAATATTTTATAGATTTAACATACCACACATAATTATATTCAAGTGAATATTCCAGTTTATTTATTCCAACAATTCATCATAGTAAAATCTCAAGTATTTTATTTGCTGTTTTTCTATATTTATTAGTAATATTACTTTTTTCAAAATTTAGCCTTCATTGGAAAGATGAACCTTAATTGCATTTTTTTTTATAATAACATTATTATTATGTAACAGATATTCAATTTACAATGCGATTATTTAATTGCTACGTAAATCCGATTTAACTGTGAATTTAATTAATCGGAATAACGCAGCAAAATAGCACGTCGCTTCACTACTGTAAGCGTCCATGAAGTATTGCATTTTATTGCCTGTTAATAATTATGAAATTTCATAGGCGTGCATCTGTCAAAAGTTAAATAATAGGCTGGACGGAGAGTAGTGTACATATAAGATATTTTAATGATTGGTTCCTCGTATGAACGTCAAAGAAGCAAGCAAGCGTGTTGCGTGTACATAAGCATGCTTAGCAGGTCAAAAGTCCATCTTAAAATGATGATTAGCCCGGACGAGTTTTAACCTTACTGCCGAAGGAGGGTAATGTGTTTATCAGTCTATGTATGTATGTAAGTCTGTATGTTTGTTCCTATATGGCATAATAATTCATAATTCATAATAATTCATAATTCATTTATTCACATATAAATAGAGTAATTACATACGTTGGTTTGTTATGTTACATCATTGAATCTTATATTCTATTTAGCCTATGTATGGCATGTGAAATTATTTATTCATGCAAAGATATATAAAAATCGTGGGTAATTAACAATAATAATTCAGTCCTATTGTCTCTGAAATTCGGCGTGCATAATGTCAATTAAATATTACTTGGTTAAATACAGTGCAATATAGATTATTAGTTAGTTATATTATAACGTTAAATAGTGTCATTTATATAATATATTATTTAACAGTCAAATAAAAATAGTAGGTTCGATGTCACACTTTTACACACAAACTCATCATTGCATGTACATATATTATTCTTGAAACCATTCATTTATAGAGTAAATCATTTTTTTTAGGAGTATCTCTTTAAGCACTTTTTTAAACTTTGGTAGAGGAAGATCTTGTATGATTGTTTGTAACCTATTATAAATTTTAACACACATAGCTGAACAATTTTTATTAAACACAGCAGTCTTTGGTACAAATTCTAACACCAGTCGCTGACCATGTCTTGAACTACGTGGGTATTTATTATCACGTGCATAAATGTCACAAGCTTTCACAAATAGGTTAGGATTAGATTTTACAAATACACAAATTTCAAAAATATACATGCTTGGTAAGGGTAATATTTTGAGTTTTTTAAAGTACGGTTTACAGGACTCATATGGAGGAATGCCAACAATGGCTCTTATGCAGCGTTTTTGAGATAAAAATGCCCGCTGGGAGTCCGTTGAGTTTCCCCATAATATCAACCCATATCGTAACACGGAAGCTACATAACCATGATATGCTAACAATACCGTATGTTGAGCTGATGTAGTTCTAAGTTTATTTAAAACATATACAAAAGAGTTAACTTTCTTGCAGACTTCATCAACATGTGCTTTCCAATCTAGGTACTTGTCCATGGTGAATCCTAGAAATCTTACATTGGTAGTTTCATTGATTTGTGTACCGTCATATGAGACATGCCTAGGAATGATCTTAGATCCACGGGTTTGAAATTGCATAAAAGTCGTCTTACTAATATTTACGTGTAAATTGTTCCTTACCAACCACCCTATAACCAAGTCTATAGTGTTATTAATTTCAATGTCAAAATCATTATTAATTAAATTGTCATTTGTCAATATGATAGATATGTCATCTGCGAATAATATACATTTATTGGTAATAATGTCAGGTAGGTCATTAATATAGATAATAAAAAGAGGCGGTCCGAGGATACTTCCTTGCGGAACGCCGTAACCATTAACAAGATACTTAGACCTCTCTTGTTTTACCATTGCATTTTGTTCACAAGATATTTCGACACATTGTTCACGATTGTCTAAGTATTGTTCTATCCATCCCAACGCTGGGCCTCTAATACCATAATTCTCCAATTTATCTAGAAGCAGGTCATGAGAAACGAAGTCAAATGCCTTTGACATGTCAAAAAATATCACCATTGTCTGCTTTTTCTTATCAACATTTACTAATATATTGTGCACTAGATCAAATGCGGCAAGTGTAGTTGATTTTCGTTTTTGAAAGCCATATTGTTCCTTTTTTATTATTTGAAACTTATCTATATACGATGATAATCTTCTATGCATGGCCTTTTCAAATATTTTAGAGATGATAGGAATTAGAGTTATGGGTCTATAGTTGCTCATTTCTGTTTTATCTCCTTTTTTATGCAATGGCTTTACTACTGATTTCTTTAATCGGCTAGGAAAACTCCCTTGCTCGAAGGATAAATTTATTAGGTATCCTAACACGGGAACAATACTAACGATGCTTTTTTTCAAAACGTTAGTTGTGATACTATCATAACCAACAGAACTGGTATTATTTAAGGACATAATTATATTTGCAACTTCAATGTCTTCTACTGGTGTGAGAAATATACTATTGTTTGTACGGTTTTTATTTGTGTTTTGCAAGTTACCATTATCGCTGTTTGATAGTTGTATTAAGTAGTTATTAAATTTGTTTGCTATTTCATACGGACTAGTTATCGTACCATTGTCAGTTTTTATATTCTCTACAAATTCTTGACGGGTATTACTTCCTGTATCATCGTTTATAACTTTCCAGGCCGCTTTGCAGACATTGTTTGATTTGGTTATAAAATTGTCATTAGTAATTCTTTGTGACTTTAATATACAGCGCCGCAACAAATTCGAATAAGTGTGATACGTAGCTTTATGATCTTTTGTTCGTTTGTGGTAAAATTTAAATCTTAGATGTCTTTTGGTTTTACAGCTAAGTCGTAATCCTTTAGTAATCCACTTTATATCACGATACTTTGTGGTAATCATTTTTTTAATCAGTGGGAAACATAATTCAAAAAACAAACAAAACTCATCATGAAAAATATTAAAGGCTAAATTCAGATTAGATTCTTTGTACACAGTATCAAATGTTAAGCTTTCCAAACTTTCCCGAAATTTCCGAATATTATCCTGACTAAAATCTCTCCTCATTATATAATATTTTGACGACTGAAATATTTTGGTTTTTATTGTCAAGTCCAACATCTGTGCTGTGTCGTGATCGGATAGTCCCAGTTTCAATATTTTACCAGATGCTTTCCTATCGTTACTAATTACATGATCTATGCAGGTATTTAGTCTTGTTGGCTCATTAATATGTAATGTCAGATCATAATTTTGTATAATGTCATAAAAACAATTTACAGTTTTGCATTTCTTAAGTGTGTTAATATTAAAATCGCCCGCGAGTACAATCTTGTGTCTGCTGTATTTACTGTTAAACAATAATTTATATAATAGCGTGTCAAAATACTTCAAAAATAACTCAACATTTGATTGAGGTGTACGATAAATACATATTATTACAATCTTTAAAGTTGGCACCTCAATCCCGCAGCATTCGAAGACCATTTCCCGAGCAAATTTTTGTATAATATTTAATTCGTTGTACTTTATCCCGTTCATAACGTATATACAAGTACCACCTCGCTTTTTACCTCTACAATATATGGATGCTAGGTAATAACCATTAATTTTTGCATTTTTTATATCACTTTTTATTAAGAATGTTTCACTAAAACACAGTACATGCGGGATGATTTTTGTTATCTGTAAATTAGTGAGAGTAATTTCAAGAATATCTCTTTTGTATAATAATCCTGCTATATTCTGGTGAAAAATATGGAAAAACGAAGTAATGTTTTTATTAGGAACGAAAAAAAGTATTAGTATTTGGTTCGCTTACTAGTGTGGTTTTAGTATTTTTTACAAAATAATAGGGGATTGTGCTCTTTTTTGGTTTATTTTCCAATGATGTTCTAGAAGCTTGTAAACTCGTGTGTTTATCCTGCTGAGATTTTAATTGAAAATAATAGGGTATTGTCCCCTTCTTTGGAATATTAATTTGATATTTCTTTTCATAGTTTATGGTGGATACCGGCACCATAGTATGTACATTTTTAGGATTTTTACTATTATATGTCAAATATTTTTGCTTGTAGTCACTATAGTCAATTGCTAAATTAATTTGTTTACATAGTTTATTGAGGTCCACCTTGCCATAATAATCATAATTTGTGGTAATATTATCTCTCTCATACCCATTTCCTATACTTAAGTCTATAAATTCACAGTTTTTGAATTCCTTACAAAGTAATTTTAACATGTTATTCATCATTTTTTCGTTTAAATATTTACTACATAATATACTTGTTACAAAAACATGTCGATCTTCGAGAAGTTTTAAAACAGCTGATGTTTCTGTCATCACCTGTGTGGGATTTACGTCGTGTTCTCCTATGGACAATATAACTCGGTCTTCTTCTTTAATTTGAGAATGGCTTTCTTGAATTTCTTTGAGTATGTCTTTGGTTCTAGCCCCAGGCTTTATTAATCCACTTATAAAGTATTTTTTTATTTCTCCACTTAGTCTTGAGTTTATTAGCTGACTTGATAGTCCTCGGCATTGTTCTCCTCCAAATATGTGAATTTTATTTAAATTATCAGCACCCTTCTGATCAGTACTTCCTTGCTCTAATGTGTTTGTTTGCTCAACTGAAGTCTCATTAAAATCAGGCACCGGGTTCTCGGCTTTGTTTAAAACTTTGACTTCGACTTCATCAATTTCAAGTTCCGCAAATTTAGAATTGTCGACCAGCATTCGTCTTGATTTTCTTCGTTTAGATTGCATCTGGTTCTTGACATTTTGTGTAGGGGGGGTAGTACATATGTTTTTTAGAGAGTTTATTTGTCGTGTTTGAAGATTAACAAGATTTTTCAGTTGATTCAATTCTAAGTGAAGATTTTCGATTTCGTTATTTGCTATCTGTAACTGCTCAGATAGTAATTGGTTTTCAGTCTTAATTTTTTCTAGTAAATCTATGTCTTGGCCAGTAGATAAATCCAAACTTCTTGTGAGTGGTTCCGTTGTTGATGAATTGAGTGATGAACATATAGATTCTATTGATTTCGCTTTATGTAATCGCTTTGGTCGTATTGTGACATTCATTTTTGATTTATAAGGTGTTTGGTCCATTATCGATATTTTGTTCAAATTCAATATTTATTTCTAATAATAATAATTAATTTGAAAAAATTTGTTAAAAAAAAGTCAGTGCAAACAAAATAAAAAAAGTCAAAAAGTGAAATTTGCGCAACTTGTTGATACTGGGACGCGAACTCGATGCTCCGCGATTCCAATCATATAAGTCAAGCTCATCGGCCGTTACGCCATACGGACATTACTAATATAAGGCGAAAAAGTCCATCACATGCGACTTCTATTTGTTTTGAAGCAAAGATGTTCGTTAAAGTGACTCATGCAGAAAATATTTTTGCACAAAATCACAAGTCACTGTTGTTAATTTTTAGTCATTTAATGTTTATTTTAATCACTTTCACATCACTTGTGTTATGATTTTGTTCATGTCTGCACTTAGTTTTATCACGTCTCAAACTTTTTCACTTAGTTTAGCAACATAATGTTCCCATTGGTCTTGTGTTAAAGTTTGCTTTAGTATTTAATAGATAACAATGTCACTTAAACTTCAGAGGTATTAGAACGTTTTTATAAGTAGCAATGTTTTGAAAACAAACAATATCTATTTTTAAACAATAAAATAACACTACAACAGCATTTTAGAGACCAAACGCGTTGGCCAATTTTGATGATTCTTACGTCAATCGATTCGTCTTAATCCTGCGAGTAGCACAGCACTAACTACATTAAAATTGCAAAATAGAAAAATGGCGCCATATTGTGGGGGACCAAATTTTTTTTTTCGTCCAAACCAATCGTGTGGGGTATCGAAATGAAGGGTTTTAAGTGGTGATTACAAAAATATATTTTACTTATATGTTTAAATGTACCTAATTCTAAAAAAAAAAAAACAAAAGTTGTAAATAATCTGGTTTTGGTCAGCCAGCTCGCGCATATGTATCCTCCGACTGCACAGCATGATTTTCTTCTTGTTTACGCCTTTTTAGTTGGCTTTTTAAGCAGTCGGGCTATTTTTTTTTTTTGGATCGAGGTAAAATTTTTTTATCCTAATTATATAGGTCTTACCACATAATTAAAAGCTAAAAATTCTAGCTCATTTTTATTCAAGCAATAATTTTGATGCGAAAAGGCTCCTAAAAGTTAATAACGATGCTAACTGGGCTCGGTCCCATCCTGTTTATCGCGTTAATTGCTTTTTCAGGCATAAAAATAAACAATTTCATTGTAAAAAATAAACATTAAAACAAGGTCAGAAAAATAAAAGGTTGTTTATTTGTTGAAAACTCTGAACCTAGACCCTAAAAGGATTATGGATGAGAATTACAACATATTTGAGTTTTCATGATATTTACTGTATTTTTTCAGCACAAAAAGAATTTTAGCAAATTTTGACTAAATTTGTAAATTCCTGGCATTTCTAACCTTCGAACCTACATGAACCGGTATGTAATGATCTTATTATGCTAGTCTACTATTTTCTGTTTGAAGAATCTTAAATCTAGCTACGCAATTGTTTAGTGCCATAGGCTCTTTATCTCAAAAAAAAATTATGATTCTTGTGGCAATCAATGGAAGTGCGGTCGTGGGCAAAAGCTAGTTACTGATCTATGAATTATAATAGGTAACGCATTAGCATTATAGATAGTTCAAAACATTTGTGCGCGCGGCGCCATGTGTGCGTGCGCTTGTGATTGTATAGGTTTACACACGGGTTGCTCGGACGACGACTGCCGCATCACTGCCCAGTGTTGCCGATGTCCATGGTCTGGATTACCAAAAACCTGACTAAACCGAAAAATAAACGCTCTTCCCAATTTTTCCCCACATTCTCCCCACATAAGGGAATTGGCAATGGTGTCACAACCACACAAATTAAAGTTGTATAATCACAAGCACACACACATGGCGCCGCACGCACACATGGCTCCGCGCACATAATTAAGTTGAGTTATTTATACCTTGGTTATACCTATACTTAAAATTAATAAGTAGTACACAATTCTTTAGGTCCCTAATAGCTATTTATAATTTCAAGTAAAAGGTAGTTTGTTAACACAATCTCTGAATTAATTGCTATCAAATTCAACCGACTTCGTCAATTCGATTGATCGACGTAAGTTTGAAAACAGCCCGATTTTCTTGATTGACGTCAAACGACAGATCACGTCGCAGATTCTAATGAGAGATCTGGCTGATAGACGTCTTTCGACAATATAGCGATGGGTTAACTGACGGTAAAATTGCTCCAATGTCACGTTAGATGGAGGACTAAGGAGGAAGTAGATTTAACCTTGACAAGGGCGAAATATTGCTAAATACTTTATTAGTGATCGAAAGTTAAATATCATAATTATTCCGATGGTTACACCGCGGTTCTATAAGTATTTATTAACTCCCTGTGTATTGAGAGGTCTGGCTCTAGTGATACAGAATCTCCTAGTACAAGCCCTCCAAAATGTGTGACGAAAAATACTAACTCATCAGAAGTTGTGTTGAATTTATGCTAACATACTGTCACTAATATTTTCTAAAAATAACTAAATTACGGTCTGACCCAGCTGCCTGTGGTTTATCCTTTTTAGGCGACAAACCCCATATAGGTGAATATATAAGTAGGAGACTGTATTTTATGACAAAGACCCAAATATATGAGGTTGTGGCCACCGGTAGGGTTGTGCTATAGACTCTAGTGCACCGTTAAAATATGTAAAATATTATGGTGAAATTATGCAGAAAACTTCTCTCTTGATAAAGGTGTTCTGCTTAGGAATTCCACTTTCATTAAATATTGCAAAGTTTTTATTAAGGTATTTTAAGTTGCTGGTTCATTATAATATGCCGCTGAAGTTGAAAAGTGGTCGAATTTGCTAGTCTCAAGTTGAGAGCTAGAAGTAACTGTGTGCTTCGTTCAAAGCTAAAGAGTCCTGTTTTAATTATGCTCTCGGTAGTTTTAGATCAAGCTAATTTTCGTATATTTTTCGCATGATATTTTTCGTATCTATCAGTTTCGAAAGATGTTTTTTTACGAGTATAAGAAATGCACAAGAATATAATTATGGGCCACTGTGTAATTGCTATTACTAATCCATTGCACACATTCGTATCCATACTTTTTAGCTTTCACGCCTAAACCGTTAAACAAAATGTTATGAATTTTGGTATCCCGAAAGTACCTTCCCTTCGGATAATTGTCGATTTTCACGATGGTGAAACCGCTGGCAGAAACTAGTATTAACATACATACGAATCACTGCAGACTTAAATGTGTTGCTGTAGAGTTCTATGTTCTAAGTTAAGGGGTTTGGTTGCCGCACTTAGTCCTTCAGGTGGACCATCGTGCGTGGGTCATGGCGGCCGTTTGGTGGTTATTTCAACCAGCCCACCTCCCTCGAGAAATTAATTAGAGCTCCTGGTTTTCTCAGAACATCTGTGAAAGATCTGGGTGACCGGAGGGTTTGTGTTCTTATCTGCTGTAGAGTTTTTTTTTTTTTTTTTTTTTTGGTAGAGTTTGTGGCACTACTACCTAGATTTGATATATGTATCGTGACCCACCAGCACCTGCTGAACATGGCACTCCGGGGATTCTCCAAGCAACCCATTATTTTAAAGCATCATTAGCCTCGAATGTTCCTACTGCAAGGACACAGGCCTCCACTTTAGGTGAGGGACTGGTTTCCCAGTGTGGGTTGCTACGAGCAGATATCACTATGTCTTTGTTTTTTTTTCTAGGATATGCCATTACCGTCACGATGTTTTCCTACTTACTATTTTAAAGACATACATAAATAATCAATAACCTCAAGCCGTTTTCCTCATGGTTGGGCAGAAACTACAGAACGCCGCCTATTACGATCCTCACATTCTCCCTTAAAGACAGCATAAAAATAAAGCCCTCTCCGCCGTCCTGCCTACACCACAAAACACTAGCGTGCCCTCCTCACACGTCTGCTAGCGGGTACAAATAATCGCGGCCGTCAGAACCACTCGCTCCTAAACTCAGCGGACACTCGGATATTGGATGCAGGTCCGACATACACACGGATTTTTATATAAAAATGTTTGTGTAAGGCATGGAAGGTAGCGTTTTGATCTGCGATAGCTTTACCACTGAAATTACCAGTAAAAACCAAATATATGTCTAGAAACTCGTAGGATTGCATTCATACTTAAAACTAAATGAAAGTAAATTTAAAACTTTAGTTATAAGCACCCTTTGTAAACAAGCATATTACAAATTAGATGATTATATTCAAGATAAGAATGCTTGGAAACATGCTGGTCCTGCTCCATAGGGCAATCTTTGGTGTAGACAAAATCAAATTTGTTAATTTATATTCCCATTCATAGTTATTGTATTCATTGTATTTTTTTTTTTAAATTGACTCACACACTGTTCCGTTGTTGTTGAATTAGGTATTTTACCTATGTTTGCAATATTTGTAAGTATGTGAGAACCATGTTCCTACTTATCAAATTAATTAATTTTCCTGTTAATGCTTTTTAATACTTTATACCTGTACGTAGTATAGTGTGTAGAGCTATTCTGGGTGCATCGTCCTCACATATATTAATGTATGTACGTATGTAAATATTGTAAAACACCTCTTTTTTTTTAAAAAAAGAGTAAATATGGAGTTTCTTGTGCGTTCTTCTCCATAACAATCTACTTTCCGAGTAGAATATTTTTCTTTTTTTTTTATTACTTGTAAATTTTAATTTTAATTTATGTGACGTTCAAAAGTGCCGTTTATTGGCCTAATTAAATAAATATATTTGAATTTGACTTTGACATACTTTTGTTCTGCGATCCGGAATGAAAGTCCTCGAGTGCGGTGGTCAGCTGAATACGTCTGCTGCTGAACATAAGTCTCTCCCAAGTGTCACAAAATCAAGCCAATGTGCTTCTCTGCGAGTGGTCGACATACATCGGTGGATGTGTCTACACTTGATGAAGACCTTTGTCCAGCAGTATTTCTCGCATCCGGTGGATTTCCTTCACTTTCGTCAGGTCATCGATTCACCCTGCGAGAGGCCTTCAAATCTGTGCCTTCCACGCTGAAGTTACTGATAAAACAGTCTGCTAGTACTCTTAGTTACGAACTAGAATAAATCATATTTTATTATGATAAAACAAAAAGTTTCTCACTTCAAAGTGTAACTTGCACCACACATCTCACACGGCCGATTATTTATTGAATTGTGCGAAATCTGCCGCCAACGAATATTCGCTTTGATGTGACGCAAAAGGATTGTCTTATTTCGCTGCCAGCTTGCCGGGGCCATATCTACCGCAGTATAGTAGCTACTAGCATACAAGTACAGGCGTGTATTGCGGAGTTTCAGCCAATTATTCTTCCACAGAGTGGAATTAACTAGGTTATGGCATAGTGAGACTTTTAGGCGCACATGACTTTCGGATTTTATTTTGAGTTTGAGGGGATGGTAGTAATGATAGCTGACGTTGAAGCGATGTCGTCACGGTGCATTTGAAGGCTTTTTCGGTGATTTTTCACGTAGGATAGTCACGTGTTGGGTTATTAAGTTAAAGTTTCGCGAAAGCAGCACTCCACACTGCCCTTTGGGTGCTCCATGTGCTAGCATGTTTTCAGTAATAATACTCTATACCACCGTACGCAAAATGCGTTTTAACCTAACCTACTGGGCCCGCGTGGTGGATTACGGCCCATTCCCTCTCACAGAGAGGAGGCCTGTGTCCCAGCAGTGGCAACATTAATAGGCTGATGATGTGATGTGAACCTACTCTGTACCAGTGAAAAGTAAATGATTATTTAAACTAGCACGTCGTTTCCATCCAAGCAACCTACCAACACTTGCGATAATTATCATGTATGATTGCTGCGAGCAACATTGGTTCTTTGGCATATACTTGCGATAATTATCATGTATGATTGCTGTGAGCAACATTGGTTCTTTGGCATATACTTGCGATAATTATCATGTATGATTGCTGCGAGCAACATTGGTTCTTTGGCATATACTTGCGATAATTATCATGTATGATTGCTGCGAGCAACATTGGTTCTTTGGCATATACTTGCGATAATTATCATGTATGATTGCTGCGAGCAACATTGGTTCTTTGGC
The DNA here is from genome assembly GCA_949775005.1 of Orthosia gothica. Lineage (NCBI taxonomy): Eukaryota > Metazoa > Arthropoda > Insecta > Lepidoptera > Noctuidae > Orthosia > Orthosia gothica. Next base: position 16,050,355 of record OX459067.1, read on the forward strand.
ATATACTTGCGATAATTATCATGTATGATTGCTGCGAGCAACATTGGTTCTTTGGCATATTCTTGCGATAATGATCATGTATGATTGCTGCGAGCAACATTGGTTCTTTGGCATATACTTGCGATAATTATCATGTATGATTGCTGCGAGCAACATTGGTTCTTTGGCATATTCTTGCGATAATTATCATGTATGATTGCTGCGAGCAACATTGGTTCTTTGGCATATACTTGCGATAATTATCATGTATGATTGCTGTGAGCAACATTGGTTCTTTGGCATATACTTGCGATAATTATCATGTATGATTGCTGCGAGCAACATTGGTTCTTTGGCATATACTTGCGATAATTATCAAGTATGATTGCTGTGAGCAACATTGGTTCTTTGGCATATACTTGCGATAATTATCATGTATGATTGCTGCGAGCAACATTGGTTCTTTGGCATATACTTGCGATAATTATCATGTATGATTGCTGTGAGCAACATTGGTTCTTTGGCATATACTTGCGATAATTATCATGTATGATTGCTGCGAGCAACATTGGTTCTTTGGCATACACTTGCGATAATTATCAAATAGAGATTGCTACGAGAAAAATATTGCTTGCAAATTAACCAATGCTTTCTTCTTGGTTTCTGTGGTATTTCTTGGTAGGTTGCTTGGATGGAAACATTGAAAAAGTTTGTCGAAATGCCAAAAAGATTGTGTTTGATCACGTGAAACGGTGGCACTTATCAGTCTCATAATTTTATGACTTTTAAACAATCGATATCGCAGTAGAATGTCTCGATAACAAGACCCTACAGAATATGATTCAAAAAGAAATATTCTCTTGCTTTTTTTTGTAATGATTAAAATATTATTCCTTAAACAGCTGTTAAAATATCTGCATCGTACGAAAGGGTTACAAGTAAATTATTATTTAAGCATGAAAAATGTATGAATCAGCCACCGTTTATGATAATTTGCGCCGTTGACTCATTTATTCGTAAAACCAAAGTTAAGGCACCCCCTAAACTGACACTTAATAAGTCTTCGCAATTTTAACGAGGCGAAAAGGGGTTATTTAACTTTAGGGGTCGAAATCATACCTAAATAATTAAGATTCGCTCGAGAGTTATTATGTTTTCTTTTTTCGGCTTTTTTTCCGGTTTATTGGTGAGTCTTGAAGCTTGCCAACGAGAGTGATGGTTTGGGTTTAATTTTAAAGCCGACTAATTATAACAGAATTCGAAGACATGTGAAACCAACCCGCACTGTGCTCGCGTGGTGGACACGGCCCATTTCCTCTCACAGAGAGGAGGCCTGTGTCCCAGCAGTGGTAACATTCAAAGGCTGATGATGATGATGAACCATAACAGATTTTTTTGTTACATTATGCATAGTCAGTCACTTGCATAAAGCTCAATACAACAAACACTTGATTTTCAAAATTTCTTTGTCTATACGTAAGAAAATCTTATCGTATCACGATTACTGTAAAATGGGAAGGATTGAAGTTTTATAGTTTCTTGGTTTCTACCTTATTGATTACAAATACAGTCGCAGGACTGTACAACAAATGAGTACGAATAGGTATGCAAGTAACGGGCATAAAACATGATTTTAACTTATTGATTCAATAAAATTTTCAATTCTGTTCCCTCGTATTCAAGAAAAGAAAGAAAGAAATAATAAGAACAAGCTCGTCGTGAAAGTTAACGAGAGTGAGTTGGAAGGCACGAGTTTTTCATTATCAATCATTCATGGAGTCATTCTTTTCAGAGTTTTATGAACTTCCCTGAAAGAAGTTAAAGATGTGGACTTTTAAATGTAAAAATTGTAAAAGTCGCAACTGGGTCAGGCCCATTAAAGAGTGGGAAAAAATTAAAAATTTTGCTTAATATTTTTGAAGTTTATAATTAGGAAGGATTTTTGTTAAATTATTTCTCAAGTTTTTCTCTTCATTTATATTTTTACAGCATGTTGCCAGTGTCAGGTTTTGCTTGGTTTATTAACTTAACTTAACTTGGGCTTGTTTTTACTAAAGGGGGGGGGGTGTTTTAAAGTCAGTCCGGGGATGGGTGGCCTTAACGTAACGAGACTCCTCCGTGCCTTGAAAAGAGCGTTAAGCTGTTGGTCCAGACTGTCAGTGGCGTTCTGGATTTTCAGAAGCCAGGACATCTGTCAACAGTCTTGCCAAGGGTTACCGTGTTACCCAGTTACTGGGTTGTGGAGGTCAGATAGGCAGTCGCTCCATGTAAAATACTTGTATGCGGTTCGACTAGAAAACGACCCCAACATATTTAGTCGGCAATAAAGTAAAAAACACAGAAACATTAGAGTATTATGTAAAATCGGAACAGAACGATTTTTATATCTATGATTTTATCTTGAAAGCATATGGAAACAGATGAGGGCGATATATTTTTACACGGAGGAGGTGCGATGCGATTCCAGCCACATGTCATGAGCGACATACATACGGTTGCAGTGAGGCCACGAAACACGAGTTATTACGTGTCTATGAAAAAGTTGAGCTCTTCAGAAACTAACATTCTGAAACTTTTAACAAGTGGAAAAAGTTTGTAGCCGAGCAGACAGGTTAAAGAGTACTCAAAATAAAAACAAATAATAAGATGAAATGAGGAACAACGTTAAGTCTGCCTATTAGGAGGCTGTGTAAACATGTTTGCATTCAATTATTTGTAGAAAGATATGGAACCTACTGAATTCGATTGTTCCACTGGCCAAAACGAGTTATATTACTTTAGCTCCTAGCTAGGCATAGCTGGGTCAGAGGGCCTGCACTGTAGTTCTCTATCGCGACCGGCCTTGACGCTACACCTTGATCCACGCCATTCCGATGCTCGTAGCTTAAAATTACAACACTAAGTACTTTTTGAAAGTTCATAAAACACACGCGTCCCAAACACATTCCTCTTCAAGCAAGCCCCAGATCTTGGTGACTAAGCAGCCGTCTTCGTGGCCACATACTAAGTAGGGCACGCGGTGCGACGCGGCGCTGTGATAAATTGCGACAATCGCTCATCTGTCACTGATCCCCACTGATAGTAAATACTTAGCCGACGTCGAAGAGTACACGCTGTTTATTATTGGGGGAGGAACAACTTCAAATATTGATGTTTTTGAATGAAGTAGGTTGGAAAACCCATAGTTGGTACCTCTGTTGGAAAGTGGTTTCGACTTATATGGACCTGTAGCACCTTTGTAACCACTATACCTGTTTGCCGATGCGTTTTCCAGCTTAGAAGTTATAAGGCTAGAGTGATTAGCTTGCTAGCTTAATCTTGCGATCCTTGCTTAAGAAACTAGTTTCGTGTATCCTGGAAATAGGGATGTTGACAAAAAAATTGTATTTAGTCCGTCAGTTAGATAATCTAAAAATATTGATAGGTATTTTTTCTTGACGTCACGGTGTTCTACATTTATACTGACAAAGTGACGTCACAAGCCCTCACTCCTGAACTTTGATGAGTTTTATCTTTGACAATTTCTATTTATTTGATACTATACCAATATTATAAAGAGGATTTTTTTTTTGTTTGTTTGTACCGAATAGGCTCCGAAACTACTGGACCCATTTAAAAAAAACTTTCACCAATAAATATATAGAAAGCTAAATAATTCCTGAGTGACATAGGCTATTTTTTAATCCCGAAAACGGGTCCTGTGGGGTGGTCCGCGGGAGCGAAGCCGCGGGGAACAGCTAGTATTTGATAAAGCAAAAACTAAGAGTCCAATATTATTTGATAATGGCTTATGTTTAAATAACCACCAGATCTAGTAAAATGTAACGGCAAAAAATCACTTTATATTGCCAAAAATATTAAATGGTCACCAAAATTAAATCCATTTTAGCGTGAAAGTAGAACCAAAAATTTACAACTTGTGATCCAACTTAAAACAAACAACTTATGATTCTTACTCTACATATTCCAAATTATGATTGTTTAATCCAAAAATAGTTAAGGAACACAAAAAAAAAAAAAACTGCGAACAACTTTGAAGTAGCGCTCGCCGGCCGCTGCCGCGGCACCGCTCGCTTCGCTCGCTCGGCTCGCGCGCGGTTGGTCACAGTTCTAACCTAACCTAACCTATTTCTCAACCAATAATTTACTATTAAAATTTGGTGACCAATTTACTAAATTTGGTTATCATAGTACAATTTTAGGTAATAGAGGTTATGGTCACAAGGTTCTTTTTGGTGGTCATTACATTTATACCCTTTGATAATCTCACTGACGGACTAAATAGAATAATCATTTTTCTACACAGGAAACATCCCTATTATAGTAGAACCAGCTATTGTATTGTATTTAATTAAATCTGCATTAGTATCGTATTGGCTTCAGTTTTTAACGAAATTCATATTATGTAAAATCAAAAAAACAGCCTATAAAACAAAGCCTGACAACTGACCAGGAAAAAGCTCATTATTAAAAATACGTAGCCACTAAAGTTCCTTGAAATATTTGTTTCATCTCAATAGGAGAACACCGCAGCTTACTCATCTTAACAGCTTAAATAATTTCGCGAAAGAAAATCAAAGAGATACAAAACTACAATTTTCTCTTAAAAGTTAAAATACTTTAACAAATACTCATAGCAACAAGAAATAGCGTTTTGTTAGATTTTCAATTAGCAAATGGTTCGCGAAGGCTCAAATGAATAAGACGGGACTGAAAGCACCTTTTTGTTTCACTACGCCAATTGATTTGCCGATAGCTAAGACTTTAATTTATTTGTTGAAGGTGTTTTTGTTCAAAGTGGTATTTCTTAATTAAGAAAGGAGTCTAAGTGCTAAGTTTATTATTCTTAAAGTGTGTCGACAAAACATCATTACAAAATAACACACCTCTCTCTCTCCGAAAGGTTAGACAGCGGTCAAAGTCAAAGTCAAAAATATTTATTTCAATGATTCCGGGCTGCTACGGAGAAATTACTTAAGGAAACAAAACAATAAACAACACTTGCAATTATGTAATACATAAGCTTTTATTGTAACTACAATGATTAAAATGTATGTTTTAACAAACCATTCCAATAAAGTCAAATAAACAAATAAGTTCGTAAACAAACCTTTCAATTACATATGCAAAATCAATGACCAACAACCTTAATCCTACCGACTCAGATTTACAAAACAAACATCTCGAAATTCGATACGCCGCATGTAACTGCACCCCAGTGAAATTAAACGCAATCTGAGCGCAATATCTTTGACGTGTGTTCCGCACGCGTGACGAATGATGACTGACGTGTGACAGCGCGCGGGTTACGAGGTAACCTCGGTTCCCCCACCCCCGCTTGTCACGCGTTCCGCTATATTAAATTCTTTGAAGTGCGGTATGGAAATGTTAGTGGATGTTTCAAATTAATTTAATTTTGGGATTGGATTGGGAGGGTTTGAGTCATAGTGGCGATAATTGGTTTGTTTCAAGAGTGGTCAGGTTAACCAGTGTGCTTGTATCACGTGTATTCCAGATGTTTGAAAGTAAACTTAAGGCGGTACCCCGAGCAAAACGCCGCGCAAGTCGTTTTTTGTGCTGTTTTTAGGAGCTATCTACTCGTTATTTGAAAAGAAATATCAATTAATAAAAATACATTAAAATTCTACATAATATTGATTCTAAAATGGTAGATTTAGTTTTTTTTTAAATGTTGTATGTATTTCACTAATCTACTTCCAAAAAACATAAAAATGAGAAATAATTATTGATATTATGCATCTCCTCGTAAAGTGTTCATTGATTATTTTTTGTACTAACATTAATGGATAGACAATTTAATAACGAACGTTTTTGTAGAATTATTTTTTTCAAAAGACCAAAATTCGATTTTATAAAGATTTTATTCTAAAATCTGGGCGTATTTACCACTGTAATTCATGCGCCACCTGTGCCGCTAGACCAATAGGAACGCTCATATCTCATGCCGATTTTTTGGTCAGGGTACCGTCTTAACAAAAGGAGTATGTAAGGGTCGCAGCAAGTGGCGTCCTATAGTTTACGTGTATCATCAAAGGAAAATATGTCGGACGAAGAAATACCTAGTTGAAGGCAATTATGTTTTAGAATAGAATAGAATAGAATAGAAATATATTTATTCGACACAGGCACAACACAACAGCAACAAACATGGAGTAAAAGACAAAAAAGAAATGCAAAGACAAATTGCCGGACATACCGGTATAGAGCTTTGCAGACGCCACTTATATAATGCAGTAAATATGCAAAGAATAAAGACAAATATTGTCATTGCCTATTCCTTTAACATCACCAAAGAATATTAGAATTCCTACAAAAACGGAACCCAGACAAAAGAGAACTTCAATAAAAACAGTTGATTGCGAATTGGAAATCATAAACTTGAACAAACGAATAAAAACTGCATTGTAACTGCCCACAATGGCTATATAATCCATTTATTTCATTAACTCTATCTGATTCTGCGAGCTATCTCTGTGTCGTTGTGCTAATTTGGACTTTAAGTCGTTTTCGTAAGGTTGGGCATTTATTGTGTGTTTGAAGGATTGCTCTCTATTGGCCGTTCGTGGTGTTGTAAGGATTTCAACGTTGAATGAGCGCTAACTTGAGTTTAGTCTTAGATTTCTAAGTTTAGGAAGAGTTGGATTAAGAGGTTGTCATTGGTCATTGTATAGGTTAAGTACATGTTACGTTTAGTCCCATATTCATAATTGTACATAATTATGGTTATTTTCACAACACAAACCCCGACATCACGAAAAAAAATTGTCTTTTTTTGTTTTTTTTTTATTATTTTTTTGCATAACTCAGCAGAATGTAGTAAATAGCTAATTTTCGTGATCTCAGGGATGGATCTTGATAGAAGTTGTTCATGATGATGAGTGCAATGATCCCTTTTAAGAAATCACGTTATTTCAGTAACACCTGTTACGAGCAGTGCCACCCAGTAGTAACGGCCCCGACTTACTTGTTGTAGATCATGGGTTCGAACCCAGGCAGGCGCTTTACTTTTTACCCGACTGCCGAAGGAGGGTAATGTGTTTATTTGTAAATTATTTCATCACCACTGCTCTAAAAACGGTGAAGGAAAACATCATGAGGAAACCGGCATGTCCTAGAACCAAATATTCGAAGACATCCACCAACCCGCACTGGGCCCGCGTGGTGGATTAAGGCCCATCCCCTCTCACACAGAGAGGAGGACTGTATCCCAGCAGTGGGCACGTTAAAAGGCTGATGATGAGTAACACCTAGTTATTGTCATAAATCATGTCTATTTAAAAGAATAGCGAGAACGGAAAGTATGTTGAAGTTTTGTTTCACCTACTCAGGCTAAAAAAATCCGGAGATATTTCAAGCAAAAAACCGACGACTCAACAATTCAAGAAGAAACTCTTTTTGAACTTACTAATGAGCACACAATTACCTAGCTCCATACCCTGGCAAAAAGCCGAAAAAAATCCAGGACGCAGTAATCAAGGATAAACCTCGACATTTCTGCCATAAAAAACGCCTTAATTCTTCGTCTAAGCCTATTATTACCGTATCCAGTATTAACATAATCCAAGCGTTGGCGTGCGGCCAGAAGTCTGAACGCGTTTGGCGTAGGTATTGAGATTTACTATCTGAATGGTTCCTAGCTCTGTAGCGAGAAGTTCCCGAATCGAACCAAATTGGTGCCCTTTTTTTCCTCTTTGTTAAGAGCTAATTAGTTTTGGTCTCTTTTGAGTCTATTCTGGGTACGCTGGATATAGTTCTTCGGGTCAATTGACTTGCGCTGAGTGTGAGAAACTGGTGCCAACGGTATAAAGAGGATTCCTTTTTTAAATCACGGTTTTTAACATCGTTTTTTAAGCTTTGTGCTGATCTATCCAAATAACCTAAAAGGTGATGTGTGAAGTGGAATTATTATAACTGTGTTTCATGTTAATTATTACTAGCTTCAGCGGCTTCGCCGTATGATAATTACGCCAAGGGAATATACTCCCGGGATAAAAGTATCCTATGTCCTAATCCTAACCAGGATATGGTCTACCCATGTGCTTCATCTAAATTTGTTAAGCCGCTAAGACGTGAAAAGGTGACAAATGGACAGACCGTTATACAGAGTTACTTTCGCATTTATAATATTAGTATGTATATGGATTTACACCCCCTAATAGCTCAAAAGATAGGCGCAGTAAAATCACTGTTAAAAACGAAAATCCTAATGCTACAAAAACAAACATTAATTTGATCTAAAACACAATCCCAAACGCAATTTAATAAAACTAGTCATTTTACAATTTCAAACTTCATCGCAAGCTCATCAAAAAACTATAAAACTGAAAAAAAGCACAAAAAACACGGCCCGATATCATCAATGAATGCCGACATCAATAAAGTCGGCTAACACAAAGCCTTTTCAGATTTATTCCCGCCGCGGTAACTAACGACTAACGCAAACCAATTACCAAGGTAATTAAAAATGACTTAGCTGATAGTTAGGCCAGATAACCACACTTTAACTTTATTTGTTTAAGTCCGCGGTAACTGGAAAAAATGTGTTTTCATCTGGATTACAATGTAGGTCGGGAGCTAGGGGGTAGTGTTTCATTCTTCCAAAACGAAAATACTCTTGATGAAAAGAGATCCATAGGGTCTACTATAGAAAGAGCGAACCCAGCTGATTTAGAGTTGATCATCAACATAGATGCTGGCAGAGATATCATTATCCAATTAGAAAGCGTTATCGCACGATGATTGTTTTTTGTTAGGACGACGCACGCCACTAGCGGTTAGCCAGATCGCATAGGAACAGCTACTAGTTTGAGTTTTAAGTAGGCTAAAGATGGCCAAATTACTCAACTTACAAATTATAAGTTTCATGTTTCAATTAGCATTCGTAACTTGCCGAATAAGATCTTAATAACTCAGTAATCCAAATTTGTTGTTATTGTGGCAGAGTTAAATACTTTTTCAGAAAATTAGATTTGATTGAATTAGATACGTATTATATGGGTGGAAGTGTCAGGCTTTAAACTTTATTAAGTATTTAAAATAGTAGTTCTTTTACATAATTTCCCAAACCCGATTCTCCATCATAAAACAGCAGTTTCTAATTTCAAACTCCGGCTGATTAATTCAATCAATCAATCAAAACGAATCAAAATTAATGCTGTAACGCGCGCATATCAGTCGCAGGTCTATCATTCAGCAATCATCAATCGTTGGCACAATTAATGACGCCGTCAGATCCGCTCTTTGTTTCGCTATTTCGTAAATTAATAGTTGCCTGTCTCTTGGTCTATGCGGTGCTGCGGCCCGTAGGCTAGGGATGGGACACATTGAGGAAGAAAATCAATTCGAATCGAATTTGTATTCGAGTATAAGTGGAGCTTTTTAAGTTTTCGGTTTCCTGGAAATTTTCGGCAGGAAATAAATTTTTTAGCATTCGTTATTACATTGCAAATAAAATTCAGCATAAGTTTCGGAAAACAATGCTAACATTTCGTGTACGAGCACATCACTACCCGAACAAGCGAAGGATTGGGATTCTTCAGATGTAAACAAACTTATCCAAGAAAACATTTTTTGATTCCTTTTCGGCTGAAAATTAGTGTAAGGACGAATTGCGTAGAATCTATCTCTGAACGCAAGAATATTATTTTTTTCCCATAACATAAAAACCGAAGTATGCAATAACTGAAACTAAATATTCCTGTCCTTTGGCTCGAATTTACAGATTTATTCTCGCTAGATGGTGCCATACGTACTTAACGTTTTGGGAATACTGTCGTTGTGCGTACAGCTAAGGAGCGGTATTCCTTGCCCGTGGCTTTGTTTCCTGATAGCTATAACCTGGGGTTCTTTAAATCAAGAGCCTATTCAAGGTTTCCTCAGGCAAGCGTGCTTCACTGTCTACCAAATCACCGCTTACCATCAGGTGAGATAGTGGTCAACGCGAGCCTATCTATACCATACCAATATTATAAAGAGGAAAGATTTTTTTGTTTGTGTGTTTGTTTGTACCGAATAGGCTCCGAAACTACTGGACCGATTTCAAAAATTCTTTCACTGTTGGGAAGCTATACTATCCCCGGGTGACATAGGCTACTTTTTATCCCTGTATTCCCACGGGAACGGGAACTACGCGGGTGAAACCGCGAGGCGACCACTAGTCAATAATAAAAATCAAAACGATTCTTCCCCATCAGCTCGATTAGACTCGCTAGTTATTCTCAGGCACGTCACTGGCTCTCATGACAAATGGCCGGCTACAGGGTGCTCCGTTATAATTCGTTTTTAACCGTCGCACGTCAGCGGCTCGCGTACCTGCCGCAATTTATATACAGGCTGTGTTTTTATTATATAACATGTGGTTACCTATGTTATTGATTTTTTTAAGTTTAATTGGTCAAATAATCAAAATGCTGATACTTTTTCAATTGAGCGTTCTGGACGTACTTTTTGAGGCCCATTGTGTCGCAATCATTATATACTTAATGTATACAATTATTATTATAAGCTGGTACAAAACTCTGTAAACATGTAAATATAGATATTGCATGACTTAATGCTTCTCGACAAAAACAAAGGATTGCTGTTAAAAAATGCGTTATTCTCTCTTACTATCAAATAAAACATTTCGGTAATATCTTCATTCCAGTGCATTTACCCGAAAAGACCCCCCCAGGGACCACAGTCACGTGAAATAACTCCTAAATAAGCTTGCAAGATGCAACCGGGCCACTACCCACGGCCGGACATCCGCACGCACCCTGTATACAAAGGGCGAGTACAGGGTGATATTGAAGAATGATGGTGGGACACGCGATTGCTTCATTTGCCGCCCGTGGGCCACGCGTGGGCCGCCCGCATCCAACGCTAGAGCGAGACAAAAAACGCTAAAAGAGAAATTGAAAGCTTTTGCGTATTTTAATTATTAGTTCAGAAATTGCGTGTTATGATGTAAATTGGTAGGAAAACATTGTTTGGACGCGAAATAGTTTGGGGTAGTTAATTTGTTTTGTTTTGGACGTGACCAAGTTTTTGTGATAAGAAGCGCATATGTCTATTTAGCTTTGTCAAGGAAACACAGGACCCAGCAATAGTGTAGATTTGGAAGCTGGAAAGACACGCAGTGTTAGATAGTCATTTTCCTGTGCCGGACCGGGTCTGATATGAGACTTACGGGATCGGTCAATGTGGCGACACCTGGGGCCTATGTCCAGCAGTGGAAGTCTTTCTAATGATGACTGAACGAGCATGCGTGAAGCAAGAGTGAAGCGACTGCTGCGCTGTATGTCGCGTGTACGATTCCCGCACGGAACAAATATTTGTATGGCCTACAGATAGTTTTTCCGGGTCTGGGTGTCTTATGTGAGTTTAAATCTTTATAAACGCACCCACGATTCAGGAAAAATGTCTAGTGGAGGGGCTACGGCATTGGAAAAAAAACTCAACCGATACCCGTGAAATTTTGTGGGCGGGTTCGATAATTATATGTTCTTTTGTAAAAATCAAAAAGACACACTCGCGAGGTCCATAGCTCACAGAGCCACAAGTTAATACTACTACTACTTACAATTATAGATTTTAATAAACAATTGAGTTTGACTTTTTATAATGGATTCAGTACTTTCATAAATTTCCTCTTACAAATAAACAACTTCTTTTTAACCCCCGCCGGAAAAAGAGGGGTGTTATATGTTTCACGTGTGTTGCTGTGTATCTGTGTGTCTGTATGCGGGTCAAATCTTGCATCTGAATTTTAAAGCAGCTCCACCGATTAAGATGAAATTTTTGCATACACGTTTAGTTTGGATGAAAATGCATGGTTAGCTAAGTGAGGCAATTCTAAATCCAATATGGCGAACAGCCCAAGATGGTGGTCTAGTTATTTTTTGAGCACTGCCATACGTTTCAAATGAAAGGGTTTGCTGAGAAGAATACGAAAAAAGCTTGTTTATAAAAAAAGTGTTTTTTTTTATGTTCAGGATTTATTCCTGTTAATCTTACGACTACTAGTATTATAAAAGTTAAAGTTTGTGAGGATGGATGGCTGGCTGGTTTGTTACTCTTTCACGTAAAAACTATTGAACGGATTTTGATGAAACTTTACAGAAATATAGTTCATCAGAATAACAAATAGACATTTGTAAAGATATTGGGCGAAGTACTAAAACCACCCGGGCGGAGCCACGGGCGGAAGCTAGTTTATTGTATTTCCATTATTCATCAAAACACATGCGCAAATCGCCTTCGAGCGCCTGACAAAATATTACAATTACATCTTAAAACTATATTCAGCCTGTAAGAAAAATCAAGGGATCACAGACTTCTTACAGTACTATAATTCATAGTTATGGCACATATGTAAGCGGCGGTGCTTTGGTATGTGTTGTTAAAGCGTTTTATTAATAAAAGACGAACGAGACGAAGAATTAATACCTCAAAAATGCCTCTTTGGTCTAGTGGTCGCAAGCATGAGGTGTTGGGTTCGATGCCCGATTCAGGCTGTAATTAGGTTTTTCCATCAGTCATCAATTTCTCAATACTAGCCCGGAGTATGGATTTGTGTCCGGTTGATATCAATAGGCCTGCCCTTTGGCTGGGACTTAAAACATTAGTAGCAATATGTAGGTGTACCTAGTATAAGTGTCACCTCTGCCCAACCCTTTGAGAAATACGGGAATTATGTTACCTTATGTAACTATAAATCTTTCTACAGAAGATTTACAATAGTTGATATGAAACAAAAATAATGACTACAATAAATGCTTCCACAAGACAAAATTTCGAGAGAAGATCATGAGTCTGAAAGACACGTCTTGGCAAATTATAAGTTATTTAAAATATACCCATTAAGTATTCTGGCGCTGTCCGCGCGTCCTTAACAAAAGTTCTGGAAAAACAAAATGGCGGCGAGATTTATTGTTCATGTTCTTGTTCTTGCCAAGATCGCTGTGTGTCTGGCAAGACGTCACTTATGGTTAAAGAAACTGTAAGTTATGTGAAGAATATGATTTAATTTTCGCTTACTTTTATGTTCGTGCGGTAAGGTAAAATAATACTTTGAGTTTGTTACAAACAGCTGCAGATTATTTGACTTTAATGTAAAAAAGAATTCATCTTTGACTTAACTCAAGTACAAATATATAGTTTGGATATTAGACGACTTATTTTTAAGACATCTAAAAAATACAGAAAACCACCAATCATTACATTCTTCCACCAAAGCCTATACAACTTCAAAATACGACCTCCTTTAAAATATCTCCCCCACACGCAATAACACAACAAATCATTGGACGATAAAGTTGACCGAAGGATTTAAAAGGACCAGATAACTCGATGAGAAGATTCTTTTGATCGCTGGAGCGTTGTACTCGTGTGTCCTGCGGGTTCGACTGAAGAGAGAGAGTCGGCGGCTTCGAGATGAGAGGCTGTGTGTGACGTCACGTTTACGAGGTAGTTATGACCTTTATGGTGTTTTTGTGGTAAATTAATAGTGTTATGTTAATTATAAAGTGGGCTGTTAAGTTTTGTGGATAAGGGTTTTGAATGGATGTAATAAGCTTGTTTTGGAACATTATTATTATATGTTTCTTTACTAAAGTACTTGTTGAATAAGGGTCACGGTTATCATGGTGTACTGCAAATATTTGTACGTTCTAACTTCTGAAGATAATTATGCATAGAGAATAACTCTAAGCTAAATTTTTATTTGTCAAAAGAAAAAGATTTTCACATAAAAATAAACCGACTTCATAAGCAAATTTACACATTCGTGCTGTTTGTCGTCAATGAGTTAGGTTGTATGCTCCATATTTTTGAAAATGCTGCACCGATTTTGATGAAACTTAAATAATCCAATAAAGCAAGAAATATCAAAATCCGATTACTAGTTCCAGAGAAATGCGTAGACAGTCATACGTATACCTATGAAACTTGGTACACATGTTTAGAAGACAATTTCAGCAATATTACATACATACTTATCAAATTGATACCCTTCTTTTGTTTAATCGGTTAAAAATGAAGGTCTGTACCTTCTAATAGTTCAGTAAAAAGAAAACTTAAGAAATAATCTTATCTAAACTAATCTAAGTGCAAACACAACAATAGGAACCTCCATCAAACACCTTCGTTTTAAAAACACAGTACATCATAAAATGCTTTTAACTCCGATAGAAGCCGTGACCCTATTAGCGAGCGATGCCCACTATTATCCCAGCGTCGGGCACACTCGGCGGGCACACAGTCGAGCGGCTCAAAGGACAACCCTTTTATAAGACTTTCATGACATTATACAGTGTCATGTTATGACAGGTTTTATCGTGAATTGAGAGGTTTAAGTGTTTATGATTTATAGATTGAAGATATTGTGCTGGAATTTGAATCTCAACAGCGGATTCCCGATGAAAGCAATTTATTTATTCTACTTACTAACTAAATATTTTAGTAGTTTCCTTTCAAGAATGTTTAGTTATCTAGGAATTGGAAAAATAATAATTGGAAAGTAATATAGAAAATACAACACATCAAAATTTGACTTTCATATCTCTTGCTCACGATTCCTTCCAGCTATGAAAGCAGTAAGCACATATAAACCTTTTAAAAAAGGCAACCAGAAGCTTCTATTTGCAACCGACTTCAAAAAGGAGGAGCTTCTCATGTCGACTGTATGTTTTGTGATTGTTACGCGAATACTCCGACAATTATTACAAACACTTTTTTTATATAGCTCATGTGGTCCCAGTGTAATTGATCAAGAGCCAACGAGAAGTTTTTAAATTATCCTTAATAATGCGTGTTTTAAGAGTAATATAAGAAATCATAATAAAATTAAAAAATCTTTAAGCAACAACATTAAACCGACTTCCAAAACAACACATTACAAAGCGAAAAATATCTTTCTTTTCGGAAGTCGGTGTCAAAAAAGAAAAACATAGGTACCACAGACACCAACTGCCAAAAAATGGTAATTTTCACTTTGTAGTGTTATATTTTTATCTTATAAATTGGCGTTCAAAATTGAATATTAACGGTTAAATAGTGAATATTTAACTTTTGAGTTTGACTTTGCCTTCACCTTTCCATGCAACTTAAAAAACTCATCGCTAACGGCATAACGTGTCCCAAAGTTTCATGCAAAACATGATTGCTTGAAGAGCAGCCGGAAACTGAAACATGCCGTTCAAAGATACAAGGCGTGACTCCTCTGTCGCATGATCCAGTCCTTCATTGTACTGAGGAGTTAATACCTTGGGAACAATAGCCCAATATAGCCTACAATAGCCCGCGATAGCCTACAATAGCCCGGCACCTCACATTGGACTAACAAGTGCACGCACGTATGCCTAAGTGAAATTAAAGCGAGCGTCGTAGCTCCGTAGCGGCGTAGCATCGTAGAGGCGTAGCTCGTAGCCAGCGCCTACGGCGTGCTACGAGGGCTCGTGTATGGGTAGTGTTTATTGCATCAGTAGTCAAGTTTGAATAATTTTGATGGGTGGTGTGGTCTTTGACTAAGGACCTCAAGGGTGGTCGTCGAGTAGTCGACTGTAATTTTAAGGAGACCGTTAAATACAACAAAAAGTGTTTCTACAGCATTAAGGAATTTATGGAACAAATAAATATTTGTTCAACGTATTTATTAATGTATCGTAAATAAATTGATGACATTTGTATGTAATAATAATGTATGATAATAATGTGAGAATAATATGATAATACTTTACTAATAATATTTCTGGATGATGGTGACATTTAAACATAAAAAATGTGCACGCTTGCTTACAGGCAGAATACAATGACTTTCAGGCGGTAAGATCTTCCCTTGTGAACTCTGTATTTTCTTGCAAATAAACATTTTGAATTTGAATTTTGAACATAATAATTTCTTGGTCCGAATAGACACGGATATTTTTTTGTCAATATTAAGTGAAAATAACTTTCAAGTTATTTTAATATTAATATTAAAATCTAAATTGGATTTAATTATCTTGAGGAAAGCTTGTAAATACGTTAAATATGATTATACTTATTAGAACTGTTTATATATTTTCATATTTTTGTTTTTCAGTCTTTCCCAGAAAATCGGAACGGAACGGGACGGATAGGCTGCAAAGAAAGGAATGAAAGTAACCGATGAAATACCAAAAAACCACATAATCAATTTACCACCTTATAAGTTCAGATTTAGATTATAAATTTATATGATTTTAATTAACACAACAAATTTTCAACAAACCTCAACGTCAAATCACTTCTTAGTTCAGACTATCAAAACTGGTCCTTACATACACAACAATCATACCCTCCCCCCTCCCACCCCCCGTAGGACCAAACAAAACCCATCGATACGAACACTACCAACTAGTGGGTATTACAAAACTTTTTACGATTTCACTTCAACTTTCGACATATGCTACCCTCATAAAAGTAACGGGTGTTTTACATAATTTACTGCAAACCCTTGTACTGACCGGGTTACTGATTACTGGGTTACTGGTCGTTTGGTTTCATAAAACCATTATTTACTGTAGTTTATTGGAGGTGTTTGCTGTGTAGAGTTTGGTGGTTATCAGCATGCTTTTGAATTTGTGGTACAAAGTAGTTTGTTGATGGTATTGGTTAAGTGGTTGATGAGTGGTCTCTAACTTCAATTTTGTGGCAAAATAAAATGTTTAAAATTTTATGATTTGCTATCGCCGGCGGCTCATAACAGGCGTGCGTGTATGACTGGATGTATGAACGTGAGTGAAGCAAAAGAAGTATGTAAGGATCGTAGGAGGTGGCTTTCTGTAGTTTCTGCCTACCCCTATGGAAAAAAGGCGTGAGTTTATGTATGTATTTGTATGTTATCAGTTGATAGTGCCCAGCTTAATATTACAGCCAAGCTTGATATTTACATGCTTAAATTCTTTTGCAGATTTTTGTTTATTTATGTAGTTTTCTATACCTAAAAAGATCAATAATTTTCTGTCAGTCTAACTTAATGTATATTGTATTAAATTATATTTCGCAGTAAGTTGTCCGTTGACTTTTGATAAATACTTGAATTGTTTTTCCCGGTATCCGATCCTGAGTTGAGTTACTTTTCCAATAAAAGATACACGTTGTTCCTGGCTATAAATAAATTATGTTGTTTCTACCTACTGTGATCGGCAATCATGATTGACAGTTTGATGGAATTCCACCAGTTACAAATTTAACAGTAATATGAATTAAAATTATCAAGAATAACAGTCTAGTTTTTCTCCATATAACTACTTGACATTTAAGATCCATAAGAACGGTTAAAAAAACATAGTATTAAGGAAGAACTTGTGTTTAATGAACCGCAAACAGTAGACCATCATCTGTCACCTCGAGCACGAACTATTGACGTGTCATTAACGCATCAATCACTAACGACTTCGTCAGCGAGATTATCCGTCTTCATCACGACAAAAAAATCAAGCGTGAAGATATCCTCTTTTACACTATCTTACAGTGAATGAGTTCATTATTACCCACTCGGGAGTGCAAGAAAAAATGTAGAGTACCAGTTATCATCCCGCGCGAATTGTAAAAGTCAACACAGGAAAATGGGTAACTGTTCTGTTCCGGCCTGTTTTACCCCTGTTTTCCTTTCCTTAAGTGGCTCACCCGAATAATAAAAGGAAAAAAAGGTCATAAATACAGGGTTACTGTTAAAAGATTAAAAATGATCACACTATGGCAATGACCGTAGCATTGCAATTGACCGCATCGCACCACGTGCGAAACCGCACTTTCTATCCCCATCTCTGCCCCACAAACACAATTTCCCGCTTCTTTATTATCTGCATCCCTCTCTATAGCGGAAAACTGTAAGGGCTGATTCCGATGCTTCAGTTTACGTCGCGTTGTTGCGACGAGTGGACGTGTGAAGGGAGGCGATCTCGTCCCTTCGTGTTGCTCTCGCGAAGTATTTGCATAGTGAAGTGCGTAAGTTTGGAAACTGTGGAGATATATGAAACTTGATATTTTTGTTTGTTTGGATAATTGTTTTAGTTGCTACGACTGTGTGGTGGTGTTGTTTTTGGATGTACAATTATTTATTATTATTGTGTTTTTTTATAAAGTGATGTGAAGTGACTCAGTTTATTTATAAGGGTATTTTTTTTGTAAGTATGACTGTTTTTAAATATTTATAAAACATTAGTTTGTTCTGTAGAATGTAAGTTCCTGTCACATGTTCGCCCTCATCATTTAAATACCTTAGACTCACTACAACATTTGATTACCTATATTATTAAAAACATTTACTTACACAGAGAGCTACACAGTTTTATCGTCTATTATTTATAGTCGGCTAGTCAATTAACAGTTGGAAACAAAAATGTTAAATTATATGGTATTTTATTTGACTTGCCAAACAAAGTAAGATAAAACATTGAAAAAAATGTACCCAAGAATGATAAATGATACTAAAAATGGCTTCTTAGAGGAAACATTAAGGCATATCAAAAGTTTATTTTCTTTTGCGTATTTTTCAGGTCTTGTTATGAAAATATTATCATTAGATCTTTTTCAATTTCTTCTAAATCATTCAATACTTGGAAGTAAAAACGCAAAGGCCTACTATACAATTTGTATATCACTGTATACGAGTACGAATTTGAGATGACCCATTGCGTCTTTGACCGTGAACTGGAACAAGGGGGTTAGGTGCTCATATTCAAACATGTTATTTGGTCTTTGTAGTTGTATTCCCCTAGTTAAGTTCGACACTTTTTGGTCCTCGGGTTCTTTCTTTGATGCGAACTGGTCCTTCGGTCATTAACACAGCACCTATGTATGACATATGTATGTGTGTATATGTTACTCCACATACAAATAAACCGTAAAAGTGACATATTATATTAGTCCTTCTGCAAACAATATCTTAATTTCCTAATTTGTTTAACTGACGGCATTTAAGTAAAAAGGGAACTTTAAGATGATGAAAAGTCTATCTAGATGCTTGCCTGTTAGGTTATCCTTAAAAAAAATTGCGTTCGCTATTCTGTCACTATGGCATAGTGGAAAGTTTCACATTTGGGTAGCCTAGATTCTTTAGTGGGAATAACCGATTTATAAACATCGTAGTTTATGGAGACAAAAACTTAGCTAAGTATTTTTCTTAAGAATTTTCATTCCAGGAATTAGTTCTATTAGGAATGTCAAGGATGAGATATTATTGCAAAAGTCTGATTGTATTGTCTGAAGTAGAAAAAAACAACTTATTTGAAAAAAAAAATCTGTAGTATTTCGTCAAAAAAATAATAAATACTAATAGCCGCACGGGTCGATCTTCAAGGTTAAGTAATGTTTGCCGAAGTCGACCCGTGGATGGGTGACCATATTTGCATAGCGAGATACCTCTGTGCCCCGGAAATCACGTTAAGCTGTTGGTCCAGGCTGTCATTTTAAGATCGTTGACGGTGGTAACGTTCCCAACTACCTACACACTATGCGACACCTCGTTGGCAAAGGTTGGAGAAACCCGGGATCTAGGGGTTCTGGTGGATGATAGGCTCACCTTCAAGCCACACATCAACGACGTCGTAAAGAAGTCTGCGCAGATGCTGGGTTTTGTTAAACGCAACACAAGAGGCTTCCAACAACCAAAGACCAAAATAGTTTTATTTAACACCCTAGTGCGAAGTCGGTTGGAATACGCCAGTGTCGCCTGGAACCCACTTTACGCTGTTCATTCGCAAAGACTTGAAAAAATTCAAAGAGCTTTTACTAAACATCTTGCATTTATATCTAGGGGAATTAGTCATCGCTGTCCGTATATACAGCGCCTACACTTTTTCAAAATAAAGACACTGCGTGACCGTCGCCGTACGCGTGATCTAATTTTCCTTTACAAAATAGCAAACGGGTATATTAAGTGCAGTGATTTAGTAGAATGTATCCAATATTCAGTCCCTTCAAAACTACCCAGACATCCCATCACAAAATTACTACATATTCCATTCCGCAAAACCAACCTAGGCCTCAACGCTCCACTTCTCCGCATGTGTAGAAGCTATAATAGTTTTTGTACAACACCAGATACCGATTTACACGGTATTTCACTGAACAAGTTTAGAAGAGCAGTCTCGGAGGTACGGGAGTGCGCAAATATTCCAACTTAGGCTAATTACGAATATATTTATCCTACTTCTTTTTCTTTTTTTATGCTGTGTTTTTCATTTTGCGTGTTTTATTTTTAAGATGTTTTTTAAGTTTAGAATAATATTTGATATTTTGTTTTTTCTTTAAATAATTTAGTGTTTCTGACCATATGGTGTAAGCTGCGTATACCTGTAATAGGCACACATACCAGCCTTTATTTTTTCTTTGTTTACTACAAACCTGTTTTGTATGTGATGCTGTTGGTGTACCTTATAATAAATAAATAAATAAATAAGTAACGGGTAGTTAGAAGCCTAACCACACCTAGCTCTGACACCAGTTTTGCCTAGGAGTACCATGCTACCTAATTTTTGGGTTGTGGAGGTCAGATAGGCTTTCGCTCCATGTAAAAAACGCCATGTACTCCATGTAATGTTGCTGCATCAAAATCGGTTCAGCACTTGTCAAGATCTGGAACACACAAACGAACTCCTTAGTGACAAACAGCACGAATGTGTAAATTACTATAGAACTTTATCTTTTTTTAGTGATAGTGTACCAAAACTAAAAAGAGAAAAAAAGTCGACGTCTTTGGTACCTCTTATTTTTTTTGTCGTTTTGTGAGACCGACTTCCGAAATTAAAGTTATTTTTGCTCTTTTTAGTGTTTTGCTTTTCAAGTCGGTTTATTTTCTTGAAAATGATTTTTACTATCTTATATTCTAGATTTGCTTTAACAACCTAAGATAGGCTGATGTCAGCTATACGTAAAATAAGTAACAAGACCATGTGTGTTACTGAAGCCCATTATTGCTCACACAATTCTTCACGGTATTAGGCAATACGTGCTGGGCATACTGATCGTGCCCTTGACTTTGGATTACTTTCTTCTTTGGTGGGAACCAGAAGACATGTAATATGCTTGCGGCTATGTTCCTTGAATATGTCTAGATCGCTGAATAAAGAATCTAAACTCATCAAGTAAACCTACATTTATACAATCGATTTTATCTCTATCTTTAAATACAAAAATAAACCTTAGTATTTCAGTGTTTTTGATTAGGATAGATAAATTGTACCCATTTTTGATGAATATTTTTTGTCGTTAAATATGGTCATCTATTAATGAACGACTAAGTCTGAACGGTTGTGAAACGATTAACTCTTAAAGTATAATTTTAACTCAAAACCATAGTTATTAACTTCAATTTTTAACTAATAAACTGACCACCCAGTTCTGAAGATAAACATTGATAACCAATTCGAATATAATTATTAGAATCATTGTAAAAATAATTGTGGGTTCATGCTCATAATCATTTATTTGCTTTTACAATGGTCTTAAAAGTCCATTTCTACCCACAAGCCTCCTAATTACCGTTTTGTCGTTAATGGCCTTAGATATTATGGCCATGATCGCAATGTGTCTGTGTCGCATTCGTTTAGTATTTTTATTTAATAACAGTAAAGAAGACACTAATTTCCATTATATGATAACCACCGCTAGATCATGATTAGATAATCGTGATCTAGCGGTGATTCTGTCCACCTGTTCCGAAATATGATAGGCTCGAATTTCAGTCTTAACTAGGGCCTCTACATAAATTGTCGATCTTTCAGGAATAAGGATGGTCGTAGAGTCAAAAAAGAAAGGGATTGACAGGCTCTACAAAAATGTCATATGGGTCTCAAACAGTAATTTCAACAATCGCTATCGCAATTAGGACGTCACTTTATCTGGAGCCCCGGATGAAACTGAATACCAATATTCTACATGAAGCTTCTCCCTATCACGCTATTACAGATAGGCACGCTAGAACTCTTGCAAAAGTACATAACTAATTTTTCTTGTTGATGTAGTTACACTATTGTTAGTAAATTAATATTCTATGTTATCGTCATGCTGCCTTCCTGTTCCAATGTAAATTTGTTGCTAAGCAAACCTTAGCATTAAGATATTAAAAGATAAAGGTAGATCGAATATTTTTTTACGGGTCCCAAAAAAGTTTTTCCGAAAACAATTGCGTTTTTCTACCCACAATTCCCAGGGGCCCTAGTCTACGTTACAAGCCTAGATAGCAGCTATCTGATACATAAATAAACACTAGTTATCGTAGAAGCGTATACTTTTAATAATTTATTATTAACGCCAAAGTTCCGCAGACATTTTCCTCCGCGCGGCGATGGTGATAAATTTCGTTTAGAAATTTATGAATAGTGCACATAGTTCTAGCTTAAACTTAGGTTTTAGGAACAAAATTGTTATTTCTAATTCGTTGTTCATTTAGATGAATGTTTGTATTTTATGGAAACATTCATTCAAGTAATGCCAGCTACGTAGAAAGTATTTTCAAAAGGAATTTGATTTTAGAACTGAATTCATTTGTTTTAGGCAACTGTTTTACAAAGTATTATTTGAGCTACAGTGCTTGCAAAATGATCTTGGCATTCTGAGGATATGGGGTTTAATTCTTAATTTAGAAAATGTTTTCATAATAATATGGTAATAAAGATTTACTGGTAATATGTTTAGGCACCAAAGGCAATTACAACGATTGACGAAAAGTCGAAATCAAAAAAAAAATGCTATGTTACATTCCAGAATCGCATGTCAATCATTAAAACTTTAGATTTTTTGACAATCATTTATCACTGATAGAATGTCAACTTATCTGCATCAGAAGAATACTTTAAGAATGTAACGATTAATTAACAATTACTAAATACAGCTATATTACAGTAAAATAGAAAACTACCAAAATGCTATGGAAAGGAGTATGTTGAAGAGACTATCTGATAAAATAAGAACTGCAGATATAAAGAAACACACAAGAACAAAGGATGTTACCATAACTATAACAAAGCTCAAATGAAAATGGACAGGACATAAAATCAGAGGAAAAGAAAAATGGTCAAAAACAATTATGTACTGATTTAAAAGTCACAAGAAACGAAAACGGGGTAGGCCATTCAGAAGATGGGCAGATGATATAAAGACGGTAGCTGGCGCTACATGGACAAGAGTCGCTAGGGATAGGGAGAAATGGAAGCATTTGGAGGAGGCCTTTGTCAAAAGAGGGCACACAGATTATAAACTAACATATCTTAACATAATTGATTATAAAATAACCAACCAATATACGTATTTATACCTGTCTGAATAAAAGGCTTATATTATATTATTCAATACAGCTATGCTTCATGATTCCATTCAAACACACCACGCCAAACGCCTTAAACGTGAGTTTAGTTTCAAGGCATATTGTTTCAAACCGTCTCACTACTGCATCCCAATGGGTTTGTCAGAGTTATAGTGTTGTCGTATGAGGTCGTAACCCACGGTTTCCTTGTGAAGACTGACATTGACATTGTCACAAATCCCCATGGTGATATGTCTTCGACGTTTGATCGCTCATGACTTGAACGTGGCACTATCTGTTAAATTAGTTCATTCACATGCTTTTATGGGGAAACAATATTTTCTTAACATTAGAATAGTGACAGAGATTTATTGATAATCTTAATTACTAAAACAGATGTAACTTAAAATGCAATTCTATAAATAATGATAAACAGATAATTCCTAACATAGCTTAGTTTACGTTGAATTGTTTACACTTAATTATTTACACACACGGACAACGACCTTTGAGCGTCAGCAGAAATACAATCGTTTCACGAATTGGTTGGCCACATCATGAAGTGATCAATTAGAGGATCTGGCCACGACATATTTACCAGTCGTGGTAATATTGTCAAATTTCTGTAACCAATAATTGACGTAGTCAATTCCTTTGTTCACAAACAAGCTTATTCCACGATGACTTGGCCAGTCAAGTAAAGAAAATGATTTAATCAGAATTCTACAGCAACCCTCAGAGAACTGCACACGGATAGTAACATAAGCTCGATGAATACAAAATAGCTTTCCACCTCGGTACGTCGGTACCGTCATTTGATACAGAAGCCGTATTGCTAGACTGTATTATTTCCCGGTGACTGCTAACTTGCACCCTATAGTAATTATAATAATTTGTATGAACTTATCTGCACGTAAATTTTTTAAAGTATGTATTGGTATTTTTGGCAAGGGGGTCGGTTTTATGTGGGGTCTGTTGGCACTGTCGTATCGTGTTATGACGTCATTATTTTGGCGGTAATGTGTGTGTTATTGGCAGATTGTAATGATGTCTTATTTTGGCTGTGCACAGATTGGGCCAAGACTGTTTATTAGATACAAAGCCGAAATTAAAAAAAAAATGATGGAGCATTTGTCTCACAAAGGGCGCAAGTAGTAGAAGCAGCTATGGAGAGGTTAAGTGTTTTTTAGGGTTCCATACCCAAAGGGTAAAAACGGGACCGGGAACGGGACAGACAGACGGGCAGTGGAGTCTTAGTAATAACTAAGACTCCACTGCCCGTCTGTCTGTCTATCACCAGGCTGTATCTCATGAACCATGATATCTAGACAGATAAAATTTTCACAGATGATGTATTTCTGATGCCGCTATGACAACAACTAAAACAGAATAAAATAAATATCTTAGCGGAGCTTCCATACAACAAACGTGATTTTTTCCGTTTTTTGCGATAATGGTACTGCGCCCTTCGAGCGCGAGTCCCACTCGCACTTGGCCGGTTTTTTAAGTTTTGTTGTGCACTTGGACGTACTGTCCTCATATGCAAATTACTTTATGTAAATGAGGTTTGCTGTTAGTAAACCCAATTATGGGTTAAGCTCGCGTTTGTACATCATCATGATCATTTCAGCTGAAATACGTACATACTGCTGGACATAGGCCCCCTCCCTATTCGCCTTTGTACATAAACTGTCCTATTGTGTTTGTATCTGCACTTGTTAAAAACTTAAAGAATAAGAGAGAAATTCTCTGCCGGAGTCTGTGTTTTCTGATAGTTATAACCAGCGGGTCTTTAAGTCAAGAGTGAATAAATTACTTCTAGGCTATTTTGTTTATTATACGTCAACTAAATCATTACTTACCATCAGTTGAGATCGTGGTCAAACGCAAGGCTATCAACTATTATAAAATCAGGTTTTGTTGCAGGTAGTTAATTAATTTATCCTGCAGTCGTATTTTTTCATTACATTAACCAATAGTTAAAGTCGGTCAAAGAAGCCGCTGAAGTCATCC
Source organism: Orthosia gothica (assembly GCA_949775005.1). Taxonomy (NCBI): domain Eukaryota; kingdom Metazoa; phylum Arthropoda; class Insecta; order Lepidoptera; family Noctuidae; genus Orthosia; species Orthosia gothica. The sequence continues at coordinate 16,075,619 of OX459067.1, forward strand.
GAACTAATACACCCGAGTAGCCACCACAAAACTTCCTTATAAGTAACTTATCAAACTTCCTTATCAGATTGATCTGACAAGATTATTTAATACTTAACTTCTCCTGCAAACTTATCGACAACTTTGTATTAAATTGTTGCAAGGAACCAATTTATTTTGTGCACTGTTTTCTCTTTAATAATAATTATTTTTTAACGTGTTTTTAAATAAATTACTTCTGATGCTAGCTGTACTAAAAACTTACACCCAGTTTCTGAAAAGACGACCAACATATATATATGTCTAAATTGTACAAATGAAGTATCCCATCCCCCCATCATCCCTTAACTTGTGATATTTTATTTTGACTGGTCGATGATTTGGGTTCCATGAACCTAATGTTAAAGCAACACATAAATGTTATAATTTATATTCAATTCTAACCACTCTCTTTTCCAATAACTCACCTCTCAAAACAACGACAAATTATTAACATCCACAAATAAAGAACTCAGTTACAATCAGTATATAAACAGACAAATACACCACCTCAAAAAGAAGTCCCACAGGTCATTGTAAAGTCATGTTCACACTGAAATTATTGACTTGTATTAATAAAACAATAAAGCTTATTAGGTACAACCCTACGACTAGAGGGGGGATCACACGCACGTCTTCCACTCGATTACTTTGTATCGATTAGCTGCACGCATTAAGTATCGATTTTTTTTGGGATAGCGTGACGTGTGGTTTTAGAGACGTTCCTAGTAATTTTCGTTGTTGATGTGTGAGTGATTTAAGGATAGTCCATTAACACTTAAATATTCTTTTACAATAGATAATTTAGGTCAGGAATACACAAAAAGCGGTAATATGTAAACTGTTGATCTATCTATTATCCTGTTTTTAACTATGCATCTAGTGTTAAAGAGGTTCAAAGAGAAACATTTCTTAAAAACCATGCTTAGTAGACGACGACGTGTTGCTAAGTACAGAGAAGAGCAAAGAAGAGCAGAGAAGAGGACACAACTAGTTAATCCAAATTAAGCTATACACTTTGAGAGAATTCCTGAGTTACGCTTAACGACTTGACTCACATTTAAAGACCTTTGATAGTCGTTATGAGTCAGAAGCCTTAAATTCTGACTATCTTTTTACCCAGCTATTAAGTTGTGGAGGTCAGTAAGGCAGTCACTCCATGAAAAATACTGCTATTAAACTGCTACCAGTTCAACCGACTCCAACAAAGTTGAGAAAAGGCTTTAAGGTTACACTAGTCGATAATTCTTTCATACAAACGTAGTCTAGGGATTACTCGACTGTTTGACGATGTAAGAAATGGAAATAATAATTAATTTCCCTGTATGGAAACAAAAAAGAAAAATAAAATTTGAAAGTTATGAGGGTCGAAAATTCCATATTTAAACACTAATTTTAACGCATCTTTGGGCGGCAATAAATACCATAAGAAAAAGGAAAATTGCAAAACGGCCACGATACAATTCAATTCAATAGTAAAAAAAATAATAAGTAAAAAAATGCAGATAATTTTATTTTGAAAATATACATTTAGTAGTTTTTTCATGGTCTGTTTATAACATTTCTCGCGCTCGTTTTTGTCCTAAATAATCATCCATTTCGATACAAATTTGCAAAAGTGCTAATTCGTACGCGAACTAGCTTCTTACTGCTCATCACAGTATCTATCTCTTTCGCACGTGTTGTCGTATGAGATAGCATGCATTTTAACCTCGCGCACAAAATAGTTCGTGCCGTCGACTAGGGGAACCTTAAGCAGATTTATTGACGTTTGACGACGCCCGCCACTCATTAAATACCATTTTTTTTTTAAAATAACTATTCACATTAACACGCATCCACAAGCCCAGTTCTTTAACGAAAACCCAGGGAAATAAACAAGATAAAGAAGAGATCATACCCTCAGCACTGAGGCAGGGTACCAGGGGTGCAACCACACGTATGTAGTCGACTGCGTTTGTCTTCCACTCGATCGCGTCGCATCGATTGTCGCGCGCTCTGAATATCGATTGTGTTGAGAATAGGTGAGCGATGGCAGGAAATGTGGTCACGGGAACATGCGAGGGTTCGGTATTTTGGTGATATGTTGAAAATACACGTTTGCAGAATAATGTCTATCAAACTGGAAAGCCCGGCAGAAATTTGAAAAATAGACTAATTAAGTATTTAGAATTAAAAATAAATAAATATAGACAACAATAAAAAAGGAATAGTACAGAAAACTTTGACTTTGCTAGTCAACAACTGGCAATCAAACCCAAGATACCAATAACTAAAGGTTTTCGCAAACAAACTGAAAAAAATATGAACACGCGTTGTTGTTGCGCCGCGCCAGTCTGTTGAAGGCCTAAACGTAGATTCTGTCAAACGACCGTTTGGCCCTATGAATTGAATCTCATTTGCAAAATTAACCATAAACAAAGAAAAGCAATTTCGAAAAGCATAAAATTTACCTAATGTAGAAAATGAATGTAATGTGTGTAGAAAATGCCTAAGGCATTAAGTCCGCCTCTGTACATTTGTGTGCTTAAAGTTTAATTATTTAAACTTTAAGCACACAAATGTGTGTGTATGGGTTAGTAAACAAGAAAACTTATACCTATGTTAGTACTCTTAATTTCAAAAAAAAAATATTTAGTAACGAGGTTGTTGTTCCGAATGCATTTCAGAACAACATCCCCTAATAACGGAGTATCGTACCTCCCGGCTATGGTTTTTAGGATGGAGTTGGAACTAGTCCGCACTCTGCAGAGCATAGAGGCAGATCTCTGCCTGATGATGGCATGGAAATCATCGACGCGTGATTCCGCGAACATACCTGATGCACTGCAGAAACGGGGCAGCCCCATCAACATCCTAAACCCGTTATTATATTGGACCCGTAAGGCGCTGATAGCAGCTGAGTGTAGTTGGTCCACAGGCTGCATGTGTAAAATATTTGGCAATAAGCTTTAAAAAGTGTTATTTTGACTGCCTTGCTACACCGTGCAAACCTGCGTGCCAACATGTTACAACGGACTGCCAGCGCCCTACGTTCCCTCTCGATATCTACCCGGTCATCAAGGCTGTCGGTGACATAGTGCCCCAAGTACTTGAACTGGTACACTCGCTCCAACTCATTCCCATTAAGTTTAATCGGGGGCACGTATTCCGGACATTTACCACCGGCAGCCTTAAAGACCAAGTACTCGCTCTTACTGACATTGTAGATAAGGCCATGCTTCTGAGCATAACCCTCACAACAAGTCAGAAGTTCTCTAAGCGCCCTAACCGTTGGGCTCAGCAGCACCATATCGTCAGCGTAACTGATGTTATTGACACTTACGTCATCAATGCGACATCCGATTTTCTTGCTGCTGAGCTCAACAATTAGATCGTTTATATAGAGGTTAAATAACTTTGGTGATGTTATCCCTCCTTGTCTAACCCCACAGTCTAGCCCATACGACACAGACAGCCTATCGGCCCATCTCACACTGTTAGTCTGGTTGTGATACCAGTACTGGAAGATACGCAACAGCTCCGCCGGCACTCCCCTCTCCCGTAACTTCTCCCACAGGACATCGTAAGATACAAGATCAAAGGCACGAGAAAGATCCAAGAAGGAAGCATACACTGGTGTCCGACGTTTAGTGTAATATTGCACCGTATGTTTGAGTGCGAGAATCGCACTTTCAGTGCCAAGATCATTACGGAACCCAAACTGTGCATCGTGTAATTTTAAAAAGCTATCTAATCGTGCATCCAGCAGGCTGTCGAGCACCTTCGCGACAACAGTAGCCAGAGAGATGGGTCGATAGTTACACTTATCAGCAACGTCACCCGTTTTATTTTTAATAATAGGCACGACAATAGTTCGCATGAGATCACAGGGGAGGTACGAGTGGCACATACACAGTGAATAAAACATGGCGAGTACCCTAGCCATGTGAGGACCAGCATGTTGCAAGTGCTCAATGCTTAGACCGTCGTGACCCGGGGACTTCCCTCTCGTCATCTTCTTTATGGTACTTGACACCTGTTTGGCCGAAAAACGAACCAGATCAGAGTCACGACAGCAGCTGTCATCGAGAACTCGCAACGACGAGCCCAGCGGAGACTCCACTTTGAAGTGCTCCATAAACATGTTGGCGATAGTGTCCGGCTGGTCAGCACCCCCGACACTCACGGGAAGGCCAGGCCTAACATCGAACTTTTTAGTAGCCTTCCAAAACTTTTGAAAGTTGTTGTTTTTACGGTGTGAAGCTATAATATCAAGCTTAATTTGTTCTTGATGAGTCTGACACCACACAAGTTTGCTTTTAAATACCTTTCGTGTAAGGTACATGTCATTATAGACATCGCCAGAAGTTGGTTTGTTATGCCACAACCAAAGTTGATATTTAAGCCTCGCCCTCGCGTGAGCCTCTCGTACGTGCTTATTCCACCCGACAACACGGCCAACATGTCTATGAGTCCGAGTTTCCACTTGACTCTGTACCGCGGCTTCTGACAAAATAGCAACAATCTTGCAATACATCTCGTCTAGAATTTGTCTGTGTTGAGTATTATTACAGTTTTTGTTACTGCACAGACCAAATTCCTGGGGGTAATCAATTAGCTTCAATTTACTATTACATAACTCATAGTACATGTTTATTTGATCGCTGTCCCTTTCCCCCCAAATTACTTTATTTCGAGATGTTTTATGATAATTTAACTTAGGCTTAATCTTATCCAATCTACATTCAACAAATATAGGACAGTGATCAGACCAAAACACATCGTGCACTATACCTATATCAGCAACAGTTAACCAAGCAGCTTGTGTGACGAGGCAATGGTCAAGCCATCGCCTACAACCGTGCGCGTCACTGATAAAGGTGTAGCTATTCGAATGTAGCCCTAACTTTTTAATGTCCGCACAAATCCACTTTTGTTCGTGACAGAAATCTAAAAGTTCACAACAAAAAGACATACCAGGGTGTGAGTTGAAGTCCCCGAGAATGTAAACAGTTTCAACGTTACTAGCTTCGACGATTGCACTCACTTCACTTAAACATTCGATGAATTCTGCCAGATTTTCACTAGAGTCAGTCGGCATATAGACACTGAATACTATTATGCATCTGTCCCCAAGCGAAACTTTAATCGCATAAATGTCGTCCCAGTGAAATGTCAAACCCAGAAGCAATTTAGTGTGTGCCGTAATTATCGAAACAATTAAATAGCCATTGTGTCCCGCGTGGATCCACGTTTTAGGCACTCAAGGGGATAATTTATAGTAATATTAGCTTCTGCCATCGGCTTCACCCGCGTGAAAGTAGAAAATTATCCCGAGGTAACATATCCCCGGCATAAAAATAGTGTCCTATGTGCAATTCCAGACTATAATCTATCTCTGTGCCAAATTTCATCCAGATCCGTCCAGCCGTTTGAGCGTGAAGAAGTAATAAACATACAAACACACACACACGCTCACAAACTTTCGCCTTTATATTATTAGTGTAATAATACATAGTAATATCTTTACATAAATTAGTTGCCCACAGCCCCTATTAAATAAAATACCCAAAGGTCAATCATCTATCAATACTGTTCAGTACGCAGTGATGGATAGTTTTCCGCTGTGCATTATCTTGTATTTGGGGTAAGTACAAATAATTAATCGCGTGTCAGTCAGTTGGCCTATCGCTCTTAATAATTGAGTGAACAATCTAAGAGCTGTGGTATTAGGGCGTATTTTGAATAGGGAACGGTTTGCCAGTAGTTTAATAACACCACGGTTTTTTTTTGTTGGATTAAGTTTGGTCCTTTGATATTTTTTTAACTCTTAGCAAAAAATACATTTAGTTTACCTAGTTAAGACATACTGGGTGACGTTTAATTCAACGACAAAATCAGGGATTAAAGTTCTCTTGAATATAAATAAGTATGGGCTGAACTACTTGAAATAGAAAAAAAATATCAACTTGTATGTACATTTAGCTATATTCGCATAACTTGACATAATTTACTGCAGATTTTATCGTAGTAAAAATGTTCTTATGTTGTTTGCCATTGAATAAATGTTTTCCTGTATCCTCTGTGTTTACTTAAAATGGTTAAATTTATTATGGATAACACATAGTAACCTACCAATATCACTATTGATTTAAGTAGTCAAGGAGCCAAACCACATTTAGGGAACCATAATCAGATATATTCCGTATAATCCTATAACACACACACACTCGGGTCCAAGGAGTATAACACATGAATAAGATAGGGGTAGGAATGCGCACCCATCATTCCTAAGAAACCTCTCCAAATATTTCGCCCTGAGATATTAATAATATCGATTAGGATAACTCCATCGGTAGAATTAGGTTTTTGTCTCTTTCTCACACTCAGGAATACTTATATACTTATAACTTATAATTTTGTGAATGGATAGATTGACTTACTGAAGTTGAGTGTTATTTGGCTCCTTTACTATTTATCGATAAATAATAACAGCCACACGGGTCGATCTTCAAGGTTAAGCAACGCTTGACGAAGTCGGTCCGTGGATGGGTGACCATTGCAACGTACTGAGTTTCCTCCGTGCCTCGGAAAGCACGTTAAGCCGTTGGTCCCGGCTGTCATTTGAAGATCTTTGACAGTCGTTACGAGTACTCAGAAGCTTGAGATCTGACACCAGTCTTGTCAAGGGGTACCGTGTTACCCAGTTACTGGGTTGTGGAGGTCAGATAGGCAGTCGCTCCGTGTAAAACACTGGTACTCAGCTGAATCCGGTTAGACTGGGAGCCGACTCTTTAATGTAGGAATCGTTTTCGGACCAACGGGTTTTGCGCTGACATACCGTTCGTTAAATACATATTAGGTCACATTTTCTTAGAACTATATATACAACAAGCTGACCCCCGCGGCTTCGCTCTCTTCAACTGGCAATCTACCTACCTACCACTTACCTATCTACCCTACCTACCTACGCTACCCTACATACCCTACCCTACTTACCTACCTACCAATTTGTTAAACTATTTATTTGAATAACAATGAATACGGTAATACAATACGAATGTAACCAACTTTTGTTTCTACCGGCGATCTAATTTAATTTTGGAACGCAATAGCTGCTATTGTGACTTAACTATGATAGTTAGATATATTCTCTCTACGCCTTTTTACTTTTTTCGACTGTATTTTTTATTATGTGTGTTACCTGAGAACTTTTTATTGGGTGAACCGATTTTGATGATTCTTTTTTTATTTTTTTCAATATCTGATGAAGAACTTCGGAGATATACATCAGAACTCTTCAATAAATGACGATAAATCACTCGGGATAGCTGCAATCGCATGTCTGTTTATTGTTTACACCATTTCATAACATAACATCACACTGGTACGCTCTAAAGGGGTACGCAGGTGTGAAAAGTTCACCCTGGTATACTCTCTTTCCAGAGTTTTGTTTGAGTTTCATGTTATTGGGTTAATCTATTCTGGCTACACTTTGGCCATTTTAGGTAGCTAGCCTTTAGAACTAGTCCATTATGTACCACAACTAAAAAGTGAAAAATAAAAAACTTTTTTACAAAAGTTACAACCGACTTCAAACAAAAACACTACAAAGTGAAAAATAACTTCAATTTCGGAAGTCGGTGTCAAAAAACAAGAATCGAAAACAGGAACACCGACTTCCTAAATAGAAGTTATTTTTCACTTTGTAGTGTTTTTGTTTGAAGTCGGTCGTAATTTTTTTAGGTAATAATGAGTAATTTATCACGTATTACATAATTTTTATGTATCATCAATAGTTTTCTCAGCACACGCCAAATAATGAATTTCATAGGCAAATTTTTGCTACTTTGGGTTACATTATTGCAATTTTCATAGGGATCTCAATTTTTTTTAAATAAGTTATATTCTATGTTACTCGAGAATAATGTAGCTTTCCATAGATGAAAGAACTTTTAAAATCGGTCCAGCAGTTTCGGAGCCTACTCGGTACAAACAAATCAAAAAATCTTTATTCTTTATAATATTGGTATGGTATAGACTAATGGGCAATTACATATTTTCGGAAGAATTTAACCTATGTATTTTTATAATGCTAGCTTTTTCCAGTGACTTAGGTTACGTGGGCCATCACACAGGGACCGTGCGCATGCCTAGATAAAAAAAAACCTGACACTCAGCAATAGGGTCATAAGTTTTTACCAGCAAGACCTATCATCCTAATATCTCCTCATAATCAAATCAAATCTTCATTATGGTAGATTAGTTTCAGATGAAACTGGCTCATAGTCCTCTCATACAGAGAATACTAAGCAAACACTCTGTTCTCACACAGCTTCACTTTCATCTCTCCTGCAACAAAGTCCAACAAAAGAACAAAAATACTTAAACAAAACTGTATCCCACCATCATATCATAACAGTTCTTCGCAATGCATATAATTGTTGCCATAAATAAAACATAAACGAAAACCTAATTAAGTGGCGCATAAATTGGCCGGTTCAACATGAAAAATGACGGTCTTCCAAAGGGTTGCCAGCCTCGTCTGTAGTGTTGCCAAGAATTATTTGAAAGTTTTTTGGGACTGGCGTTTAACTTATCTTCGGTGTTTTATTTATCCATCATTTTTGGGTGAGGGATATTTTTGGTATAATGTTATGTGATGGAAAGTTAAAACTGCACCGGAATACTATTATATTTTACCATACACCTATATGAACTTCAATTTATAGAAATACTAGCTGACCCGGCAAACTTTGTTTTGCCATAAAAAGACCAAACATTTATCTACCCTACCCTACCCTACCCTTATACCCTACCCTTATACCCGACCCTACCCTACCCTAACCTACCCGACCCTACACTACCCTACACTACCCTACCCTACACTACCATACCCTACCCTACCCTACCCTACCCTACCTATAAACCTCACGGGGCCCGAGACCTTTCCAACGAATGCAAAACCATCGAAATCGGTTCGTGCCTTCTGGAGTTATAGCGTCAGGGAGGAAAACCCGACTTATTTTTATATATTAGATGGGCATAGCTCTAAAAAGATCAGAGTCATCATCATCTTCCTGCCCTTATCCCATGTTACTTGGGGTCGGCGCAACACGTTTTCTTCTTCCATACCGTCCTGTCCCCCGTCACGCTATCACTGACTTAAAATATCAGAATATTGCAGACAAATAAACGAAGGTAGTTCTTGCACAGTGTAGCGTTAGAACTCGGAGATAAATAATAATAAAACAATATTAGAACTCATCAAGAATGAAGTTTAGTGAAGAGCTTACCAGTGATGATGATGTCAATCATAATAATACCAGTCTGTCTCTTATAATACAGAAAAACCAAGCTTGTTAAATAAAAGATAAAACAAACGACTTCAAATGAACGACACTGACTGCCGAAACGAAGGTTATTTTAGGCACTTTTTAGTATTTTGCTTTTGAAGTCGGTTTTTATTTATTTATTTTTCTCAGTTTTAGTACACTAACATTAAAATGTGAGCAAGTTCTATAGTAAGGTACCTGAAGGACTGACAAAATACCCATAATAACTCAATTTACACATTCATGCTGTTTGTCTGTAAGGAGTTTGGTTGTATGTTCAATATCTTGAAAACCAGTGATCCGATGTTGATGAAACTTACACTATTCCCTAAGTTGAGAGATACCTAATCCAATAAAAAAGAATGGTTACGACCCGATAAGCAGTTTTGGAGAAATGCCTGGACAAACATACATACATACAAATGATACAAACATACGCTTCTGAAATACGGCACACGTGTTTCTAAGCCCACATAGAGTAACATAATTATGTGAATTTTGCGCAATTTTAACAATATTACATATATACGTGTCGAATTGATTACCACCGTTGTTTTGAAGTCGGTAAAAATGTATAAAGTATCAATATTGTATAATCCAGAAAAGTAGAACAACATGGTAACACTACAGGGTTGCCATTACAAAAAACACAAAACGTCCACGTCACACGCTCGTTGTGATTTGGTGAAATTAGCGCGTTAGCATTTGTCTCTGGTTTTGTTTGTTTTTCAAGAAAGGCTGCCTTGTTAGGGACATGCTCTTTTACGGTTTAACTTTCATACGAGCTGTACAATTATTTTTGCTGCGATATGAATGTTTATTTATTTTACTTTTGTTGTTGAATTTGAATGTAAAGCCGGAGTCATATGACTATGTTTTGTCGTGTCGAAGCGCGTTTTGACGCAGCGTTAGCCAATCAAAACTCGTTGTGATATTACGTAGGCTTGAACATCAGCCAAACTGCGTCAGTGAATAAGTCAGAGCAAAGGGTTTGACTCCATCAAAGATTATAACAAATTTCCTTTAAATAATTAGGTATTGGCAAAAGTTATTGGACGCTTTCATTGGTGAACATACTTTTTTCAAAAGAGTCCAATAATTTTTAGCAATACCTAATCATACTCTTTCATGGAGTCATAACCTTTGCCCTGCCGAATACAAAGCAATTAGGCTGCAGATTCGTTTGATTGGTACCCACGCAAAAACATCACTCAAATGTGTCTGTGTAATTTGATGGTTCTTGAAACATGTTTTAAATCTGCGTGACTGTCTGCTTATCTTTCCCAACTACTTTAGGGACAGTGTTAAAATACCTGATGGTATTTGGTGGAAGTTGACCTGAAGGTACACTAGCGAGAGAGATGTAAATAAAACCACTGTGCACTTATCTGAGATGACAGCTCATTTATAAAAAATAAAAACCATTTGCTTATACCCCAATCCCGGTAACAAAACCATAGTGACTTCTAATTCGACGCCAACACCATCTATCGAGAACGTCGGAAACTTTACAAAGAGTTAAGTCTTAAACACAGAGCTTCCAGTCTATCCGGATGAATACCATCATTTTAAGTGCGATGACTGTCTGTATGATCTCCACAACCCACTTACTAGGTGAAATAACACCTTTTGGTAAAACTGGTTACCAGTCTTTCGGGCTTGAAACTACCCATAACGACTATTAAAAGAGATCAATATCTTATTTATCTTGGACATCGGTGACTACGGTGAAGGAAAACATCGTGAGGAAACCTGGACTTGTCTATCATCGTCATCAGCCTATTAATGTTCCCACTGCTGGGACACAGGCCTCCTCTCTATGGGAGAGAGAATGGGCCGTAATCCACCACGCGGGCCCAGTGCGGGTTGGTGTCACATGTCTAACTTACTCCTCCCCAATCTCGTTGAAAACTTTTTTCATGTTCTCATGAAAAGATCCTATAGGTACCTATAGGTACTCCTAAAGGATAGTTTTTTTTTAAGTTTTTGCTCTCTTAGTGTAATTGCTGCAAAGCGTTCCAGTGCGAAGATAAACGAAGAAATAAATAAATATATGAAAGCTACCAAAAGTAAACTAAAAAATTTCAGGGTCAAAAATCTACATTCAAACCCTTTGGCACGTAACCGCAAACTTTATTCAATAAAACCTAAATAAAACGAATAACCGGGTCGGAATGCGTACGCATCCAAAATATCGCTCCGGTAAAATGATAGAGGTGGCATCCGGTGCGGGCCCATCTCCGGCTTACCCGACGTGGCGGAGAGAGGGTTATGTGGGAATAATATGATAGTAGTGGAGGGTTAACGCTAGGTGAAGGTGACGGTTATTGTCGGTGAGTGGTTTGTGGAATAAGAAAGTGATCGTATTTGACTTGTTTACGAGTTCAGTGTTTTTTAACCTGTGGTCGGCGAGTATATGTATATATGAAATGAAAAAAAAAATAAATGAAAAAGTGTTTATTCACAGAAAAAAGTTGTTACAATTTAAATATTACCTCTGCCAAACTGCAAAGCAGTTTGTTGGCAGACGTAGCTCCTTTTTTGTATATAATAATAACATAATATATTCCTTACTACTATACAAATGAACTAACTTATCTTATCTATAATGAGACCTTGACAAAATGTATTAAGGAGGTACTTGTGTATTTTATTTTTAAAGTATGCTTTTGTGATACTACTGTTTATATCTAAAGGAAGGTCATTAAAAATTGTTGGAACTAAAAAACTTCTACACCTTCTTCCATAATAATTATTAAAAGTGGAAGTACAAATCTTTTTATATTATTATTCCTTTGAGATCTTGTGTGCACAATATTAGTTTTAAATTCATTGCTACAGTACTGTTCTAAAGCTACTGACAACACTACCCTCTCATGAACCGGCAGCATTTTACATTCCAAAAATAAATCTTCGTAATCACTACCTTTACAACGATTTTTTGTATTTTTATCTACTAATAATTTCATGAATCTGATTTGCAATGTTTTTATTTTATCTAAATATGTTTTAAAAGTATTACTCATATAGTCCAGGGAGTATATAGTCCAGTAGCCTTATTGCGTAATGAATTCGGCAAGGCGAAGGGCAAAGAGTATTAACAATCGACCACATGCGAGATGAAAGACGCGATGTTGATTTCCGTCTATATGATTGGTCGATTGTTCATACTCATTGCCCAGCCGAATTCAACTTAGAAAGTACCCTAAGAATTTTGAAAAAGGCACATTTTGTACTTGCCTGGATTTGAACCCACGACCTCAGGCACGAGAGGTGAGGTCTTAGCCACTGGGACACCACGACATACACACAGAGATAGATTATAGTCAGGAATCATAGGAGGTAGGAGGTTTCATAGGATACTTTGTATCCCAGGAATATGTTCGCTCGGGATAATTTTTGACAATCACGCAGGCGAAGCCACGGGTAGAAGCTAGTATATATTGTTTGAAGAACTATCATATAAGTTGCGAGGATGTCTTGCAAATAACTCTTGGAAAATGGATTCGTAACGAAAAATCTTTTAATTGTCTTGTAATTGTTGATTTGTCTTGTAATTCTCATCTCGCAGGTATGCTGGAAGAGATTTCGATAGAAATAAGCATAACTTTGTACCTTTTTTCTGTTCGTTCTTCTTGTCTATTTACTATGTGTGTACATTAATGGTTACTTAAATAAGTGGCCCATAATGGCTTTGAGTCTGAAATTTTAATTTAAAAATTCTTGCTGTTATCTGAAACTGTGGCAAATTGTGGTATGCATGCAATTACCAATCAGTGCATCTGTAATGTATGTCATTATAGTCATTTTCCCGACACGCTCATCGCAAAACCAATGTTTTGCCGTGAACAGAATAATATAAACCGATTTTATGTAACACTGACTTATCTCTGTATCCTTTTTAAATCCGGAAGCATACAATATGGGCCATAACCCTCACAAAACCCCATCATATTGCTAGATATAGCCCATATTATGTGAACAAAAACCCCATCGTCCACGGTACTGCGAGGGTCACTTGTAATAGTTTCCGGTCCGGCGCACGACCCTATTGCGTCACTTCCGGCCGGACAACGACCTTCCAGATGACGGTAATCCATTGCCTAACAGTTAATTGAAAGTATTTCTCAATCAATTGCTCCGTTAATTGTATCAAAGATTGGTGTGAGATCAATTAATTGATAACATATTTCTTTGCGTTTTCTGGTTCGTTTCCGTGAAATATGGTTATGGGTTCTGACTAGGAGTTATGGTCAAGTTAATGGTGCTAGCAGTGATTGGTTTTATTTTATCTACTCTTAAGTGTAGAAAAAAGGCTTATTTTTTACTGCATATTGAATTTGTTTTTACAAGAATCGAGCAAATTTTTAATTTACTCTTAACAACTAGGCCCGGTAAAACCATTGTTCATACAAGAAATGTTTAACTCGAGAATTGAACGCACTACCCTTTGCTGCAAAGCTAATCGCTCACCCACTGCACTATCCTTATTCTCGACTTGATATAAAATGTAACCACAGCCATTTGTCTATCCTTTGGGAAATATCATCGTTTACAAGCACGTACAAGTATCTAAAACACACAAATAAACATTCACCAGTCGAATATAGGTGAAAACTATATTTTTTCCGTTTATTTAGTCCGGTTCCCGTATTTCGAGCGCGTTGAAACATTTCGGCGGTTAACTGAAAACTAACAGACGGACAATTAAACAAATAGGACAACGCTTCGTTAGAATATACAACAGTTTTGTGAACGTGCACTAAACTTTTGGCGAGTTATGTTGCATTGTGCATAGGCAGAGGGATACTGCACTGGTATCGGAAAGAGAATGCTTTACTTCTAAACATACTACTAATATTATAAATGCAAAAGTTTGGATGGATGAATGTTTGTATGTTACTCAATTGCGCCAGAACGGGTGAACGGATCTGGATGAAATTTGCCACAGAGATTAATTATAGTCGTCCCGGTATAATGCTTCCTTGGGATAAGAAAACACTTTTCACCCGAGCGAAGCCGCTGGCAGAAGCTAGTATATTATGCATTGGTTTTTGATAAGTTGCTAAAGTAGAACTTTTATATTTTACCATAATAATCGTCATCATTAAAGACGTCCACTGCTGGACATAGGCCTCCCCCAAGTGTCCCCTCATCGATCGGTCCCATGCGTCTCGCATCCAACGGATTCCCGCAGCCAGGTCATCATCATAGTTTTGCCATGAGGCGTCTAAAAATTAACAATTTCAAATTGATAAAGGACACACTTGGACACCGGTAATAATTTTCAAAAAAATAATTTATAACGTTAACATTATTTATTATAATAAAAAAAGAACTAGATGATTTACGGTGAAGGGAAAAACCAAGTCCCTACCGTATTTATGGTCTGATGAAAACTCGTCCCCAGCCCTTTTCAATCTACGGACTGATATGAATTCCCAGAAAATAATAAAGACCAATTTGTATGTTACAGAAAAAATAAACAAAGGCAAGACTATTACTTTATTTGGTAAATAAAAAGCTACACATTATTCCTCATACAGCAACATTACCTAGCTATAAAAGATAGAGCAAAATATGAAAACAGTGACGGTAGGTAGACTGTTTATCCGGTGCATCTTACTGGCTCCTGCTTTTCGATTTTTCCAAAAAAAAACGAGGGTAATGTTTTATCACTGCAAGACGAGATTAACCAAACAATACGTGTACGCAGAATTTCAACTCAATCGGTTCAGGATAACTGTTTTAAAATGCAGTTGAAAGACTTGTAAAAAAAAAAAAAGTTCTTTCAGCTAATATTTGTGGATCTAACAAACCAGTATAACTATAGACAAATGACTTAACTACTACAGAAGAGTTACATAAACCTCATCAAACGCTAACACAACCACCGCACCGCCATGCTGCCTCGTACCCTCGTACTAAGTCGTAAATAAGCAACATATTTACCGATACTCGATTACTTACTGATTGCGTATTCACGACGGCTCCCTTTGACATACGAGTTAACTACGTTATATTAACTGCACAGTTTTGCTTCTACGGTTAGCGTGGCGCAAGATATAGGAGGAAGAGGGCTAGTTAGTTTAGCTGGTGTATTTGGTAACTGAATGTCTACGCCTCCGGTTTCAGAGGCTGTCATGTCTTTGAGATTGAATCTGAATCTCAAGTTAGATCCTGTGTGATTGTGCCAATGTCTCTTCACTGTTGTTACAGACAGTTCAATGTTTTTTGTTCTTATTCCAGTCAATGTCGTTCGAGTTATTAAAATTTTGTTTGCTCAATTTTTTTTAATAACACAATGCTTGTGGTACACTTAGAGCGACAGGCGGTAGGCTATGGTGGCGGTGGTGGTGTAGTGGCATTAATTTTTTCTTTCCTTCTTTCTTTCAGTGTGTTCTAAATTTGTAAAAAATTGAGTAATTAATTTGGTCGACAATAAAGTATATTCTATTCTATACAAGGTTTATACAAGACAAAAGTATGACCAGTGTGTGTTGCCATTAATAATCTGTGGGACCGAAACGTGTTCGCTCTCAATGGGCCTTATCAGAAAGCTTAAAGTTATCCAAAGGGCAATGGAGAGGGCTATGCTCGGCGTTTCTTTGCGTGATTACATCAAAAATGAGGATATCTGCAGGAGAACCAAAGTTACCGACATAGCCCGAAGAATTGCGAAACTTAAGTGGCAGTGAGCAGGTCTCATCGCTTGCAGAACAGATGGCCGATGGGGCCGAAACGTTCTGGAATGTCGACCGCAAACTGGAAGATGATGCGTTGGAAGGCCTCCTACTAGGTGGACCGATGCCCTGTATAAGGTTGCGGGAATCCGCTGGATGCAAGATGCACGGCTTCGGTTAATGTGGCGATGCCCTATTATGAGATGAGACCTATGTCCAGCAGTGGACGTCTTTCGGCAGAAGTGATGATGATGGTACATGATTCAGGATTAGTACATTTTATAGAGTTAGCAAATACAGACGTAAGGGGAGGGTTTTGCATTGTTTCTGTTACCCTGTATATTTAGTAGTTAATAAACAGTACCTACTTTGTAGCCATACCAAACTAGAACCTAGCCGTACTACCTATCTGGTTAAGAAGCAAGCCTGTTTTGAAGCAAATATATCTCGATTTCATAAATACCATAGATATATTTTGATGTCCATAATTGCCCTCAGTTATCCCATAACTTACTAGCACACAGATCATATCAGCGACAAGTATACGAGCTATGAATACTAATCTCGTTAGAAAGCGAGATGATAATGTGACAACTATTTGATGTCGGCTTTTGATTATGACGGTTTGAGGGAGAGAGGCTGCTGTATCGTTCACGTGGTATGATGGAATTAAGTGGAACCACATGTTAATCATAGTGCTGTCAATTTAAATTCATAGACATTATAATCTACTAAACGAACAAGGAATTTATAAGGATCGTAGTAGGTGGCGTTTTGTAGTTTCTGCCAAGCTCCACAGGATGAGCATGAGTTTATAATACATATTTTTTTATCGATAGGCTCGCGTTTGACCACTATCTCGCCTGATGGTAAGTGATGATGTGGTCGACGGTGAAGCACGCTTGCCTAGAAGTAACCTATTCACTCTTGACTTAAAGACCCCAAGGTTGTAGCTATCAGGAAACAAAGACTCCGGCAGGGAATTCTACTCCTTAGCTGTGCGTACAATGAAAGTATTCGCAAAACGCTTTGTACGTATGGGTGGGATGTCCACCATGTACTGGTGTGCCGGAATCTGCTAGTATTTACAGCTAACTGTGTAGCTGATGCAAGAAGCTCTATTTGTAATGGATCAGCATTTATGGCAGGTTGAAATTAGTCATTCTTTAATTGAGCGAGGCTTTTTTCCTATAGCAAAAAATATAAACAATTTATTAATAAACAATTTATCACATCAAATTAAATTGACGTTAACTATACGCACAAAATTATTATTTTCGTTACAGCTACTTCACCAGTATTTCTAAAGGAAAATAACGTATATGCCTCAAACCCCCAACCAAGTTTGGAGAAAGGTGGAACAGGGTGTAAAGTCCCACAAACCTCCATCGAAACGGGAGGATCCTCCGACCAGACGTGTGTCGTGTCTGGTCCGGGCAACTGCCCGACGGTTATTGTCGTACTGTTGTATGTGTTTAAATCGTGCTGAAAACTTTGCTTGCGCGATGCAGGATTTGTGTGACGTCATGTCATTAGTTTGTAGGTGGCGGCGTTGGTACCGCTACACCAGCATACTCCTGTAACTTCTTCTTTCTGTTCCATGTAAAGTAAACAATAATAACTATTAACACAACCACAATTCTCCACAAACAAACTCCTTTGATCCAATTAAAAATTACTTACCCTAATTCGCTGCATGGTCCATGATCGGCCATGCAGTTATATTTACCGCACGACCACGCTAGTCCGCAGGGCAACTATAAATGTGTAACAGGCTGCATACGGGATGCGAACCCGCACCGATCGATACCCGCTGATTGAAACATTGAGAATGTTGCCGGTCAACGGTCGCTGATTTTGTAACATAGCTTAGAAGAGCTCTTGGCTAAATAATAATAATCACACTGGTCGATCTTCAAGGTTAAGCAACACTTGACAAGGTTGGTCCGTGGATGGGTGACTTTATTTACATAGCGAGATATCTCCGTGCCTCGGTAAAAGTACGTTTAGATGTTGGTCCCGGCTGTCATTTACAATCTTGGACAGTCGTTACAGATAGGCAGAAGTCTGAGATGTTTACATGGGTCTTGGGTATCGTGTTACACAGTTACTGGGTTGTGGTGTTCAGACAGGCGGTAGCTCCATGTGAAATACTGGTACTTACCTGCATCCAGTTAGATTGGAAGCCGGCCCAAATATAGTTGGGAAAAGTCTGGGCAAATTGATTGAAGCAACGCTTAGAATCCTTGGAGTTAGTGGGATGCTCAAAGGATGTTTAGAGAATGAATTCGCTTTGCTGTTTACACTTAATTAACTTTGCCAAATGCATTTAGCTTCGAAAGTTTCTTTGGTTGAGTAGTGCAAAGCATGATGTCAACGTAAAATTTTGGCGGTTTTAATCCCGTGGAGTGTCGATCCGGTACTTGAAACAGTATCGATTTGTAAAGATAAAAATAAACACACATCCAAAGCAAAACACTAAAAAGTGGAAAATAAGTTTCGTCTCGGCAGTTGGTGTTACAAAATGATAAAACAAGAGACCAAATACACTGACTTCCGAAACTAAAATAAATTCTCAATTTTTCGTGTTATTTTCATTCCATGGTTCCTCATTGAGGTTGCGAGCTCAGATTTGCTTCTCGTGTCCATGTAACTTGCATATCCAATTTTGGCCGGTAAACTCCGAGCATAGAGCGGACACGTCAGATAACTATTGACGACATGATAAATGATAGTTGTTGTTGATCTAGCTTTCAGATCGTCACTTTTTAAGTCTAATTTCGACCTCCTTTTATCTTCATATCAATTATAGTATCAACATTCTATTGTTATCTCTATCTGATTTGGGCGTTCCGCTCCTCTAAATAGGTTGATGAGCACTTATAATGGGATCAGCTCTAACAACGATGACTTAGACATCTTCTTTGACTCTATGTCTCGGTTTAAGTCAAAAGTCACGCAGATTGATCCGTAGTCGCACTGCCCTGTTTTCTCTTCTATTTAACTGTTTCCATCTTCTTTGTTGTGTATTCAATTCTTCAATTTTGACATCATTTATATTTATTTGCAATGTAATCCTTTTAATTTTGTTGTATCGCTGACTCACTAGTATTTTGTTTGTTATATGTTTTATATTATATTTTATCTTAATTGTTATTTAGAAATCAAATTTAATTTTAATTCGTACTATTGCACTATTTTAATTCAATTCCAAATTTAACCAGTAGATTATTATTATTTGACATTTTTGTATTCACGAACACAAGACTGTGAGCGATGTGCACGCCTGTAACTGACCTGTTTGCACAGGACCATTTTCAAATTTAATGTTAACCCTGTAAATGTAATTGCAAATATGTTGTTGGTGTGCCTTACTTAAATAAAAAAAATAAAAAACTGCTTATACACCAAGCTTATCTCTATTTCTCCATTACGTAAACGGCCATCTTGCAATAAAACTGAAAACATATTTTATTACATAATAAATTCTAATTAACTCCGAGAATAGAACAATTGAGTTAAAACATTAAGAAAATCTCTTCAGGTGGTTACTTTAAATATACATGTCGTTAAAAAAATTTGACTCGAACTTCCTCATATAAAGTTGGTACATTAAGAGAGAACCCGGCTGAAGTAAACGAGAAAGTTAATTTAAACTGTTCTTTGCCCATACACAGTTGAGAATTATTTAACTGGAGAAGCTAACTTGGATCTCAATTCTCTTGAATCAAAGCTATTGTATCCTTTCCTATCGCTTGGTGCTTTTCATTCTGAACGTTGAATGAATGCTTTTCATTTTATAAAACAAATAAAAATCCTTTAATTTTTTTTCATTCAATAGTCATCACTTATTTTCTCGTATTTGGTATGTAGCTATTTTAGTATATTGTGGTATCTACTATATATCTGTATATACTTATTATTGAAGGACTTCATATTTGCACCAGTGCAACCGTATTTCGCAGTGTCCAGGTAATCTCTGTCCATTCAAGGTTGTCTAGAAGAGATCGCGGAATGCTAGAAGGCCGCCAAATGTATGTTTTTTATCTTGAAGATTCCTGTATGTGTAATTTTCATCAGATGACTACAACATTGGGTGGAAACTCCAATTATTTTTCGGGCATTGCCCATAACTTCCTAGAAGAAAGTTGTAAATTTACATAGGCAGAAACAGTTTTTAAAATAAGATCAAACTTTTCCGTTACACACTATAAAAATAAATATATAAGTTTATAACAGAAATGAAACATTGGTAATTAAAGTTGAATAAACCGGTGTGCATGCATTGAATTATGTGTGAGTACGATACGAGGAAAGTTTATGTTGATCGTTGTTGGTTTAGATTGGATTCCTTTGTTTAACGTGCACTTTAATGAAAGCACTAACTTTGGATTTATAAATGTTTTGGTTGTTACAAGACCACAAGATGGTGCTGGTACAGTTACTAACGGTTCTTTTGTTTTCGGACAATCACGCTACACTATTCTGAACCACTGACGTTCCAAAAGTTTGAATCAACAGTGGCGCTCACCCGAAAAGACCAGAGTCCATAAAGTTCGACGAGTACTGGAGAAACGGTTTGACTGTCTTGAATCCCGCAATGAACTTAGTCAGAAAAGAACAGCGGAAGAGTAAGCTTAAAACAAAATTGCCAAGCAGGAGACAGAACGAAGCTAGTCCTATAGGCACAAAATGACCTTTACTGATTTAAGCCAAGTTGCCAAGCAGAGTGTCATAAAAGTTGTCACAAATATTACTATTTTTTTTTCTATGTGGCGTCTCGCAACTCAGTCAAAGTGACCGACTGCTGCTGAACCGGACTTCCCTGTGGAGACTAAGCTATATAGCCTCCAGCCAGGCACAAAATTACTAAACCTAAGCGACAACGCTGAGGGCTACCCCAGGTGGGATCGAACCTCGGCTCAGGGCGTCGCTGGGAGGACAACTAAGGCTGGATCTTAATAAAGTGATTCTACCATACGTTCGGAAAAGCCTACGTGGAGAAGAACGGACAAGAAACTCCAATCAATAACTAACTAGAATTTAACTACGGCACAGCATTACGCGGGCTGGCTTGTATATCATGACGGGGACGTCGCGGCGGGCCTCGCAAATATTAAAAACTTGCTTCGATTAAATTCAATATCCCCACAAAAGAAATAATAACAGAACCAACAAAACATTAGCACAAATTCAATAAATTGCCTAAAACAACATTAGAACGGTACCGTATACATCACAATCAGACAATAACCCGGCTAAATGGCAAGTCGTCGGTGGCCACGCTCTAGTGAGCAAGAAACTTATCTTCTAGTCGGGCGGGTTGCGCCCGCACGCTCGTCCTAAACCAATACGTGATTGAGTTCGCTTCATTTGGCGACGCCAAACAGTTGTAAGATTATCGCTGTTGTGTGTTGGAGCTGAATTTTGAGTGAAGGAAATATGTTCGAGGAAGATGGTCTTATTCGGATTTTGGATGGTTGAATGGGTATTTTATTGGAGAAGATGATGATTGTCTTTTTGGATGTGATCTATGGATGAGTATATTATGGGTTACGTAAAATCAATCGCTTTATACTTGTGTAAAGATCCATGAGAGGAAGCAATGAAGATTATTTTAGAAGTTAAAGTTGTACATGAAATTTAACAGAATGTACATGTGGAGTCACTATAAAAAAATTGCCACAAACGGTTATATAGAACCTTTGCAGTTGTACGGTAAAGGTATACGTACGTGTGGAGAGCTGCAACCGTGTAGCTCTTTATAACCAATTTAAAAAATATACATTTCAACATGTTAATGAGAGAGCAGTAACTCCATCTTAAAGGTAGAAATAAACGTCGTAAATAAAATATTTACTACCGTAGGCACACAGCATGTTTATGCAAATATAACTCCCCCTAACATTTTAAATTCTACATTTTTACGAGGTCAACTCGCAAGGAAAAATTGTGGGCACAAGATCTTTCATAACGTTTTGCTCGCAAACGAAACACGATCTCTTTATTGCACTCAAAAGAACGTTTTATGGAGTTACTGCCAACGTCAGCAACGAATGAATATTTCAAATTAAAATTATTCCATTCGAGCTTTCCAATTAAAAGGGGTCCATAGGCTTTAAGAAAGACTTTTCTAAACGAATTGGTATTAAAATTGAATACAGGAGAGGCCACCCGTAACGATTATTTCGAGATTTTGATGACAGTTCAAAGGGTCTGGTATTAGAGAAAACGATGCGTCTCATTCTTTAGGCTGTGTATAGAGTTTGTTGATGGACCCGAGTCTTGCTTTGTTTGCAGAAATGCGAAAATAAAATGTCATCTGTATTTTTATGTGGGTCAGTGACATTATTTATCTACGTAGCATTTTATGCTGAGTTCAGCATTAAATGCTACGTAAATAAATATTTATCTATCTTTCTTTTGATGATTATTTTAGAAGTATATTTGTGTATTTTCTTGAGCCTACAAATAGAGACGCACCAATTTTCGTATGCGTCTGAATGGCTGGTTGTCTGCTTCGGTCCGCGTCAGTCTGGTGACCCAGAATTGCTACCAAACTTTGTAATAAATAAAAACATTAATTCGAATAGTTGACACAAACGGAGAGTTGACCAGCTATCCTGATATCAGAATGGCTGGTCATTTTGAAATTCCTTTATTTTGTTTCAAAGCTAGGTAGCATTTAATTGACCATAGGTAGTAAAAAGTTGCAAAAAGGTAGCAATTTTGGGTCACCAGCCTGACGTGAAACGATACAGACAACCAGCCATTCAGACGCACACCTATTTTTATTGGAATTTCCTCTTTTGAAAGACAATCTCGGCTGAAACCAATTCTTAGATTTTCCGCCAGAATTCCACAAACTATTAGCAACCACAAAGCTGACCAATACCAAATAAATTCGGCCAATCAAACGCAAGGAGATAATTGAAAAGATAAGTCAAGAATTATCTTTCTTTTATCTTCTCCGCGAAGATCGCCGATATTACACTGGCGAGCAAATAAATGGGGTACTTAGTACCCGCTTAATAGTCACGTGATGTAGCTCTGTCCACATTATTTACCCGACCGCGAGCGAAGTTAGGTAATGTGTTTGGAAGTAGCGGTTTCTTTGTAGTAGGTATCTGTTGAACTATCGCAATTGTGTGCCCGGAGAAGTTTCTGCGACGATTTTTGCTCGCAAAAGATTTGTTCTTTTTGTATTGCGGCGTTTAAGTGACATTTTGAGAAAGGTTCCTTTTGCGTATTTTTTAGCAGGCAGGTCCAATCCCGTCACGGTCAAGGCTAAGATTTAGAGTATAACCTTTTGTTATTTTGGGTCCTGCCAATACATTATTCATATTTCAAGTCTACGCTCCAGGGATTCTCAATAGTATAATACCTACTTGATTTGATAAATTCATCGCCCATTTCGATTTTGCGAGCGATAACTAAATCAAATTACTCATTTACAATAAAGCACGTATCAAAACAGACGATAAAACGTACATTTGTACAGTGCAGTGCAAATAAACTGCACAAGTGTGAATTAAAGCGAAATTCTCGGCATTGCAAAGTGGATTGCTGTGTAATCCGATCGGAGCCGATTCAGAATTTTGTATTTATTGATTTACTTTAATTAAATAATGTAAGAATGGATGTTGCGGGTGTTGTTGTAGATGGTAATCATGTAAAGTTCTTATTGGTTTAAGGGTATTAAAAGGGAAGCTGATTAACAGATGTGTTATCTCGCAGCATTAAATCAGTATTTTAAGTGTTTCCATGTTTATGCGGAGTTGTTAATTAAGGTAAAATGATTGCTTGCTGCTTATTATTTACTGTAGTTTCAAGTGATGTAGAATGGATATGTTTGTTTTCGGTGGGTATCAATTGGATTCTTTGAATGCATTATTCCGTTTAACTAACAAAAAAATAATTTATTTAGCTTATACTCACCATTTCAGCGAAAAGACGTCCAACGCTAGATAGACATATCCCTACCAAGCGTCGCCACACTAATCGGTCTTGTGCGTCTCACATCCATCGGACTCCCGCAGTCTTGACCAGGTCGTTGCTCTACCTAGTAGGAGCCCTTCCAACGCAATGTCTTCCGTTTCACGGTCGCCACTGCAGAACTTTTTGGTCCTACGGCCATCCGTTCTACGAGCAATGTGCCCTGCCCACTGCCACTTAAGTTTGGCAATTCTTCGGTGAACCACTTCACCGTGGTCATGGGGAACTTCAACGCGAAACTGGGCTAATGATACGATTATGTCTACCTAGGACAAACGGTCCAGTTAGGTAGGTCCAACTTCGAAAAAAAGGTCAACCGTTGAATCCGGCTCGGCTGGGCAGCGTTCGTGAAGTTGCGCGGCATCTTCTCGTCCAACTTACCAAAGTGTTTCATGACGAACGTCTATGACCAGTGTGTGTTGCCAGTGATGCCAGTCTCACAATGGCCCTCATCAGAGGGCTTAAAGTCACCCAAAGGGCAATGGGGAGAGCTAAGCTCGGCGTTTCCTTGTGTGATCGAATCAGAAATGAAGACGGGCAAGAGAACCAAGGTTACCGACATAGTCGCTTATACTGATACTAGTGACCCGCCCCGGCTTCGCACGTGACAAATCGTACACAAAAACCTTCCTCGTTTCTCAGTAGGTTAGTAGGTATACAGTAGGTATGAAAATTCGTTCAGTAGTTTTTGAGTTTATCGCGTACAAACGAGGCGGGGGACTTTATTTTATAATATGTAGTGATATACAAATTGAGCTCAAAAAATATTAAGGGGGTGAGGGATGCCCAGATACTAATTACTGTAACATTTCTGTAATGTCAGTTTGACATTACAGAAATGCAACAGAATCGAATTTGTTATGTACCCCAAAGAAACTCAAAAAAATCACCCCATCATTATTGATGCTACGCATTTTACCTACGGAATTTTATCATTTACTTAAGTAATTTCTTAAAAACAAACCCATGACTTACTACCCCCTCATAATATTCTCGTCTACCTGTCAAGTTATGTCACGTCACTCAAATACAATGCTCGCTGTACAGTAATGTAGTGACAAACAGACGTACACAACTGCACTCCATTATGCCATACATAATTCATGGCTCTAAACGGCAGAGGGTGGGTGCAGTATTGTGGCCGGCAGTGTAATAGCTATGTGGAGGAATCATGGCTAAATACGCGTATGGATCGATTGGTTTGTGAGGTTAAGCTATGATGGTTGCGGTCAGTCTATGGATGGGTGACCATTTTTTTTTGCTCTTTTTGCAAAACCTTCGATTTGTGATTTGTGTTTGTTTACACTTTATGCACAAAGGTACGGCTTTCTCTACTAGTCCACGGTGGTGAAGAGATAAGAAGTAGGAGCATTGTTTAACCGGTAGTGTTCCGTAATTACCAAAATAATTAAAAAGCCATGTATGTCCCGTGGATCCACGTTTTAGGCACTCAAGAGGTTACTCTGTTGGAAGTATAAAAAAATCATTCTTATATTTTTTCCACTGGAATCGTCGTGAGTTCGCGACGGGTTGTCATGAAAAATAAAAATGCCTTAAAATCTTGGTTGGACTGATAAAAGATGGTTGCCTGAAGACTCTACAATTGCGTTAATGAATGGGCCATTACGGTTTATTTAACAACCAATTTTAAATCCAGCTCAAAAGCAAGTAAAATCATCGACAATCTACAAAATGGCTACCTTTCCATAATTCATTGACAGTAAGCATATCATTACCGACCGGTTAGTAACTTTAATGTTGGTAATGACCACCGTTTACCGTTCCCGGTAACCAGCTTTTAAACGACTTTCCATACATTATTTATAGTACCAACCTTCCGACTGTTTGTTCTACTGAAGTTCAGAAGAATTTCAAAGAAGTATTTGTTCTGGTTCGCAGAAGGATAGTTTGAAGTGTATTGTTTGTTTGTGAAGGCTAGATGTGCTTGAAACCACGTTAGCTATACGTGGCTTATAGCACGTTTATATTGTGTTCTGTTCAGTTTCTTTCATTGGTGGATGAACTGGAGGCTTTTTTGTTTTTTTTTTCTTAAGAACCACGGATAGATTGCACGGAGTTTCTTATGAAGTTGCGTTGCTTGCTAAAAATAATTTGAAATTATTCTCAAGAAGTTGTTTGGGGATCAATTTTTTTTTTCGGCTAGCTGCATCGCTGTGTTTTGGTTCTAGGATATTCTTCGGATAGATTAAGATTGTCCTAGACATCTTTTTCGGCCTCGCAAAGCATTGATACAAATAAATTGTTCATTTAAACTTTTTTTTTAAAACAAGCTTTTTTCGTGTTCTTCTCAGCAAACCCTTTCATTTGATACCCATACCATGGCAGTGCACAAAAATTAACTAGTCCGCCATATTGAGCTGTTCGCCATATTGGATTTAGAGTGATGTCACTTAGCTAACCATACATTGTCATCAAAACTAAACGTGTATGCAAAATTTCATCTTAATCGGTGGAGGATAACTGCTTTAAAATTCAATTGCAAGATTTGACCCGAACACATTTACTTACATACATTGCAAATTAAAAAACAAGCTTGTAAAATAGCACGCACTTGGATTTTAAAACGCAGAAAAACACCTGAAAATTTGCTGCTTTCGTTACACAAACACGTTGATTCATAGTCATAGCGTATTTAATGCGCAAGTCAATGCACTGTAAAAAACTACTAAATATGCACCGATTTTAATACCACTCCATCCAAAAATAATGACCCATTGCCAAACATATTAAGGAGAACTTTGCATTCTTTAATCCTATTAAAAACAAGTAATAAATGATCGCTACATCGAAATTCAACCCCTCGAAGAATTATGAAGACTCCTCTAAGTTCATTAAAGGGAGTTTTCGAGAAAACCATTCAAATGTAGGTAGCATAGATGAAGGGTGCTGTTCTACCAAAGATGTGCGAGGCGGTGCGCGACGAAAATACTGCCCAATGGGATCACTTTATTTTCTTAGCCAGGCTTGGCTCAGCTCTGGTGGAATAGGGCTAGCATTTTTACGTACAATAAAGTGAGAGATACGTGTGGGGAATAGAACTGAAAAATTAAAGACATAGTGACATCCACCAACCCACACTGGGCTCGCGTGTTGGATTACGGCCCATTCTCTCTCACAGAGAGGAGGCTTGTGTCCCAGAAGTGGGAACATTTAATAGCAGATGACGAGGTGTAAATAGGTGTTTTGAGATCGCTATGTTTTGCCGTTAAAGGCGTACAAATGTCAGGTAATAGTCTAACATTATGTACTTAGGTAATATAATCCTCGCCCTGCGTCAATGCTTCGCATAGTTTTGGTGGAAACAGTCACATATTTTCACAGCTTCGCTACGCATCTTCTCACCGCCTCGCTACCTCGTACATCTTTGGAGGAAAAGCACCCTAAGACCTCCTACAAATGAGCAAAGATCTATGACATCTCAAATTATTACAATAAAAGTCGTTTTGAAGGCAATTTGAAGACGTTTGGTAGAAGAACAGGCGGTTTGAAATAATGTCTGGTTTATTGTGAAGTAATGAAGGCATTGTCGCTTTTATACGCTAGGCAGGTTTAAGAAGTGGTTTTTGTTGAAGAAAGCAAATATGTTTGAGTGACATTTTTTTGATTATTGAGTAGTTCTTAAACTACAACTACACTTTTGTTCCTATTTAGGATGCCGTCCGTCCGAAAAAAACACGGAACCTTTCATAACATCTTCGAATCTCTCGTGTGTCTGTCTGTTCGTCTGTTACAGCCAATTTGTTTTAAATATACATATGTATGTTGTTTCTGTATAAGATTCGATTTTTTTAAACATGACCAAGAAAATATACCTTTCTTTCTTTTTTCACCCGACTACGGTGATCCCATCAGAAAGGGTTATGATTTTAGCAGTTTATATATGTTTGCATTTACGTATGTTCCTCCGTAACGCCTAAACTATTCACCCTATTTTGAAGAATATAGTGTCAATAGATTCTTTATTATGGCCAATATATATGGTTATCACAGGCTAACAAGTAAAATTTCACAATTTAAAAAACCCCCGACACATTTTTTTTTCGTGCAACATAATTTATCTAGTACATAGTAGATACGCTTCGATCGGCAATCTATTGAACACGTAATTATGACACGATATCTTGCGAAAACACCCCGATTCAAACAGTAAAACGCCCATAACTTTTGAACGGCTGAACCGATTTTATTCAAACATAGCTAAGAACACTCTCGATTAAGTCACCTTTTAAACAAAAGAAAGTAAATCAAAATCGGTTCACCCGTTTGGACGCTATTATGCCACAGACAGACACACAGATACACAGATACATAGATACACAGACACACAGATACACAACAACACACGTGAATCTTATAACACCCCTCTTTTTCCGGCGGGGGTTAAAAACACCCCGATTCAAACAGTAAAACGCCCATAACTTTTGAACTGCTGAACCGATTTTATTCAAACATAGCTAAGAACACTCTCGCTAAATTCACCTTTCAAACAAAAAAAAACTAAATTGAAATCGGTTTATCCGTTTAGGCGCTATGATGCCACAGACAGACACACAGATACACAGATACACAGCAACACACGTGAAACTTATAACACCCCTTCTTTTTCCGGCGGGGGTTAAAAAAGGGTCGTAGTAGGGTTACAGTTTTTAATTAAAATTTTGGTTTCTATTAGAAAAAAAAATATAAACGCATATACCAGAATTTTATGGCCAGTTTGATTTGACTTTTAGTATGCTTATAAATTAATGGAATAATTACAAGTAATGGGTTAGAATAAAAGTAGGATCAAGAGTTCAAAGTTCCGAAATACTCCGTTTAATTACATTCAATTGAACCTTCTAAGTGTTCTTAATTGTACAATTAAAATGTCAATTTTGTTTAATGAAATTATTCGTCTTGCCCCACTTAAGTTTGTAGTAGCTCAATTTGTTCACGAAACTGAAGTTTCTGTCATCACCGTATTTAATATTACGGACAAAATTAATGTGAGAGAATTTGTGAGAGTTTATTAGTTAAATTAAGGACTGCCTTGTTGGTCCAGTGGTTGCAAGCGTTACTGTTGAGAATGAGGTTAATGGTTCGATGCCTGGGTCTGGCAAAGTGTTATTGGTATTTTTTAATCGAATGCCGAAGGAGCGTAATGTGTTTATCAATCTATGTGTTTATGTTTGTTCCGTTGTGGTGTTCTAGAAACCAAACGCGTTAGCCGATTTTGATGATTCGTACGTCAATCGATTCGTCTTATCCTACATTAAAATTAGAAAAAAGAAAAATGGAGGATTTTGTGCGTTCTATTGTAGAGGTCCAATTTTCTTTTTTATCTGGAATTTCTCAGTAGCAGACCGAAGTCTGGCATTGTAGCCGGTTGATTGCAATAGACTCGCCCTCTATTTCATGGGACTGAAACGACGTAACTGTCGCAATGTGGGTGTACTATATTGGGACACCTCTGTACAAACCTTCGAGAAATAGAGGCGTGATGTTATTTAAGAGTAGACAGGTATGAGCAAAAAAACTCTTGGAAAATATCAATGAAACCGTGCCTTGTTTAATTTTGGATTACGTAATAATTCTTTTAGTGCAGAGTCTTGAAGTCAAATCATCAGGGTTGGTCACGAAGCCACTTTCAGTTTGACCTTCACAAGTTAATGGTTGTCGAAGTATCACACTTCCGACTGTACACAATGACGAACACTTTAGTTACACAATATATAACCTCCTATTGGATGAATGGTCTCACCCGTCTCACGTGTTATATTGTCGATATCGCATGTTTAGCCTGTGTTTACAAAAGCCATTTAACCAGTACACTTTCACACTCATAGTCTTCGTGAATTTAGTCGCCATGACAACAGAAAAAACACCCAAGATTAAGATTATTACATTATTATTTTTAACCAACTTACCAAAAAGGAGGAGGTTCTATGTTCTTTTTTTTTATGCATGTTCACCAATATCTCCATCAATGGTGGACTGATTTTGTAATTTTTTTGTTTGAAAGAGTATGTTTCGAAATTGGTCCCATTTTAATTTGGTAAAGATCTGATGTAGAACTTCGGAGATATACAACAGAACTGTGCAATAAATTACGGCAAATCATCCGGGATTGCTGCAATCGCATTTTTATTTATTTTTTATACCATTTCATAACATAACATCACGCCAGTACGCTCTAAAGAGGTACGCAGATCTTTCATTTCACCGGTTATGTTCAACTTTCATGTTATTCGGGTAATCTATTCTGGCGTTATACCTATAACGCCAGAATAGATTACTCGAATAACCTAACCTTAACCTTTCTAAACAACTTGCCTATTTTAGGTAGGTACAACTAAAAAGGGAAAAATAAAAAAAATATTTTTTTGCAAAAAAATTACTACCGACTACCAAATAAAAAAACTACAAAGTGAAAAATAACTTAATTTTTGGAAGTCGGTGTCCTTATCGTAAAAAAATGGGTAAAAAAGAAAGACACCGACTTGCAAAAATTATGTTATTTTTCACTTTGTAGTTTTTTATTTTGAAGTCGGTAGTATTTTTTTGCAAAATAGTTTTTTATGTAAGTGTCAATTTAATTGAGGCGAGGTTTAGAATTAATTATGACGAATATGAGTGTTAAACAAAACCGTACCGTTTACCATAAACTGCTAACTCGTTTTCTATGCGCTGTACAAGTAACATTATTTCTAATGACAGCTCACCACTGGTAACTATACAGTATGATGGCAACCAGTCATTATACTGTTACATTTACTTCGTGCATTATTCCGACGGTGGAACAGTGCAATTTAACTGACGTTTATAACCGCATCCTGTATGTTTTCGCATAATATTAACTATTAGTGATTGGCATAATATACTGGATTAAAACTAGCCCTTTGGCTGTTATTATAATAATGTTTCAACATGTTATTGGACAGTTTTGAGCTTCAAACTTCGTGTTTATATTTGTTTTAGTCTAGTGATTAGCAGGGAAAATTTAGGATACGGTGTTGTACGTACAAAAAGTAACCTAATTGGTAGAATAAAAAACAACACAAAATTATTGTTCTGGAAAAGTTACGTTCTAGGTATAAATAACGTAGATAGGTACTTAAACTTTCTTAAATTAAAATTGGGTAAATGAATTTCTGGAATGACTTGGGGAAGCTTAGCAGTGGGAGTTTATTGGCAAAGAAAAACATTATAATCGCTTTACAAACTACATAATATTCAATTTTGAATACATATATTAACGTACTTCTTTCTCTCTTTTCAGATGGGACAAAAAACTCACAAATGGATTTCACCCAACCAGACCCTGCCCTGATGCTCTAATAACTCCTCAAAATGGAGAGACGCGAAGAGGTCCACCGCCACGGCTGCAGCATCGCCAAGCAGACGATCTTGACCACACACCCCAGTGGTCTTCAGACCAGGGTGTCAGTGGAACTGGCTAACTTCGATGCTTTATGTCTCCATTCAGAATGCAAGACCACATCCAAAAGACCTTGGGAAGGGAGCCCCTTCACAGCAAGACGAGGTCTTTTAGGAGGAGTATCAGCACATGCTACTCCAGTTCTTGGCAGAAGGAGTGATCTGGTGAACGAAGGCAGGTTGTCCCAACAGTGTACTCCTGTGATGAGGAGGAGGGAAGTCCTGGATAGTCCTGGAGGGTCTCCTCTGCTGTCCAGGAGGTCAGAGGTGGAAGAGGAAGATTGTACGGCTGTGGATAATAGTGTAATCAGTGGCTGGTTGAAGTTTCGAGACAACAAGAGGGTAAGTGGATCAATTCTTTCTTTTTCCGTGGATTAGCGAGTCGACTTTTGATAAAATCTTATGCGGTTTAGGTTTTAGGAGATAGTATAGTTATCCTATAGGTTACTTACTAAGTTTTATCGAAAGTTTTGATGGGATCAACATCTGTTGATAATTTCATAAATCAATGGCAATTTTGGTTGCATCTAAATTTTTCCTAAGCAAAGGAATCGGTTGACCAATCCTAGTACGCATAAAACACAAAGAGGCTTAAGTAATCATAAGCCAAGGTCAACTCTCCACAAACGAGTATCCTTTGACATAAAAATGCTTAATCCGGCTTTTCATATTTATTACGGCAGCAAATTAAGTTTCTCATTACAGGGGTTGCGTTTTATGAAACATTTAAAAATTACGGTCTCCGTATCAGAATTTTTAGAAAGGTCGTTCTTGTGGGTGGTTTTATATTTTTTCAAGTAATTTTCGTCCTTTTTTTGGTATATGAGAGGATGGAATTAAGAAATAATATTTATACCTAGTAATTTTACACCCCTCATTAAAAGCTACACCACAAAAACACAAGCCGTATTAAAATTTTCGTGGCTACGCTAGTAGCGTTTCGTAGCGCTTTCGTAGACCGTCTACGAGCGTGCTACGAGCCCGTTGTTTGCTACGACGCGGCTCCGTAGCATTGGAACCGAAGTAGCTCGAACACTCATTTAATATGAAACACATCGAGTACTTAGTGGAGCACTAGAGTGAGCACAATTTTTTCTTTTGTAAATATTTTTAGCAGCAGTACTAATGTGACTTTTTAATTTATATGACCTTTCAGCTTTCGGCAAAAGAAAACATCATTAGGAAACCTGGACTTATAGTTCATAGGTATAAATCTGAAATCACCAACCCCCTTGAGTAAGCCTCATGATTAATGCTCGTTCCTTCTCTGTATAAGAAGATGTCTATGCTCTGCAGTACATGCTGGTATTATTATTATTTTTAGCTGCCGCTTTAAAAACACCATAAGACGGCTTAGTTACTGCAGCTGTGCCGGGGGCGATCTGAAATTAGATACAAGATATTTTGTCAAACACCAAGAAACAATTATATCTTATTTTTATTTTATTTAAAAAAAAAAACGTTGCCCCACACTAGGAATTTCTTCCTGTATCGTGGGTGCGTTTACAAACATATAAACTCACAGACACAACACCCAGAGCCGGAACAACTATCTGTAGGTCATACAAATATTTGTTTCTTAAGGGAATCGAACCCGCGACACGCAGCGCAGCAGTCAATCGCTCAACCACTGCGTCAACCGTGCGCCCAATCTTGGAACATGAAAACATTTAATATTCCAAGTCATTCCCTCAAATTGGACTCCACCTCAAATTGTCAACTTAGTAGTTGTAGCTTGTCATTTAGATTTTTCTGTTTGCATGACGACTGAGTAAAATAGAGGTTCTTTAAACTGAGTTGGAATGTGCCTAAAATGATGTGGCTGTAATTCCTCGGTTTTAATTTCAAGTATTTTCTAAACACTAGTTTCAAGTATTTGTATGAACAGCTATTTGGTATTATTTGCCCGTGTCAGGTACAGTTACTCGTAGCTAGGTACATTATGAGGCGAGAGGGTAATTTAGTGGCGTAGTACTGCGCGCTGCTTCGAGCACAAAATGCTTGTACCTATTACTTTGATGTGTTCTAGTGTGGGGAGTAATCAGGTGGAAGAGTCGATAAAATTCTTAAAACTAATTAAATTATAGAATGCTTTAAAGGTTGTGTCAGTAATAAAGATAAATGAAAGTGTTACTGTTTTAGTTAACCATAGTATATACGTATCCATCATTTAAGAGGGTAGACTGTCTGTTAAATAAAGTGTTGATTTCTGTTAGCTCGATTATATATATATACATACATACATTCATAAACTCACGCCTTTTTCCCATGGGGGTAGGCAGAAACTACAGAACGCCACCTGTTACGATCCTTACATACTTCTTATATATATATATTAGCCGGAAAGGTTTTCTAGGATGCTATTTGATGGCAACTCCTCTTCAGCGAGAGATCCGACCTTTGGCGAGAGAAACTCAAGCCTCCTGAAAATATCATCACGCCGTCGGAGAGCCTTCCGCCTGGCCACGCTCTGCTGTGGTCGACATGGAAAACCCTAAATAGACTCCGCACTCAGGTTGGCCGCAGCAAAGACAACCTCCACAGGTGGGGGTTCTCTGATGGCACTAGTCTTCAATGCTTGTGCAGCATCTCTCCGCAGACCATGGCCCACCTCAAGGAGTGCGCGGCGTGCCCTGTCACCTATACTTGCGAAGACCTTATGACTGCGTCACCGAATGGTGTTGCCGTGGCTGAATTCTGGGCCAATCACAATAATTTTTTTTTATTTGCCATCGACACGCTAAGAATAAGAAGCTCGATTATGATTATATTCGTTTTTGTAGGTCAAAGAGTAAAAGCAAACTTTGCTGACAACTTGAAAATAAAAACTCATAACATCACTTTCGCGGTAGGCCCAGAAAGAGATGCCGTGACGAATTAGACATCTATCTGAACGACTGGCCAGATATAGCTAGAGATAGGGAAAAATGGAAATACGGAAAGGAGGCCTTTGCCCTGCAGTGGGACTTAACAGGCTCATAATAATAATAATAACATCACTTTAATATTCCCCGAAGTGCTACTATTCGCCAGTTATATAAAACTAAAACCTTGGCTAATATACTCGATGTCAAATTGTTTTTTATTTGCTTTAAGAGCCACAACTTTCTTACTGCACATTGCACCATCTCTGCAATTTCCAAGACTTCCAACCGACAAGGCCCATCCCTACAGCCGTAAGGTGGAAAGCCCTTACCCCAGTTGTGAAGGGGCTCTCGTGGAGTCCTTGCGTTGATACCTATGCACTATAGCCCACTATAGCTGCACATTGCCCACTATAGCTCGTTTAGCACGAGCCAAGGAAGGCTGGAAGGTGTATTTTTATACTTACCGGCATTACGTGCAGTGGAACACCTTTTTAAATGGTGAAGGTGTTGAAGAAAGGTGTAACTATATAGGTACTCTCAGGGTTTTCTTGAATTGCAAGAAATTATTTCTTGAATTAAAGTTTTGCTAAAGTTATTTTAGTTATGGTTTGCGTGTATAACAGTAAATGTTAAAGCAGTATGTAAGGATCGTAGCAGATGGTGTACTGTAGTTTCTGCGTATCCTTATTATTTTAATAGTAGGTTTATTCTTGGTGTTTTTTATTGTTGATAGGCTCGTGCTTGACCACTATCACACCTGATGGTAAGCGATGATTGGTCGACGGTGTAGCATGCTTACCTAGAAGTAACCTATTAACTCTTGATTTAAAGACCCTTAGATTGTAGATATCGGGAAACACAGTATGCGGCAGGGAATGCTGTACGCATAATCAAATCATTCTTAATGATTTTTTATTTCAACATTCTGTGTTAATGTCACAACTAAAAGCCTGACCTTTCTCAATATTTATTAAACCTGGCCCAACACGCACTTGGCAGGTTATTTCCTATGACATTTAAGCATTATGAAGAAATATAGTTCCAACTAAACGAACATATCCAACAGACAAAATAATATCATCCTTATTTACCCACTACACGAATTTGTCCCGTTTTGTCCGGGACTTTTCCCGACATTAACACACTGAGTGGTCCGCGTGAATTATCACCACACATTTACTAAGGTCGGGACAAATGCCGGGACAATTTGCGCCATCGTTGGCAAGGACATGTCCTGCGGAAGAGCATAAATCATGGGCACCCCAATAAACAATGCTATTGGACCGATGATCATCGCGTTCGATGTTTTGTTGTTACCGTGATTGAATTTCTGTAATGAAAGGAAGTCTTCTGTTCGGACGAAAAAGAGGGTAGATCAATAAATGTCTTAAGGTTAGCGGAGTAGTTTCTTGTTCGATTTTGTAGAGACAAATTGCCGATAAGACGATTAGCTGTAAAGCTACTTCTCCTCATACCATTATACAAGTTTTTAAGATTACTTTTAATGAATACTGCTACTGTCTACTTTTTAACCCCCGCCGGAAAAAGAGGGGGGTTATAAGTTTGACGTGTGTTGCTGTGTATCTGTGTCTCTGTCTGTGGCATCATAGTCGAGAGTGTTCTTAGCTATGTTTGAATAAAATCGGTTCTGCCTTTCAAAAGTTATGGGCGTTTTACTGTTTGAATCGGGGTGTTTTCGCAAGATAAATGTCGGGGGTTTTTAAATTTTGAAATTTTACTTATATTTATATAGTTCGACAGGTAGAATTAAAGAAATGCATTCATTGCCAAAATACAAAAACGTATTAGGAGCTGCTGATTATTGTTTGTTGAATGATCATAAAACAATATCAACAAATTAATATCTCGTGTTTTGCAATGGTAGAATTATGTTATTATTTTTCCTTCTTCTTTTTAAGATGATGTAAAGCACTTCAAATATTTTGGGCCCATTGTCGTGACCACGTTAACTGCTGCGTCAGTAGCGTTTATTAGATCTTTTAAAGTGCAGGTATATGGGGACTTTAGAAGAACGAATGAAAGCCTCATTCCTAATCAATCATGATTCACACGCTTCCATCAGTGGTTTCAGCAATTTCTTTCCCAATAAATCATAAAACCGTCGACACACAAAATATTGCTGCTTCCAGCAATATTCCTGTTTAACAATCAGCTCAATAGGTAAGCATCAGCGGCCAATCACTCACCAAAGGGCTTAACAACCGCTGGTGAACGAATTGCTCGCTCGATTGCGCAACCCTAATAGTCTTTGTTTCAAGATCTTTGTTCTCGTTGGGAAATAGTGGTGGTGGGTGGTGTTCACTATTTTAATGGCTGTAAGAGTCTATAGTGAGTGTGGGTTTTGTAAGGGGAATTATAATTTATGGAGCTTTGGGCTATGTTTCGCGTATCTAAAGATTTAAACACCTGAAGGTCATTTCTCTTAATTGTAAACCGATCGCAGTACCATTTAGTTTTTTTTTTTTTTAAAAACATTATATTGCTCATATATTGAACGATCCCTAATTATTTTTAAGTTGAAGAGGACTCATAGAACATCTACAAAGCTAAATAGGTTTAAAATGTATTAAAAGAAAACCTATTTTGGCCGACTTGAAACAAAGAAGGTTATTATGTAAATGTAAAATTTTATTAAAAAACCGGCCAAGTGCGAGTAGGACTCGCGCATGAAGGGTTCCGTACGATTATTGCAAAAAACGGCAAAAAAATTACGTTTGTTGTATGGGAGCCCCACTTAAATATTTTTTGCTGTTTTTACACGACTGCCGAAGGAGGGTAATGTGTTTATCAGTCTATGTATGTATGTATGTATATATGTATGTATGTTTGTTCCTATATGGCGTTCCAGAGACCAAACGCGTTAACCGATTTTGATGATTCATACGTCAATCGATGCGTCTTAACCCTGCGAGTGTCATAGGCTACATTAAAATTGGACAGTAGAAAAATGGCGGATTTTGGGTGCCATATTGTGGGGGCCCAATTTTTTTTTTTCTTCCAATCCCATCGTGTGGGGTATCAAAATAAAGGGTTTTAAGAGGTGATTTCAAAAATAAATAACACTTATATGTTTAAATGTATCTAATTCGAAAAAAAACGAACTAAAAAGTTATAAATAAAATAACTTAATTCAAAAAATCTAAAAACCCGACTGCTTCAAAAGCGAACTAAAAAGTCGTAAACAAGAAAAAAATCATGCTGTGCAGGCGGAGGATACACCATATTTTGGTTAGCCAGCCCGCGAATTTGTATCCTCCGACTGCACAGCATGGTTTTTCCCTTGTTTACGACTTGTTAGTTCGCTTTTAAAGCAGTCGGGTTTTTAGATTTTTTGAATTAAGTTATTTTAGTATTTGTTGTTATAGCGGCAGCAGAAATACATCATCTGTAAAAAATTCAACTGTCTAGCTATCACGGTTCATGAGATACAGCTTGGTGACAGACAGATAGACAGACGGACGCGGAGTCTTAGTAATAGGGTCCCGTTTTACCCTAAAAAGGGTCTACGTGGTTCCAAAAAACGAATTGCTGACGACTTGGACACAATATATTCGGACACAGTGTCTGAATTGACTCATTTTATTTTCAATATATTTTTCACTGACAATTTGGACACCAAGGTCGATTCAAATTTGATGACGTCTGTGAAGTTCGCTTTTCATTGCGCCCTACCCAGGGAGTGAGCTCCCTGTGTCACATGAACTTGCTACTGCGCAGCGACTCGCGAAGTCTGCCGGGTTTTGATTTGTGCAACAAAATACTCGTAGATGCGAAAATCTAGCTAGTCGGAGAACGTATCTGCTCTAAGATCAAAAAATCTACAGATGGGTATCGTTAGTGTCTAATGAGAACAACGAGTATCTTCTTCATTCGTGTCGATAAACTCAAATTTTTACTCAACCATACTCAAATTTTGTCTGACCAGTATATATCCACCTGGACCGCTCTGTCATTTGCCACGTTCAGGTCCTGAAAGGTACAGGTGGCTGGGCACGAAGGGCAGACAAGGTGGTGGGGCATATCCTGCGACAGGGCCCCACACTGGCACTGTGTTTGAGATGTGTCTTTGAGACTCCATTTGGCCAGATTTTTTTTGCAGCGACCAACCTGTACCCGCAATGGGTTTAGGGATTTTCAGATTGGCGAACGATGATTTAACATAAATGAATCTAAAGTTTTAATTTCAAGTAACTATAGCCGACTAGTAACGCAGTCCTTTTCAAATACTTCTGAAGAAAACAACGAGTGGTTAAGATTGATTTGTGTGTGGAAACTTGTAAGGAAATGGTTTGATAGAGATTCTATTAAAACTTCCTCCGTACTCACAGTTAACCGCTTCGGCCATAGTTTTAAAATCGAATCGCTCACGTCTGTTCACGCTTAGCTCTTCTCGGGAAATACTTTAGTTGTCCGTTGATGTATGGGAACAAGCTGGCTAGGGAAAAAAGATTAGTACCTTAATCGTTAGATAACTTCTTTTTTTGACATATTGGACCTTATCCATAAAAATCTGAGGATAAAAAAAAATACTGAAGAGAATTTGAATTTAGTATCTTCTAATTAGTAGCTAAACAGTTCTTAGATTTTTATAGAAGGTTTATTCTGTTTACAAAATCTGATAGTTATACCACAAATTTGATTCGGTCCTTAATTGCGTTATTATTCTAAATTAATTATCGTTTGCAACCACAACTACTTGTTTTGTCGATATTATGAACAGTAACGAGTCAGAGACGATTTAGAACCTAAAAAGAGAAATTTACCTGGAATGCACTAACTTTTTAAGTTCTGTAAATAGTCATTGGAATTGCAGTAAACAACCTTTGCTAAAGTTATTATGTGCAATGAGCAAGCTTGATGATGTGAATCGGTAGGAAAAGTAGAATTGTTATTATAAATATCACAATTGACTGACGGACTAAACGAAACAATAAATGCCATGGCTCACCGAAATCGCACCGAAACATAAGCGCATTAAATTAAATAAAATGAAATTGTTCGGTTACCACAGTATAAAATGTTCCTTATTAGCGATATTTATGAGCCGTCGTTACGCGGCTTCATACAGACGGATTATTTCAATAATTCAACGGCGAAAACCAGATAATTTAACTAACGGGGCGCGAGGCATAAGAGGTAGCGATTGTGTGCTGAGCAGACGTTGTTTTTGTCATTCCGACGTTGATGCAAGTATATTTTGGCAACTGAATGAGATAGACAGGGGTAAATTGTGTTTAGATGATGATGATTGACGGATGGCGGCGATAGTTTCTATTTTGTCCACGCGTTGTTCATTTCCACAATATTGCTTTCTTTGGCTTGTCAATGACGGTACTTGCTTGATGTTGTTATCTAAACGAGTAGGCTCTAAGTGCCAGTCGTATTCGTCCTGTAATCCAAGAGACGCATGTTAGGTTGTTGTTTCCAAGAAACACCTTGCTTAAAAAATCCATTTTCTTTTTTAAACTTTTACAAACTAGCCGCTATCTCTCACCAATTGCACCGTTAATCACCAGGACGTATTTTTACCTCACCACCGCAAAATGTCGAGCTCGAGGTATCGCAGGAATTTCTCATTGAACGGGACAAGGACGCGATCTAAACGCTGTTTGAGCTTGTCCCATATTAAGGCTCTTTAATGCTTTGACGTTTTTTTTTATAGTAGATCAAAGATTGAATAGTGTGTGTAGTATTTGAAGTTCGATTTTCCTTAATCGAAATGAGTGCGCCAAGTTTGTGACAAACGCTCAGGCGTTAACAAACTACTAGTTGATTTCAGAAAATAAATTAATTTGGTTCTGCTTCGCTGTGTTCATTATTTAAAATTCCGTGCCCGTCTTGCAAAGCTTTGACAGAGTCAAATTCAAATTCAAATATTTATTGCATTTCACATGTGTATAACAAGATCACAGGCATTGATTGGGCACAGCAATTTATTACAGCAAT
Source organism: Orthosia gothica (assembly GCA_949775005.1). Taxonomy (NCBI): domain Eukaryota; kingdom Metazoa; phylum Arthropoda; class Insecta; order Lepidoptera; family Noctuidae; genus Orthosia; species Orthosia gothica. The sequence goes on from OX459067.1 coordinate 16,115,903, forward strand.
AAATATCTAGTTTATTATAAATTAATTAATATAACTGTAAAATTACAATGTAAAATTTAAAAGTACATTATTGCAAAGGCCAAAAATAAGCAAGTGACAGGATAACAATTATAAAACAATGAAATTCAATTAAAGTTAAGATTAAAGGGAAATAAAAGAAAAAAAAATTATTAAAAATAAGATAAAAAGGGAAATGTCAAAAAATAAAATATGTCAATACGTTGAGCACAGCTATTTAGTATAGTATCTAATAAATACATAGCATTCAGTTCAAGTTTCATCAGTAAATAATAAGAGTCACTGACGAGCTGCTTCCAATACATTGCCTTCGGCTGTTCTCAGGACAGTGGTCACCGTGAGTCCTGTAATCGCTCTGATCTAGTCTGACTCTTGGTTGCTTACTTAAATATTGTTTGTTATTATTTGTTTGATGCCCAAAGAGCCCTACAAAATGTAAAATTATTTCGTAAATCACTTGGACGCTCCTAAAGAATGAAAGGGTTTCCTAAACCAAATAATAAAGATAGAATGGGACCAAGGTTCAACTAGTGGTCGGTAAAACTTGCGAATTGGCGGTATGAATGGTTGCTATAGTTTTAAACCGGGTGTTTTGAATGCTTTTTGGCCTGAAGACAATCTTTCGATTGTAGATAGATTAGTTATAGCAATAGTTTATGTTGAGATTTTCCTACTTTAAAGTTAACACTAGCACTTTCATCAGACTTAGGCCGCTTGTACATTCTAAGAACATTCACTGGGCCTACGCAAGAATTTGCGTCAAACACGACCAATTCATCATGTACCAGACAAGATTTTTCTTGTTCAGCACCGTGGCAGTGCACACAGTTCTTATGTAGAAACTATTGAATTTTTTGCGCAGGTCCGGTGACTTTTCTTAGTGGATAGAAGCGGCCTAAGACTAAGCAGTTAATTTGCAAAATATTAACTGAATTAAATCTTAAAAGCTTAAAAGCCAACAATCTGACTTCTCAAACACAAACGCCGTCAAAAATGGCGCCTTACAGCCTAAACATCACTTTTTCAGCGAAATCGTCGGACTCCATTCAACAAAGTGACATGAATAGATGCCTCCTTTGAAACGCAAAACCTCAACCCACATCAAAACATAGAATTAATATAACACAACAATAGCGCGAATCTTTCAGAATGCATCAAACGGTCCGAATCGCTTCATTTTCATTCGAGTTTTCTGACCGAGAAAACCTGTCCATTCAAAATTCACCGTTTCATCATTGTTATAAGAGTCATGTTGTCCGCAAATGTAAGGTTGTGGGTTGAACAATGAGTGAACGTTGTATGACAAAGGCGATGGAGGTCCGAGCGACAAACGTAACAATAGGAACTAGTGCTGGGGAAGGTGAAGCGATTGCAGCTCGAGTTTTGAGCGATGTGAATGCTCGATTCTTGATCTATTTTTAAAAGTCTTGATTTGCATTCGACTGCTGGGAATGTATTGTGTTGGATGCTTTACGTGATTGGATGGACGATTTCGCTTTTTAGATTTTCAAGTGGATCCTAGGATAAGAACAGTTTTGCAGTTAGCTGTTACTATCGTACACAAACCTGCTCAAAGCATTGTATGTAAAGAGCATGCTTTTCTTTAGACGTATTGTAAAGAAATACAAACATATTCTTGTAAAAGATGATAGCTAAGGTTTACTTTTGAAATCTGAAACTCATTTATCATGACTATCTTTCAGGCTTCGTCCAAATATTTACAAATGAGACAAAATATTTTACAAATCTAACGTGGAGTCCAGTAATCGATCCTGCTAATCTAATAACAATCGCTGTATCCCCTCACTAGTCTGTGACCTGTGGTGCCCAACTCACGGCCCGATGACATTTTTGTTTGCAAAAATTATGAGTCTGAGCATCTGCGTGTTATTTTAATATCTGTTTTTGTTCAGCGTCAGATTGGACCAAGCCGGGCGTTAGGTGCCCCATAATAGGGCTCTTTGTTTGAAAACCTGTGAGTTAGGCGTGCGTTTTTCTGGCTAGAATTGGATGGGATGGTAGAAATGATGGTGGGTAACGGGTTTGTATAGTAGTTAAGTTCATTTACAAAGTGGGTATATAGGCTGGCTAACCTTTACTAGAAGTTAAACTCGTATGTAACTGAAAATAGAGAACGGATCGGATAATGTTAAATAAATAATGCAGCAAGGGGTCATTCTCTCAGCTTTTGATAACTAACTGCCATTCGAGTGATGCTCAATGCTCGTATCGTATTTTTTGTAATTTGCTTTTCTTGATCGCTCATTGGGTAAATTAGAATGTCATATGAAGTATTCTTTCCATTGTCACACAAAGTATACCTAATCAACAAATACCACCACCATTGCCACCATTATTCCCACCTAAAAACATCCAATAACATGTATTCGAAAGCTAATTACGCGGTGACGTCACAGATCCGTAAATAATGACGTCGACATCTCGACAGCATGGCGGCAACAGGGCGGCAATATTTCAGATATTACGCTAAGGGTGCTGTCTCTCTAAGAGACGTCACATTTATCACCGCGGCTGAGGAAGTGCTGTGTTCGGGCGCGTGCCTCAGAATCAGCAGATGTGTTAATGGGGAAATATTATAAATGTGGTTTTTGAGCTTTTGATTACAGGTGGAATTCATTAAAACCTCGATTGTGAAAATTGGATTAGTAGTTTTGGAGTTACGATTTAAAATCCATTGGGACATAAATACCTACGTAGACACGACTAAGACTATGGCGAAGCCAAGGTAGGATTATGATTTTAGCAGTATATGTATGTATGTTCCTCCGAAGTGCCTAAACTATTTATCCGATTTTGATGAATAAGGTGTCTATCGATTCGTTATTATGGCACGGGTAACAAGGATAAAAACCGTAGTCTAGTTACAGTTTTTACTACTTTTTGCTTGTTCCAAACTATGTTTGGAACAAGAAAAAAGGCAGCTGAATACCAGTACCTAGGTGTTTCACATGGAGCGACTGCCTTTCTGATCCCCACAATTCAGTAACTGGGTAGCATTAACCTTCGGTTAAACCGGGTACCAATCTTCCATTATTCTGTCTTCCGTAATGACTGCCAAACGTCTACTACACTATACTTTTTCATTTAAATTGTTGAATAAAAATCTCTTGCTCAGATATAATTAAAATAGCCAGGCAATTGCGCAGTATAGCTGCGAGAAAAATAGTAAACAATCATAAACTTATCTTGCTCAGCTAAGTTTGTTCTAGAAAGAAAAATTAATCTAGACTGCTTGGAGGAAGAGAGAATAGTAAATATTGTGGCCCATCTAAACCTAACCATTCCAGCAAGATACTGGGCATTTAAGTAAGGACCATTTTGAAATGATATACATTTTCTGTCATTTTTCTTCCAAGTTTGTATTAACCGACTTACCAAAAAAGAGGGTTTTATGTTCGACTTTACGTTTGTTTTTTTTAATTTATTTTCACCGATATCTCCGTCAATTGAAAACCGATTTTGAAAATTCTTTTTTTGTTTGTAAGAGTATATTCCAAAATTGGTCCCATTTTAATTTGGTGAAGATCTGATTAAAAACTTCGGAGATATACAACAGAACTCTTCAATAAATAACGGCAAATCTCTTAGTTAATAAGTTAACATAAGTTTATTGTTTATACCATTTCATAACATAACATCACGCCAGAACGCTCTAAATGGGTAAGCAGATGTGTACGGTTTACCTTGGTACCGGTTATGTTGTTTTATGATATTTGGGTAATCTATTCTGGCATTATATGTACCTTACTTAACTACTTTCCTATTAGGTAGGTACAACAAAAAGTGAAAGTCGGTATTTGGAAGTCGGTAGTATTTTTTTTGTAAAATGTTTTTTTTTTAAGTTATATTTCAAAATTTAATGGCTTATTCAAAGTCAAAGTCAAAATAAAAGTAAGTGATACAGATATCCTGTAGACGACGGACGTTAATCTAGTAAAAATAAAACTATAACTTTTTAGACAATCCAGGCAAATTATCCTTGGAAACTCAGTCTCTTTCCTACGTTAATGGTTGAGGATCTCCAAAAATTGTTAAACGCCCTTGCAGGTGTTTTCCTTCAGATAAAAAAAATGAAGTGGTTTTAGAGGGAATACTCAAATAACCAAGTTACCGATGACTGGACAACTTTTGACCGGCCGATAAACCAAAGGCAAAACAAAATCAGTAAGGAATCGTGTCGCCCATCATTAAATTCAAACTCCATACATTATGTAATAAAAAACGTATAATCCAACAAAATTATAATGTTGGCCCCAACTGCGGGTAATTTGAATATATTAAATGAAAGACGGCCGTTTCGGAAATTCGCCGAAAATTGTTCATATTACATTATTTATGCAAAAGCGTTGGATTGGTCGCGTTATATGCTGTGACACGCAACGATTAGGACAATCTTGTGGTGTTTGTTTCGACGCGATCTTAATCTGATTGGTGGGCAATGTAAGTTATACTGTTCGGCAGTTTCCAGAATGGATAACTTCCTTTACTTACTGGCTGTGCCCTTTGTTGAATGATATAAGTGATTCGAAGCGTTTGAAACAACTGAGAAAATATTTAAAGTCAAAAGTCAAAGTCAAATATACTAACAATCCAAAAAAAAAATCAACAAAATCAATCCTTAATTTACCTACTACTTATTACATAACATAATATCACGCTCTGAAGGGTAATTCAAGGTGTATCTATAGTAAAACAATATTTTGCCAGATATGTTTAGATCTCATTGAAAAGGGAGAAAACTTATTGGCATCGATCCAGACTTCGTCTTATTATTAACGGTAGTTATTGATTACAAACAGACTCCTTATCTAAATCTTGACTACGTCGTCCTATTTTATTCAATTCTAGTACATAATGCACAAATCGACTTCAAAAATCCCACCACAAATCTCAGCCACCAAAAAAATCGCGCAAGAAAATTCTAAAAACAATTTGAAACTGCTTTCAAAGCGTCTTCATATAAATGTAAATGTATGGGTGTAAATTCTCACCGTATCACAATGGGGTTTGATTCCCAGCCAAGCCACGGCCATCGCTTTTATACGACTTTTTTGGAACCCAAGTCAATTGGGTTTGCGTCATTTATTTTTTGTCCCTCTCTATCTCCTTCCAAAAATGTATTATTGTCTCGTTCATGTGTCTACCGGTGAGGTGTCGTGTTCTCCGGGATAAGTGGCTTAGTATTAAGGGTATTTTCGCTTTCCTGTATCATCACGGCAGTTGGAGTTATGGTATGTCTGAAACTCTATTACTGGTCTTGATGGTATTGGTCTGGTGTCTTGTTCGATTTGGAACGGATCAAATATCATTGTATTTTATCAATGAAGAGGCTTAATCTAATTGGAAACATGAATTCTCCGTTCGTAACTCCAAATACACAATTTTATTCACAGTCAACAATCAGCATCTTAGAACAAAAATACAACTCTAAGTACGAAAGATGATGGTGTAGCAAACGTAGCAACATTGTTGATGACCAAAAATGACAGTAACCCTTTCCTTTATAAATCAAAGTGAAACGTGCCTCAGTGCAAACAATACTCACCCACGAAGTACTCACATAAGTACTCAGTAATGTCATTCAAAGTACTTATAAAATTTCGAAACCACCTCACGTCCAGATTAAACTTTTAATTTTCGCCGCACGGTAGCGTACCCGCCAAGTTCTTGATACTTTGTCAATTTTCACCCCTAATGCAATTCAAATAAGATTTTCAACAAAGGGTGAGGTTTCAACATTGATTGTGCCTTATCGTATAGCAATAAGTGTTGGAATGGAGTTAGGGTGAATGTGTTAACTATGAAAAATGGTGGATTTAATGGAAGTACGATAGTTTTAGATGGGATTTGGACTGAAAATGGCTTAGAAGTCATCGGTCTCGTTCATGGTGGTGGGGATGAACAGATTGAATTTTGTGTTGGTCGTATAATCTATTATTAATCGGAGTAGATCTGAATTGACATGAATAATCTAGCTGTTCAACCAACCTTACATTGACGTTTGACGTTATATAAGCCACTGCGCAGACGCTAATACTAACTGTTTGTGAGGTTTTTTAATATAACGTATATAAACTGTGCATAGTTAACGTTGCAAAAATTGCCTATCGTTAAAGTGAACCTTTAAAAAAATTGACATTTACTTCAAATAAGGTTGCTATACGTATGTACACCGCTTAAGAGCCCGTGTAGGTTCTGTGGCGTTATAAAAAGCAATTATAATTAACGCCACGTTAATACGTATAAATTAATTTTGGTTTTAAAGTAAAAATACACCGAAAATATATAAAAGAATACAAAAAGGCAAAACACATCATGAAAAATACAGAAAAACCGCAGTTAACGATAACGTATCATATTGATTACTTCAAATATTTAGTAAGAAAAATCTTAGGGAAGAAATTTTAGTTAGATTTGAAAGTATTACACTGAACACATATGCCTATCATCAACGCAGTTGCAACCAGTTAAGTTCTGGATTAAGCATTCAAGTGGAAACGAATCCTTAAAGAACTAAGTTTTTATCTGCGGCAACTTAAAAGATATAACTGCTATGTAACAGCTAGGTTAATTCTAACACAAAAATAAATGTAAATAATAAATAATACCACTCATCGGGCATTCGCGCCGGACGTTAAAACTGCCATCTATAGTACCGCTCCTAAACTGGATTACGGGTTCAGACAGCGCCGCAGTTCTCATAGCAAATATGAGGCCGTTGAAAAAAAAATACTGCAGACCCACATACAAGCCGACATCGGTTCCAGCCTTCGGGCAAGACGCTAGACCACTGTAGCGTCTTGCCCGAAGGCTGGAACCGATGTCGGCTTGTATTATCAACTGATATATTTTTTATAAAATAACCCTTAGCCGTCACCAGCTTTATTTAAAAGAGAGGCCGAACACAGCCCAGAAAAACCGGTGTCATTATGTGTATCTGTGTGTGCCAAATAAACTACTTTTCTTTCTTTCTTTCCATCTTTCTTCTTTCTTTCTATGTCTCGGGCCTGTCGGAATATCTCACTCGCCATTTCTTATAATATTCAGGCTTTTAACATCTGCTACTATAAAACATACCAATAATTTGGTTTTTGATTTCTTTGCCATAAATTTTCTGTGAGAGAAGATTTTAGCGAAAAAAAATGTCTTCTCTTTTCTTATCAAACGAAATTTGAAAAATGTAACCAACCAGTGACAAACAAAAATACAAAAAATAAATTCACGATTTTACTTCTAGAAGGTTGATGTGGAATAAAATATTTTCTATTTCAAAAACAGTCATTCTGAAAGATAAAATAAAGCATATACCACTAATATTTATTTAATTTAGACGGATGCATCAATACCCCAACATAAGTCTGGTTTTGATTAAACCACACAAATAACTTTATCGAATTTCCACCAACAGAACAAATCAAATTTCCGTCACATTGCCCGAAGAAAATCAACACACACCGAGTAATGATTTACACAAAAAACTAATAATAAAGGACCCCACACTATTCCGAGTCATTATGGACCCTAAGGGGGATGAGAATAATTTCCCGACCCCTATTCCACCCCTGGTGACGGATAGTGGAAGTAATCGGTCTCTTGATTGAAAATTACTACTTTTTAATACATAATCATTGATTTTGTTATATATTTTCGGACCATATCCCTTTGGGATAGGGAGAGGAAAAATGTCTTTGTTGTAATTACTTTGATGACAGTCGATTAAACTTTTGTGAGGCGGTCATGTAGAACTTGGCGGATTCTTTCCGTGCCTCTCGTTAGGGAGTAGTGTGTGAGGTGTAATTGTATGGAAGTATATTGAGATAATTATTGTATGACGGCAATGTGTTAATGTTAGGTTTTAAATGTAGGGTGTTAGGGTATGTATTTATTTTGAGCTGGAACGGGTCAATGAGCTTTAATGTTATTTTTGCCTGAATTACGCCTGAATTTACTTTTTTACTTAATATAATCCTTCGATATTTTGGCACCAGTCTTGCCAAGGGGTATAGTGTTACCCAGTTACTGGGATGAAAAGGTCATGTAAAATACTGGTACCCAGCTGCATCCGTTTAGATTAGAAGCTGACTGAAAGTTAGAAAACGGCTAAGCAGATTGATCGAGAATACTTTGATATTTTTATTAAGACATCGAAACCATGAAGCTTATCAAAAGATATAATAATTTTCTTTGAGGAAAAATATAGAATATTACAAATCAATCCATTTTTGATAGCTATTCATCGTTATAATATCTCAAATAAGATTAATTACAGAAAAACCACACAGACAATCAGACGCAAACACAATTGCCGCAGCAAAGACCATTTTCACATTTCCAGGAATATTTACTTGAACAAACTTTAACCTCGAAATTCTCAGAAACATTTGAACAAACAGCAATGAAACAAACCGGATGATATAAATACTAAACGACATGAGTGTACTGACAACAGCAAATTTCAATTTAGTAAAACCGCGCCTCGGCTGTGCTCGGTGGATTAGCAACGCCCATGTCTGGGGCGAGGATCGAGAATGTGTGGACGTGGTATTGTACCTTCGTGGGCGAGTTGTGTGTTAAATGGTGTTCAATAATATATATATATAGCTGCCGGCTTTGCTCGGGTTATTTTTTACAAGGTTTATCTCTCAAGTTGGACGAAGCTGCACACAGTGTGCAAAATTTCATTAAAATCGGTTCATTCATTTAGGAGTTCATCGCGGACAAACAACATTTTTATATATACGAGTACCTTTATAGAAGATATAAACATTTCGCTTATTGTCTTAAGTCAATTGAGGTATAGGTGTTTAAGTCCGTGCAAAGTGCACAAGAACCAGCTTGGAAAGTCTAGGAAAGAATACACATGAGTTGACTGAATTCATCACTGCATTCATCATTATTACAACCGAAAGATGTCCACTGCTGAACATGGACCTCCCCGTGTGTCGGCACGTTGATCGGTGCTGTGCATCTTGCATCTTTAATTATCGTTAATTTTAGTGGTATAAGGAAGGTCTGATTTTGCAGGCTGATAACGAATGTTTTTAACCTTAATTTCTTAGATACGCAATAGCTTGTTACCAACTTTAAAGAGCGTGGTCTTTATCAAGTGGCCGGAAGTACATGTTACTACATCTTCCTGTCTGTTCCAACCAGCAATGATCCGCATTTCAAATATACCTAGTAACATTTTCTCTAAACAAAAAACCCAACTGCTTCAAAAGCGAACTAAAAATCGTAAACAAAGCAAAAATCATGCTGCCCAGTCGGAGGATACATATTCGCGGGCTGGCTGACCAAAATCTGGTGTATCCTCCGCCTGCACAGCATGATTTTAGTTGGGTTTTTTGATTTTTTTAATTAAGTTTTTTTATTTATAACTTTTTAGTTAGTTTTTTTTCGAATAAGATACATTTAAACATATAAGTGTTATATATTTTTGAAATCACCTCTTAAAACCCTTTGTTTTGATACCCCATACGATGGGTTTGGAAGAAAAAAAAAATCTGGACCCCACAATTTGGCACTCAAAATCCGCCATTTTTTTATTTTCCAATTTTAATGTAGCCTATGACACTCGCAGGGTTAAGACGAATCGATTGATGTTTGAATCATCAAAATCGGCAAATGCGTTTGGTCTCTGGAACGCCATATAGTAACAAACATACATACATACATACTTACATACATACATACATAGACTGTTAAACACATTACCCTCCTTCGGCAGTCGGGTAAAAAGGCCAAGGTCTGATGTTGAAGATAGTACTACATAGGATTACGTCAAACAAATTATTTGCTCCAGCAACTTCTTCCATGTTTATGCATCTGCACACGTGCTAAAGGTCAGCTTCGTAGTATGACGTAGTATTCTTGACCTTTATGGAGGTCAGCACTTCTAAGGTCAGTCAAAAGCCCTTATAAGTTCTATTCCTGTTAAATGTGGAGTACATGATATTAATATCCTGTGTCGTGCGTAGATTATGTAAATAAATGTAGGGCCTACATGATTTCCGTAACCCAAGATTTTATCTTAATTGCAAAAGTCAGAGATAGAATTTCGTGAAAAGAACATTGAGATAATATGTACTACGTACTAGAGAAGCTATCCTAAGCAAAATGCATGCTCCATTTTGTCAATTTTGACAAGAATTTAAACTAAAAAATTCGCTGTAGCGCTGAAACAATAATTAGTCGTCTAACAAAACAATATAAACATGCAGCGCTAGAGCACTTCTAAGGTGTAGTTTTCTCGCGACCAAAAAGACGGAAGCGCCGTGATTTTCATGGCGCTTACGCGTTTCGTTCAACCTTGTCATTCATATAGACTAAATTGCTGACTGACTACAGAAGTGACATAGCATTATACCTAACAAGCTTCATTAGAATTCACACTTTTTCAAAATTTATTATTAGTTGAAATAACCGACTGTTAAAGTATATGATACTTTTGTATTTCTTTATTTAATATATAATCAAATGCGCTTACAATAAGTTAAAAACATATCAAATTGGAATAGGGAATTTTACAATTCGCTTGAAACACGAATCTTTTGTATATTTTTAATATTAATTATGTTAATTTAGTTACCCCTAAACAATATAAGTTTAGTTAACTTTTGACGCTTCGATAAATAATTATTAGTCTGATTAATTTTAGCTTCGTACTTCAAGCGAATTCTTGTGTATTTGTCTGTGATGGCCCTTATCAAATGTGTTAGGTGATTTAAAGTGCTTGGTTGATCAAAAGAATTTTGAAGCAAATATATAAATTTTTACTTGTGAATAAAGTATTCCAAAGTATTAACAGTAATATAATTGAAATGATATTAAGTAGAGAGACTGATTCAGAAAACGCCTGCTCGCTTTTGAGGTATATTTATCCTCTTCGCGAAAATGCAACGAACATACATACGTATGATTGGATGGTAACCAGCAGCCTAATTGTGTAAGTAAATTCGGCAAAGGAAACAATCTGTTTCTTTCCCAAAAAAGAAAGAAACAGATTGTTTCCTTTGCCGAATTCACTTACACAATTAGGCTGCTGGTATCTTCACTGCGGTTAATTTGGATAAATTTTATCCATTTTTCCCTATCTTTACGGTCCAAACGTGGAAACCTTAAATAAACAAAATGTAACAAATTATGTCTTACATTATGTAATAATTATTTTTCATCTTTTATCTTTTTTCATTGAATAACCACAGTCAGTTCTTTTCTAAATATATGTTATTATTGTTTTCCGCTTTAAAAAGAAACATCAGCTAATTTTACCTCCACTTGTTATACAAATTGTCACATCTGAATTTTTAGTCTATATGAAAATTGACACAACATGGCGTCCAGCAAATATTTTGTTAAAATTAAATTTTAAAGTTACCTATGAAAAGTTATTCCTTTGCTCTTCGCCGTATTGGTTGAATTATTAGAGCAAAATCTTACAACACACGACCGGCATATAGAATGCGTTTGAACGTTTTTTCGTTTAAAAACATAAAATGACTTAAGCGCCCAAGATCTAGCAAGCAAATAAGTGAATTGCGGCTAGAAGAGCGCAATTGAACAGAACACAGTAGTGATGGGTGGTGACTTCTCTAGTGCGTAGTACATTATTACCTCAGTGGAAAAGAAGCATTTGTTCTAACATATTGATTTGTTGTACGGGTTAAAAGGTCCTTGCCGACTACTCAACAGGAAGCTATCCATACTTATTCATTTACTGACAGATCTAAGTTACATTTATATTTCCAGGTGCACGGTTTCTGTTACTACTTCTTTCTCTATCCTATGAAGACAAATATATAAGTCATTAAAATTAAAATATCAAAATTAAATGATCTTAGCACTCTTTGTATCTCTGGTACTTGAAACACTTCGTACATGAACGTTCTCCATTCTCTTGATATGTTAATTTCTTCACTGAATAAATAATTCATTTGTTAAGGCGTATCACTCAGCATTGTTGTGAATTATGCCGCGCGTTATAACGACATTAACTCTTATTGCACACAATTTAGAGCTCAATTTGCAGCGCGCCACCAAATGAGTTTGTAACTAAGATTTATATTTTGTTTGTCGTTGATTTGACGCAAGGTATCAACGGGGATTTTGAATTTTCATATTTATAGCGAAGTAATGAATTACGGTACAAATGGAAGCTATTCTGGCTTTGAAGATATTTAGGTCTGATGATAATATTTTTACGTTTAGCAAGATTAGAAATAGAGCTTGTCGAAACCTTGTGTATTTTGCTTCCACCGCTGTAAAGGCGTCTGCCAATGTCCAATTCAGTCATTGAAAAAGATCATATGCTTAGCAAAGGAATACGTAATCGCAGTTCTTTGCAGTCACCAAAATATACTTAGGCACTTAGGTTCGGTTTCTGAATTTAGAATTTGGAGTTAGTGTGACTGTTCCTAAATGACCCTAGGCTGATAAAAATTTCGTTTTTCCTAAAATGTCCTAGATTTAGTGTTAATGTCGGCCCCTTTTTTATAAAAGAGGGAACAACGCCCCGCCATCCGCGTTGCTCAATGAACTTCGTACCATCGACTGGGTAATTCTCTTCCGACATAAGTGAATCCCAAATTATGTTTTTGTTTTGTCTTGGAATTCACAGTTATAAAATTATAACTTGGAAGTGGTTTAGAAGGATAAAATATAACTAAAGGGATATAAACTAAATTGTTATTATTAACTAAAGCTTGTGTGAGAAACTCTTTACACTAATGTATAGAGTATTTATCAAAGACCGAATAATGGTCGCGGATAATGAACTTACATTCATGAATTACTACAAATACAAATAACTAAATTAGCAGAGAGTTTAACTCAGGAAGTAACTGGAGTTGATAATATCAACTCGCCTACAGACAGCCCCCAAAAGCGCCCATCCCGCCATTATTTCGTAGTGTAATAGCTGGTAAGAAGAAATGATGAAACAAACTTCCAGCACACATTTCTGTCTGATAGCCTTAAGGGCTAAAGAAGTCAAACAATAGTGAAGTATGAAGTTAATTAGACAAAGGGATTGCAAAGTGCATCATTTACCTAACGAAAGGAAGTTGGTAGGATCGCTACGCTTGCATTCATAAATACGTTTAATTGAATTACGTTAATAAGTTAAGTTGCAATAGTCAAGATTCCAACCCGGGTGACGTGAGACCGCTTTTCAGCAGCAGGTCCGTCGTAACGTGTACTACTCGGCCTAGACTGCATTTTCTAGTGAGAATCTGCTGCGGCTCCAAGAGTACAGGCTCCCTAAGCTCTAGCATGCCTTGCCCAGTCCTAAGACAGTGGTCAGTTTTGTGCCTATTTGCCTCTGCCATTTGAGCGAGACATGCTACTAGTTACACTGGACGCAAGCTATAATAAGTTGCACTCTTTCGGCCTATTCACCCTTTACTAAGACAATACAAAATTACGCAAGCGTACCGTAGACTCAGTCTTTAGCAAAACTCAATGCGAAAGATACTTGCCGTACGTCGGAGCGGATTCATTCGTCGCTTCTCATCTCCTTAAACTGCCCATTGCGTGGATTTTGGGGCCGTCAGGGACGGCAGCCATCCAATATCGTGTCTCGCTAAATAGTGACGATTTAGTAATTGCCTACAAAACGGCTTGGTGTGGTTTTAACGAGACACGTTCCCTAAGCGTCATTAGACGATGTAATTTGGGGTTCTTTGTGATGCCTACCCCCCTCCCTGGAATATGAGCGACAGCAAGTATTTCGCGAAGTGTTCTGAGCTAGACATTCTTAGGAAACAGTATATTTTAACAACTAACATTTGGTTCTCCTACGTGCTCAATTAAGAGCGGCCATATTTAGCCCATTTTATACAGAAATGAGTATTAGCGGTTCCGCCTTCCGTGTATGTAATGTCAGTTAACTCTCAATAAAGTACCTTAATCAAATGTGTAATTGTTTAGTGTATAAATGGTGAATTAGGGTATGAAAGTGTGAAAGAAGACTTAACCGCGTCCCTAAACCAAATGTTCGTGACAAATGCCTGCCAAGGATGGATTGTAGGATTGGAGGATTTATACAAGGACTCGCCAAGCTAGAATAAATAGTACATTAGTGAATTGTCCCTACCTATGTAATACAAAGATTAAAACTTACCCCATTCATACTGGCACGCACTCACACCATATTAACGCGGATAGACTAAATTATAATTAACTTAATAATTAAACTCGTTATCACGATACGTTACAACGACTCGACTTTAGATAATTCGTTTCCAAAGCTAAACTCTATGTGTCTAACACTCTAGTATCCTCACTCGTACGTCTTCTTCCGCTCCTCAGAACCAGACCGTCCTCTCTGCCCGCCTAAAACCAAGTGTCCCACTCACGCCTCTACCAGCACGTCGCCCATCTCTACCAATCTCCTTTTCAGTTCAGTTTTTTGTGCATCGCTTAATTGTTTTGGGTCTGGTTCGTGTTAGAAATCAGATATTCCAAACCTCTTTAGAATTACTTTTGTCTTGACAGCTTCCACTTTGAAAGGCAATTTATGAGCATCTTGAAAAGGTTGGGTTCGTGTTCCATAGTTTATGACATAGCCTGTCAAACCTGAAGGTCCGCGTCTCAATGTGTTCAACACATCTGGCCGGCCATGCGTAGCTTTAAAATATTAAAATATAGAGATAAATGACATGTAGTCACATTAGGAACTGTATTTAGGGTATGCCATACCCAAAATTAATGCATTTTGACAGCTGTTTAGGCGAAAATATAGTTTGGCTAATGAGTAACTTCAAATTTCTCATTCAGAAATCGGGTGTTAGTATCCTTGTCAAAACTGAATTGTGGAAGTTTTGAAGTCCAAATTTATTTTTCTCATTCAATCATCTAAAAATCTTTCTTCGTAATTTCGCCACAAAATAACTCAAAAAACCACTCGCCATTCTATCCTTTAAGTCTCACAAAGAGGGTCCATCCACTCCACCAACTCCAAAAGGAAGATTTCAAAGATACGAACCAAAAAGGCGACAATTAGACCGTGACAAATACAATTAATACACAACGATCAACCCTTGCGTCCTCGCCGGTCAATGGGACCGAGGCAGTGAAAAGTGAAATACGCGCCAAATCTGGCGGAAGCTCCACCTAGCCAAGATGGCGACGGCGGACATATTGACGAACGTCCGGAAGCGACAGTGACAGAACGCGATGGGACGCGACGAGCTTGCCGTTCGGATACGCGCTAAAGAGGCCGATCGCTCCTGTTAAAAAATGAGCCAAGTTATTTTTGTGGAAGTCAAGCTTTATTGCTGACGGATTTGTAGGCTGACGCGGAAATATGTGGGAAGCACTGGTTTTTTGGGACGAAGTTTTGCTTTAGTTTTCTTGTATAAAAAAGGGTTAACTTTCGAAAATTTCTCATGACCGGAAAAATGAGCATTTGGTGATTCTAGGCAGTTGAGACGTTTTCGTAACCAAAGCAAGATGGCAATTTTGGGAATTGCATTTAGCTTACAGTAATGAGTCATCATAATATCCCAATCATTCATCCGTGCAGTCCTAAATTAAACTTAGTTATACCTAAGATAGAAAGAAACACACTCATAATAAGACATAAATTAGTATGAAGCTATAATAAAGTCCAGTTTAAAACCTACGCTATAGTTTCAACCGTATTTACTGTTTAGTTATGTTGCTTGCTGAAAGGAACTAAGATTTCTGTAAGCAGCATGCAGGCTGAAAGAAAAGTAGATCTGGCTGGTTTTGAAGTCTTTCGAATTTGGAATCAGTTTAAAATAAGAACCTTTTGTTCGTTTGGATTGGTTCTTTCGTGGATTGACATAAAAAAGAAAGACTTATGAATAGCATGGTAGAACAAGACATGGTAATCTCTTCCCGTGACAGCTGGGTCACGTGATTGGCCTAAGACTACGTCATCGATTGCGTTCCGGTTCTCAAACTTTTTTAGCGGGGAAAAATATAAAAATAATACAATAAGTACAAATTTTTTATAATTTCTAATTAATCGTCATATTTGATACTTTTTGTATTTATTTACTTTGCTTTTTTTCAATTGATTGCATATTAGTATTTTTATTTAGTTCGGAACGAAAACCCACAAAACTTGACTTGACTAAAATAAGTCAAAAACTAATTGGGTTCGGTTAAGTTCGGGCGTAAAGACATATTGACACAACTATGCCTTAAATTATGGAATTTACAACGCGTATATAAATTAAATAATAAATTAATGAAAGGCAAATACCAGATAATTTAGGTGAAGTTAGTTACAATATTGAAGCCACGCAAGCGTCTCTTCATTAGGAAAAGGAAAACAAATATTACACCGCCTTTTATACTGCTGTTTTTACAGTTTACGGAACAATTAACAATTTTTCTTGTGTATCTTTCAAACTTCACGGGTTCACCACAAATGTTTGGGAGCCACAGTATTTTGCTCACCGAGTGAAACAACGCTATAGGTGTGAGCGACACGACAATAGCGATGAAATGGCTAGTTGTCAGTATGACACTTGTCAATTCGATGTGATGCCACTGTGTGCGATTGAATTACCCTAGAAAATGCGTTTTTTATCATAACAAAGCAATTATAAACTAATAATTCAATATACAAATTAATTTAACACTAAATAGATGAATCACATGAGTTACTAAATAGAGTTAGTAATTTATTTTATTTTCATTAACTACATGAGAAGTACCTAAATTTTCTAAAAAGGACAATCAATGGTAACACTTATCGTGACGTAGTCTTAGGCCATCCTGGGAAGAACATACCAGGCGAAGTATACGGAGTATGTTATTATACCATGATGAATAGCAGTTGGTGATGTCAGGCACCAGCATATCACCGTCTTGGCCGTTGATTGATTCCGCAGCGCGTCAGTCGGCGCCCACGTCATTGAGCGCGGTGAATGCTAATACACGAGTGATCCATAGTGGGCTCGCACCTTGTAAGTACATGCGTATTACTGGAATTGCCACTTAGCTGGAACGTGAGAGGTGGGCTGCCTAATTTGTAGATGCTCTCGTCTAAGAGGTAATAAGTATTTATTGAACATTATGATAGGATTTGTTATTGCACAATATATAAATCAGATCATTACAATTATCGCCTATTTCAAATTACATGGCTACGTGTTCGGGAACTTAACAGAAAAAAGTTTTCATATGCGTACAGCTAAGGAGTGAAATTCCCTGTCAGAGTCTATTTTTTCTGACAGCTATAACCTAGGGGTCTTTAAGTGAAGAATAGATACTAAACAACAAAGGCAAGGGTGCTGCATCGTCGACGACATCACCGCTTACCTTTAGTTGTGACAGTGCAGTAGAGAACTTATAAAGTATACATATTCCAAATTTTTGAAGAGTTGAAAACTCATAAACAGAAACGACGCTAATAAAGCTTGTCTTCTGAGCAACAGATCCTTAGATTATACATAGAAAACAATACTGTCCATTCTCTACTAATCAACAAAACATTAAAATCCCAACACAGAAAAGCAACATTAATCACACGATCTTCAAAAGAAACAAGAAAACATTCCATAATGCAACTCCTCACTTTGCATTTTCAAGGAATAGTTCAGTTCTCTCCATTCAGCTGGGAACTGGGAACTGGATAGGTATTCAACAGTTTCTTTCAAACTATCTTAAACGTAATACATTCTGACGTAAAAAGTGCGCAATAAAAGTGTGTCAGACGAAGAATATTAAAGTTCAGAGCATTATTGTGAGAGAAACTGTTTTTTGTATTCATAAGATTTTTATTGTAGGAAGATGTGGGGGGAAAGTATTGAAATAAAAACACTTTTGATAAGGAGCGGGACAGGGACACTTTCTGTGATAATTTGGCATTGAAGTGATCTTTAGGTCACTAAGTATTTCGGATTTTTTAAAGCCAGTTGAAATGGATTAGATCCATAGACGGGCGTCATCATAATTTCAGCCGAAATACGACCACTGCTGGACATAGGCCTGCCCCAGCCTGATCGGTTCTGTGCGTTTCGCATCCATCGGACGCCCGCAGCCTTGACCAGGTCGTCGCTCCACCTAATGGGAGGTCTTCCAACGCTGCATCGCGTCGGTACGCGGTCGCCACTCTAGAACTATTCGACCCCAACGGCCATCCATTCTGCGAGCAATGTGCCCTCCTTCCCACAGCCACTTAAGTTTGGCCACTCTTGACGGACGTACACAAATCTTGTTGGTGACTAGCGGACGCCTCGCGGTTTCACCCGCGTAGTTCCCGTTCCTGTTGGTATACAGGGATAAAAAGTCACCCGGGGTTAGTGTAGCTTCCCAATGGTGAAAGAATTTTTGAAATCGGTCCAATAGTTTTTAAGTTTATTCGTTACATACGAAAATACAAATCTTTCCTCTTTATAATATTAGTATTTAAGTATAGATATAGATTAAATTACTTCTGAAAGGCCAGGTGCATAATACTCATAACTGTATGTATGAATGTAAAAGAAGCAAACGAAGTATGTAAGGGTCTTTAGCTGATGGCGTTTTTAATTTTTGCCTACCTGCATGGGAAGCGGTAGGCAAAAATTCACCATTTTCTTAAAACAAATACAACTAGACAGAAATTGCGCATTTGATGAATATTAATTTGTTCAAAACGACCGATTGTAATACTGTCAGTACCTACCAACAAAAGTTCGTAAACTTATTCGAAATATTGAAGTTCCACTGATCAGAAAATTGAATATTGAAATCGAATAAACGGTATCTCTATCCCTTAGAATAATAATATTTTAATATATTTATTATAAGCTCTATCCTGCTCCTGTTCTATTTTTATTTAATTTATACAAACAAACCAGGTATTCCAAGATCTCGCAATCCTTTGACACAGTATCCAACATACCAAGCCATCTCCAATACAATAAGTGCAATCAAAAATAAGCTCTGTCACCTTAATAATAAGATTGGATGAGGCGGCAAAAAGGTGAGGGTACACAAAACGTCCCCAGGAGAGAATGCTGGGCTGTGATGAAACATTTATGAGAAGGCAGTGACAAATAGTGGTATTACTTGAAGTATTACCTTCGTTTCGTATATTGATGTAATTTTTGTTCCTACTATAGCTTCTATTGTATTTTTTCTTTTTGTTTTGCCGTCTAGGTGTAAGTCGAGTTTGGTCATGTTATTTTTCACCTCAGCACCTCAAACAAGCAGGTTTTGCTGCTTAAAGACAGTGAGCAAAATTCGATTTTGCTGCGAGCGTGAGACAAAGTAACTTTTTAATTATTTTTTTTAAATGCCGAGTCAGTGCTGGGTCTACTCACAACATTCGAAAGATTTGAACTTCACTTTGTTCTGTCACTTTCACTTCGATACGAAAAGAGCGAGAGATAGAAACAATTCGATTCGAAGTTCGATTTTCAAATTCCATGTATAATAGGCTCAAAAAAAAAACCAACAATAAAACGTTCGGCAACACGTCATCTATAAAATTTCAAATCAAGGTTTAAATGTAATTATTATACTTTTCTCTTAATAATCGAATTATATTTTTTATAATCAAATAAAGAGATGTTGAAGTAAAAAATACGAAGTTTATCATGTATCTACATAATTATTTAAAGTTTTAACAATCTTTATTGTGACAGAATAATTTAGTAATAGTGCAATTTCCGAACGCATGTTTAAAAAATAGCGGGGTTTAAATTTTTATTGTTTTCTACTTCTGTTCGCTAGCTACAAAGTGCGATACACGTTGGATATTATTAAAATAATCTTAATATATATAAATCTCGTGTCACAATGTTTGTCCTCAATGGACTCCTAAACCACTTAACCGATTATAATAAAATTCGCACACCATGTGCAGTTCGATCCAACTTGAGAGATAGGATATTATTTATTTATTTATTTTTTTAATGGGTAGGGTAGGTATGTAGGGTAGGGTAGGGTAGGGTAGGGTATGATAGGTAGGGTTGGGTAGGTAGGGTTGGGTAGGGTAGGGTAGGTAGGGTAGGGTACGTAGGGTAGGGTAGGGTAGGGTAGGGTAGTGTAGGGTAGGGTAGGGTTGGGTAGGGTAGGGTAGGGTAGATAAATGTTTGGTCTTTTTATGGCAAAACAAAGTTTGCCGGGTCAGCTAGTAATAAATAAATATGAGTGAATCCAGTGATGATGTCTGCAATTTAACACCGGAAGAATTGAAGCAGTATGTAAAAAGCGAATCAGTGAATACTCAAACTGAAGTCGCTAAAACAACAATATCGGTTCCATTGGTTCCAAACAAAACTGGTAGGTACTTTTAATTTGCAAAACTGCAATAATTTTACTTTTAATTTTTACAAATATACATGTGGTTTAAATATTACCAAGTTGTATTTTTTACCTTTAGATTATTTGTTCTCGCTGCTGAAGTGAAAAGTTGTATGTGCTACACGAGACCAAAGTTATTTGCATCTCGTGTCTTTGAATCCCTCGCTGCACTCAGGATTCTAACCTAGAATCACTCGCTACGCTCGTGATTCAAATATAGGGTCCTTCGCTTACTCGGGATTCAAAATCAACACTCGCGGCAAAAACCAACTTTGCTCTCTTGTTGCACAAATAACTATTGTATCTGTTCTCAAGGTAGTCCAATGCTTCTATAAGGTTACTGTTAATTCTCTTTTTTACAAGGTCAAAATAAATAAGTCTGTAGAGCTACACAGAAGGGCATAGAAGTAATAACGGAAAAGTTCGTGGCTAATAATTATTTCTCAAACATGCTTGGAAATTTGTTGTTTTCGCGCATTATTTGAGAAAAGCACTATACAAGCCTTGGCCAAAACTAGCCATTTATGAACTTAAGTATGTGTGCCTCGGCTTCGCCTCGGCCCACATTTACTTGTTCGTACATCAATCTTTTGCTGGCCGCTGCAGTAATGTACTATAACAGCCTCATGGGTCAATCTTAAGGTTAAGAAACATTTGCCGAAATTGGTCCGTGGATGGGTGACATCCAGTACACACTGAGATTCTTCCGCACGCCCACGGTGTTCTTCTGTGCTGCTTATAGTGGGAATACAGGCACACGTTAGTTCTCGTCTTTGAAACCACCGCGGTTCGTCACCGGACCTCTGAGGAGTACCCCCATCACCGGCGCACCAGAACATATGGCACGCCTTGACCACCTCAGAGATCAAACCAGCGCATGGGCGCCAGACAACCCCATGTATGGCACCCTTGTTCCCCCTGTGACGGATCCAACCACTTTTCGGCCGCAGGAGTTAGGAAGAGCGGCCAATGTTATACCGACACTCCTCCTCCCCTGTGGCCCCACCGCGTCCGCCATCGGACGGTAGCGACCCCGTCCAGATACCCTAGATAAGTGACATTCCATCATCGCAAAAGTGGTGTTAGTGATTGGAAATATGTCAAAAATGTGAGGGAATGTGAAACACTATCGAAATCTCAATGTCAATCAATCATTACATTTTGGCATATCGACCATCGCCATCGCTGACATCGAATGACACTTATCTAGAGCCTCTGGCCGCGGCAGGTAGGGTGAACGGCAATACCATCACTCCTCTCCCACCGTGGCTGTTGTCGTCCTCTCCAATCCTCAGCCACGATGCCTCCCATACGACATCGCGGCCCGCCTCAGTTGCGACGTCACTCAAGCGATACTACAACCTACTTGTTGGCCGCTGCGTCGTCGGCTTAATCGGCAAAAGCCCTGACGAGTGGCCCCTCCTCGGGTTACGGCTACTGAGCCTCCCCGCCTCGACAATGCAGGAACCCACCGGGCGGGAAGCTGTTGGCCTGGGTTGTCATAGTCAGAAGCCTGTCTGACACCAGTCCTGCTAAGTGGTACCACTCGGTTACTATGTTGTGGATGTCCAATAGGCTGTCGCTCCATGTAACATTCTGATACGTAGCTGCACCTGGCTTTACTGAAACCCAACCCTAACATAGTTGTGAAAAGGATTTCTCTGTCTAATTGAATTGGACCTTGATAAGGTATTTTGTTCTTTATTTTCTGCCACCTTAAGCATTATTTTCGTTTAATTTCCAACGGCTTTCAAGTGCCTACATTAATTACAGAGTTTTCTTAACTTCAAGACCTTTTGAAATTGCTTAGGTCAAAGTTTTATAGAGCGTGAGATAACGCTGAACGACCTAATTAAAACGCGACCTTTTTATTAATAGGTATTACAATCTTAGTCGTGGTGCAAATTAAAATATAACACGTAGTCAGTTCATTAATGAAATAGTCTAAGTTTGCAAGAAAGACGATTTTACTATTCCTAACATTAATCTGACGAGTTCCTCGTTAGTCTTGTAATTGAAAGCGCCACTGCAAAGCAAGATATGCTTACAAGTCTTACGAGACAAGACTGACGAGGAACTATGAGGTTCTGGATTCGATTTCCAGCAGCCTAATTGCGTAAGTGATTAAAATGAAATTCGTGAAGTGGTTTATAAGAAGAAACACCTATTTACCATAGTATTAATTCCACCATTACCATACCACATACCACAGAATTAAAACCCACCATCTTAGCCCCAGAAATCATAAACCGACACCTTTTGCTAAGAGACATAACAAGGTATCTCACATCGACGACACTCCGCAATATGGTTGACAGAAAAGGATATTTTAAATTGTTAATGCAGCCTTCATATTTTACGTGATACTTCGAGCGCTTGCTAATATATTATATACTATATGTATATGTATAACGGAGGCATGTATCATTTTATTTGGTTGCTAAGGAAGTACGTGACGTAAGGTTGGAGAAAGCTGGCTGTGTGAGACTTTTGAAAAATGGTTGGATTCGGATTTTAAACGTATGATGTGTATCGGTTGTTTTTGGTATGTGCTCTGTTTTTATTTTGAGCTGTGACTTTACCCATATTTGCACAGAGAATCGATACTGACCCAAAAGTTATTTCGTAGCCATTATCTACAACTATCAATAAATGACATTATGTGAAAATAATAAATATTGGTGTTAATAAAAGTTCTGGGCATTTATGGTTTTTCTTCTTCTGGGTGTATATGGATAATGTAAGGTTGCTTGATTTATAGTCAGTATTAACCTAAAATTTCCAGATTGCCTATCCACTTCATATGATAAATGTGAAAGTTTGTGATTATGGATAGATGTTTGATATTCTTTCACGAAAATATTTCTAAATAAACTCCGATTTAATTAGCACACAGAGAGTAACGATAGATCCAGGTGAGAGGTTCCTTTGGGATAATTTCGACTTTCAAGCGGGTGAAGCCGCCGGCAGAAGCTAGTAAATAATAATAATATTGTTCTTTTGTGTATTGATTTTCAAGCAAAGTCGGTTTAAATGCTCAAAACAAAAATTTGTTCCATCATAACTTCATTATAGAGAGCCATTACCCTTGGCTACGGAGATAGATTTAAAAAAAATTATTTCAGTTAATACATTATCTAAAAACTCTGACACAGCCAACTCTTCTCAAAAATACCAAAGAAACAACATAGCCAACTCCGCCTTAAATATATATCATCTAAGTTCTAACCATAACCCTAAGTAAGACCTACCCACTTCAATTCTATGTTTAGTATTACAGCATCATTCACAACAAGAATGTTCTAAAGTTTTCTCTAAACGTAACAGATTAAATTCGCTGCGGTGTGCGGGACCCGGAGAGATTTCCCGCGGGACGCTTAAGGGTTATTTGTCTGATGGTTCGCCTAGCTTTGCTGCGGAATCCTAATCCTAGTGCTAGGGTAGTGGGGTAGTCAGGACTGTATGCTTTGTGATAGTGACCGAGGAATGCCTTTGGACTGAGTTTAATGTTGAATGCAGGGAGTTACGGTTTTTGTTAGAATGGTATTGGTATATGGTACACTAGTTGCATTTGGGACTAGTTTTAGGTCAGTCGTGCTCTTGTTGCTGACATAGATGTGTTTATAAATGTTTTTATTTAATGTAACCTACCTATTATTATTTTTTTCGTGGAGTACTGCGCCACCACGGGCAGATAGCGCAGTTATGTGGGGCTCCAACCCACTAAACTCTACGGTGTCGTCCTGTTCCACTTATGGCGGGAACACGGGCATGCGACTAGCACTCACCGCGAACCCGCCGCGGCTATCCGTCACCGGACCCTCCTCTGGGGGGTACCCCCATCACTGGATTGCACGCAGTGACCACCCCAGGGAACAAACCAGCACATGGGTGCCAGACGACCCTTTGTGCACCTTGGTCCCCCTGTGACGGGTCAGGTCAGTGGACCACCACTGACCACATATACGCCACTTACCACATTTAAGCCGCAGGGGATAGGGACCTCCCCTGCGGCCTCACCGCATCTGCCATCAGATGGTGGCGACCCCGTAAAGGCCCTGGAAGGTAGTGAGCAGCGCACCGCCGCGGCCTCCAAACCTCAGCCGTAATATCGTATAGGAGGCCCTGGGAGGCTCCATACGACATCCTGCGACAGCTGGATTGGAGTGTCCGAGAATCGAGATAAATGGTGTCTGATTGGAGGCCCCAAGTCTAGTAGTGAACTGCTGTACCTATGCTGTCGATGAATCGCTCTAAGAATCGATTGGATTTGCATGTTGTCTGAATTTCAAACTGGATGAAAAATCCTGATAGTTAAAGCTATTTAAGAATGGTTACTGATCTTTCTGATTATGCTGTAAATAGTTGCTTATTTAAGGCATCATGTAATAAATGTTCACAAAGAAACACTGTTCATCCTTACAGTAATGTTTGTGTTTACATGCAAATAGTTTCACAACTGTGTTTACGTACTTAATCAAACGCGCACACACACAACAGTTTGTCGCCTATTCATTAAAAACCACAGTCTACAATAACACAACAGAAGCACAGTCCAATAAAGTTCTTCACTCCCTCTGAAAGCGTCATACACCTAATGCGGAACGAAAAAGTACTTTTTGTGGTGCAAACCCTTTTTTCCGTCGAGTTCCCGGGAGGCGACAATCCACGTCACTCAGCTGGTTTAATTGCGAGTAGTAAAACAAACGAGGGATGCCGCGAGTGTTGCTGAATCGCGCATGTGGAGTGTCGGGGTGAGCAGACGCGCGCGAGAAAATTTGCCTTCATATATAAGTAACATTTCAACCGATACGATCAGAGAAATGCGAGCGACAAAAACTAAACAGACAATGTAAAGAGTTCATTGTGAACTCAAAGCTAGCGATAGTGGAAACTACTTATAGAATAGTTAATCAAATGACACACATACAGAAATATTAAAAATATATGAGAATCTATGGACAAACAATTTGGGCGGGCGAGCAGATGCATGGATGACACAAAAAAAATGGGATGTTACGAGTGTATTTAGGAAACTATCTTAAGTAATTTCAGACGTTGAAAAAGTGCTGATTCCCCGCCTAATTTTAATTAATGACTTTTGGTTTTGTATCAAAGAGAACTAAAAAGCAGTCTTAAGAATATTTGAAAAGACAAACATACTTTTTTATATACTGTCAGAATCAATGCAAGAAGTTAATACTAAAACAGAACTAACTTATCGTAGAGTAGGACACAGTTCTTACGGTGAGTAGAAAAAACAAATTCGGTTCATGATGCGTTTCCACCAAATTACGCATGCTGCTAATAAAATCCTCGTTTTTGTGTATTATCATATAAATTGTGGCAGTTATCCAAGTTGTATGGGCATGAGTTACTGTCTGTTACGCTAAGTTTGAGGAAGTTGCTAAAGAACATAAATTTAATTGCAAGTAGTAAAACAAGCAAAGGATGCCGCGAGTGGCGGTAAATATTCGTAGCATGAGTTGCTGGGGTGAACAGACGGGCAGATAGAGTGTATACCTAGCCTACCTAAGTAGTTATAAGTTAACTAGCTGCACGCGGCTTCGCTCCCATCAACTTCGTCGTCGTTCGGTAATTTAAACCGTTTACACAGCGAACGCAACGGAAGCTCTAATAAAGGAATATTTTGCCCGTTTTTGCAACATTTTTCATTTATGCTCCGCTCCTAATGGTCGTAGCGTAAAGTTATTTAGCCTATAACCTTCCTCGATAAATGGACTATCCAACTATTCAATATTTTTTTCTATTTCAAGCAGTAGTTCCTGAGATTAGCGCGTTCAAACAAACAAACAAACAAACTTTTCAGCTTTATAATATTATAAGTAAAGATTAGTTAAAAGTTCAAGCTCATTTACTAGACACTTATGTTCTTATTGTCCTAAAAGAGAGGAATAAATCTTGAATAGAGCATTTGCTATACCATATTTTTGAGAATTTATCTAACAATACTTTTTGTTTTTTTTTCAGGTAAGCATCATAATGGAGTATTCATCAATAGCAAGTATTTTTTTTATAAAGTTAAATGTAACCTCTCCTTTTATAATAACTGTTGGCTTTAAATCTTCATATTTTCCTCCGAATTACGCGTTTTTTTTTCCGGCCCGTTCGTAAAAACCTCCACCACTTCACATTGCAACAAGATACACACCCACGCAAGTACACATACATATATACTTAATCTCTTGTGTCCGCGTGATGCGACGCGGTTTGCCTGCGTATTCCCCGCGTTATGCGCACGTTTTGCCCGCGTTTTGGACAATAGCCGGACAATTAAAATTTAACGATTCTCGTCAACTGTAGGTCCCCAACTAATTGTTTACCAATTGGGTTTCTCTTTGTGTTCGTTATTTTGATTTCCGTTATAATTGTTGCCGTGATAAGCGGATTGTGTTGCTTTAATTTTTATTGTTTTATCGGTTTCGGTGTGTGGATCACACAGTCAGGATATTTTGTTTAGAGACTGTTGCTTTTTAGAATCTTGTCAATAATAACTTTAGAGCCATGAATTTTATTTTTTGTTTGTTTGTTAATTTTGACAATAATTGTGAATTGCAATCTTATTGATGTTTGACCCATGAAGGTAACACACTTAACCGGAAATTCCAATGTCTAACGCTGAAATTAACTGTAGTGCAATTCTTACCGATCTTTATTGGAAAGTAGTTCCCCTTACTGGAGGAATACTAGAGAAACGATGGATACATTCTCTGAGAGATGATATTAATATGGCTTAAAATATGTCATGAAATATATCCACTATTCTAACAAAACAGTTTTCCCACATAAACTTCCAGTACTTATAATAAACGAATAATTTGTTCCAGTTAAAAAAAATATATTAAATAGCTTTTCAACTTACCGTGCATTGTCATCCAAACCGCGTGTATGTAAAATGTGTTCTTAATCGGTTGTGCATTTGAACTGCTTTAAAATTCAGTTGCAAGTTTTGACTCGAACATACATACATTGCAAGTTAATAAAAAGCTTGTAAAAAGAAAATTATCGATGAAGCTACGAGTACTAATTAGAGGCTGTCGGAATTAGAGGACTGCCACGGAATCAGTGGATATCATCATATCTAACTGACAGACAGCAGTGTGTCATTGTCACTAAACTTGATGAACATAGGGACACGACACATTGTTCGTCTGAATATAAAACTATAAAACGCGGCATCCCCCAGGGCTAGCATATTGGGCTCTATCTTATTTCTGCTCTTCATAAACGACATAGTAAATGTTACCAATCATAAATGCTTTCTATTTGCTGATGATATTTCCACAATTGTTACTACCAAGAAAAAATATAAATCAATTATTGATCATGAAGCGGACATAAATAATACAATGGACAGTCTAATTCATTTGTTAAATAATAATAATTTACCTATTAATCTTAAAAAATCTGTATATATATAATTCAGTCAATCTTATCAAAATCGCTTTAAATTTAGAATGGTCGTACCAAAAATTACACAAGTGACACAAACTAAGTTTTTAGGAATAGTAACTGACGAACATTTAGACTGGAAAGCTCAGGTCGATAAAGTATGCAATAAAATAAATAAATTTGTGTACGCTCTCAGACAGATCAAAATGGTAACAAATATAAAAACGGCTGTGATGTCATACCGTGCATATGTTGAGTCCTCGTTACGGAATGGATTAATTATGTGGGGAAATAGCACTGACCATAATAGAGCACATGTCGCCCAAAAAAAATTAACAATATTTAAGAGGCTTGGTTTGCTACCGTTACTTTCATTAAATTTGTATGAAGCATGTATGTTTGTTAAGAAATATAAATATTTTTTCAAAACAGCAGAGGAAAAGAAATATGTTCTCGAAGTCACCGTGATCAATACAGACTTGTACTAGATGAGCGCCCTAGGTTAGCAAAATATAATAAAAGCTGTATGACTATGTGTGTACGTGTTAATAATAAATTACCGAATGAATTGAAAATATTTAATTGCAGGTTATTCAAAATTAAATTATATAAATGGCTGAATGAAAATAATTTCTATAATCAATCAATCTGCCTAGCCTTTTCCCAACTTCATTGGGGTCGGTTTCCAGTCTTACCGGATTCAGCTGAGTTCAAGTGTTATACATGGAGCGACTGCCTATCTGACCTCCATAACCCAGTAACTGGGTAACATGATACTTCTTGACTAGACTGGGGTCAGATCTCAGGCTTCTGAATACCGATTAAAAAAAAAAAAGATTTGCTGTGCCATCCAGAATTAATTAGGATAAAGGCAGAAGAAGTTAATACCCATTTCAGATGATATTAAATTCTACTTATCGAAAAACTAATTCGAATCCCAAGTTTAAAATACTACGTGATCGAAACTCAATCCTATAATTGTCAGCGTGAACAACTGAACAGTCAAACCACTCTGAGACCTCCCAAATGTATTGAACTTACTTCAAAACCGAACTATTGCATAAACTGAGCGTATTATCATACAGTTTGACATACGACGCAAGTTATGACTTAACAGTGTAATTTGTGTGCCAACTTAGATCACTGACCAAAGGTAAGTTAGCGCTCAACTTAACGGCACCCTATAACTAACTTAACAGAGCCGTGACTTAAGCTCAACTTCAAGTTAGGTTGGCTTCGGTAGTGTAATTTAATAGCTGTGGGTTGGTCTAAGTTTGGCGAAAAATCGTGAATTAAAGACGTCGAGGACCACTTATTTATAATAAGTGTGATTACTCTTGATCAATCAATTAAAACATTTCAATGCAATTTTAGAATGTTAAATGGGTCTCTTTCTGTGCTGATGCTGACCTTTGCTGGCAGACATTTAATGGCTTTTACTACTTCAGAGCTTAAACATTGTTATTGGATGAACTTGAAGATTATATCTCACCTAACTAATAACAGTCAAGGTAAATCAGTTTAAATCACTTTGTGTTTCGTTGATTTTGTCTAGATACCTACTTTTATTTTAGTCGCAACATATTTACGTAGTGGTTTATATTATCTTTCTATACTTATTTGTTATATATTTTTGTATTATATTAGACGCAACGAGCTTTGGTTTCCGTACGTCACGTCCTAGGCGACCACTGAAAATCAGCGCTGTGCTGTGGGTCTCCCACGGCACAGCATTATGCTGAGTGGAAGCCTTCTTGTCACAGTCACGACATGCATCTGCTTGTACTTACCTATATCCTATATCATCATCCTTGTACTGTACTCAAAATTGGTATTTTATTTTAACTTCCTTTACTGACATAATTTAAGTACTTACTAATACTACCGATGGGTTTAATTTAAGGAAAAATCAAAACATTGTATGTCGTTGTTGTGACGAATAAACACTTTTTCTTTCTTTCTTCTTTCTAAATAATCAGCCTCACCAGAAAAGCTGTATTTTTTATGAGTCTGGACTGTCCTAGGGAAAAGCATCCCTCCTAGGGAAAAGCATCCCTCCTAGGGAAAAGCATCCCTCCTAGGGAAAAGCATCCCTCCTTTTTATTTATTTTGTCTTAGTATTGTGATTTATCTCGCCAATTTTCACGGCAGTCATCTGCGGAGTCCCGCCATCTTTTTTTTCGGTCTGCCACAACCCCGTCTAGCTGTATTAGGGCTTTTAATTACCCGCGTTTTTACAAGCCGCTTCCTCTTAAGTCCATAATCGCTCCGTCAACCGCTACGCTCTTGCAACTTACACCACCCCCAACAATACCCACTAAATTTAGTGAGGCGAGAGCTATCGAAAACTGTCCGTTACAACAATACAAAGTACGTCCAGCATGCAGATTAAACAATTACGTAGTTAGCCTCGTGGCTGGCGCTCTGCTGGTACGGTATTGGATTAATTGAGTGGGATGATAGCTAGCGAGGTAGGGGTAGTGTGAGGGCTTGTTTTTGCCGATTGGTTGTTTATTTATTTATTTATGTACACACAAAACACTTAAAAGAGAAAGTACATATAAAGAAAGAATAGCACAAAGGTGCTGCTTATTTCTAAAGAAATTTCTTCTAGCAGACCTACGACAGGAGAATTTGATAAGAAACATAGACACAGTGTGTATAAGTACAAGGAAAGATAATAAAACTAAACTAATTCGAACATAATATATAAAATAACATTACATGCCTACACATTATTATAAATTATATAAAAATACATAACTACTATAAAATAAATAAAAACTATAATATATAAGATTACGGGATAGAAGAAAGATAGTGTTCTTTGACTTGCTTTTTACCCGACTGCCGAAGGAGGGTAATGTGTTTATCAGTCTATGTATGTATGTATGTATGTATGTATGTATGTATGTATGTATGTATGTATGTTTGTTCCTATGTGGCGTTCCAGAGACCAAACGCGGTGGCCGATTTTGATGATTCGTACATCAATCGATGCGTCTTAACCCTGCGAGTGTCATAGGCTACATTAAAATTGGATAATAGAAAAATGGTGGATTTTGGGTGCCATATTGTGGGGGCCCAAATTTTTTTTTTCTTCCAAACCCATCGTGTGGGGTATTAAAATAAAGGGTTTTAAGAGGTGATTTCAAAAAGTATAACACTTATATGTTTAAAAGTATCTAATTCGAAAAAACTAACTAAAAAGTTATAAATAAAAAAACTTAATTAAAAAAATCAAAAAACCCGACTGCTTCAAAAGCGAACTAAAAAGTCGTAAACAAGGAAAAAATCATGCTGTGCAGGCGGAGGATACACCAGATTTTGGTCAGCCAGCCGGCGAATATGTATCCTCCAACTGCACAGCATGATTTTTTCCTTGTTTACGACTTTTTAGTTCGCTTTTGAAGCAGTCGGGTTTTTTTAAATATAGATATACTTTTTGCGTCACGGATTTTATGTGGAAGTGAGTTACACAGTCGCACTGCATGAACAGAGTTGTTGTGAGTCTTAAGGAGGACGCAATATATAGAGTTTGTGTTATTGTGTTTGTAGATTCCGTCGTTTCTCTGAAAAATCTTACCGTGATAATTCAGGTGAAGTGAGCTGTAAATCCATAGCTTTAGGTTGGAATTAGAGTTCAATCGACGCTCATTTTACCTAATTTTTCACGGGACATTTTATCAGATTAGACCGGCTGGATAGCTCTGCAAAATTCTTATTGTCACCTTGTTGATCACCACAATTTACTCTATAAAATCGAAGTCATTCCATTTAGTAGACAAACTTGTACTAGACACAAACATGTGAAACGGTTTAAAAAGTCAAGAGGCTGAAAAACCTAGTATTCAAACCAAGCCTTTATTGTGCTCAGAAACGCAGAAAATTGTTATAAAAAAAAGCATATGGAAATACTGTATTTTGATGATAATAATATTTAATGTATCAGCGAAAAACTGGAAAATGGAATGCTCATTTCAAATATTTCACTTTTTTTCTATTCAGTTAAAAACAATGCTCGGCGAAGCTAAAAAGGCCAAACAGGTACCGTTAAAATCTCCTCAAAAAGTTGTTTGTTCAGGATGGGCCGAAACACTGAATCAACAATTAATATTCAGTAAATTATAACTTGGAACAAATAATGGAAGGCCATCGACGGGCTTCCGTCAAGAGCTTGTTTTAACAATACAATTTACCCTTGTATACCAAACAAGGATAAATTGTGAATGAAAGGATTGAGAGACTTAATATGGCGAAATAAAATAATATTGAGGAATACAGATTTTGCCAATGGTATTGATGAAAAGTCTGCACTTTACAGTTTTATAGTCCATATATTCCACTGAAGAAATTTCTAATGAACTAAAGGGATAAGTGAGGGCTCGCAAAAGGTGGAAGGCAACCTTTGCCTAGGCGTGGGACGGAACAGGCTAGCAAAAATAGGATGCCATTCATAGTAACGCCTTTCTTGGAAAATTATGTATCAGGTGACACTAAGAATTGTTTGGAATAATTCATTGTTTTTCATTAGAAATAAGAAAAAAAACAATAGATTGATCCTGTTTTTCCATCTCCAATAAGTTATGCAATTCAGAGCTGTATTTAGGTATCATACGAACCTTTTGAACTCCACTCCATATGCTAGTTCTTGGTAACTTCACTATAACGTTGATCAATAGTTGCACTATGATATTTGTCGTCGAAGTTATGTTGGCTCTTACGCCAACAGTTCCAATTGGATTGTCTTAGTATAGATGCAACAAATGATATTCATTAGTCAGTGATCTTATGTTATGAATGTGAAAGTCTGTAAATATGATTTATTACCCGACTGCCGAAGAAGGATGATAAATCAAAATAAAGAGTTTTAAGAGTGATTTCAAAAGTATATAACACTTATATGTTTGAATGACCAAAATTGAAAAAAAAACTACTAAAAAGTTAATTCAAAAAATCAAAAAACCCCACTGCTTAAGAAGCGAACTATAAAGGCGTAAACAAGAAGAAAATCTGCTGAGCTGTCGGAGGATACATCTGGTTTTGGTCAGCCAGCTCGCGAATATGTCCTCCAACTGCACAGCATGATTTTCATCTTGTTTACGTCTTATTAGTTCGCTTCTTATTTTTAAGATATCTGGATGTTAGTAAAATCAATCACGTCTCAAAGGCTAGACAGTTTTGGACGGACACTCAGGGGACATCATGGAGTAATAAAAAAAGAATCATCAAAATCGGTTCACAATTGCAGAAAATATCATTGAATAAACATTCTGACGAAGTGATAACCTCCTCCTTTTTTTGAAGCCGGTCTACAATAACTACTTTTTATCCTTACGCCGACGCCGTTGGCAAGGAAGCAAATACTTGCCAAGGGATGAACCGTAAAGGTTGATTTGCAGTTTTAAATGGGCCCCTGCCAGGCACCTATAACTGCCGTAGACTAGACCAGATAAACAAAAAGGTGAGTCCCATCTTCTCTCAACTTGCGTATGTAAACAGAAAAGTGGGAACTGGGTTAATACTAGTGTGTTCTCGTCGCCATGCCCACCGCCCATCGCCCGCGGGAGATCAATCCCATCCCTTCGTTGACTTAATGGAACATGTGTTCCCGTCGTTTGTGGGTATTTGCATTTCTCTATCTGCTCTACGTAGAACTGGGTAAACATGGTTAGATGATTCAAAAGTACAGGTTGGAGACATATTAAACTTCAAATCTATACTTCTATACTAATATTATAAAGAGGTAAAGTTTGTGAGTTTGTGAGGTTGTAGGGGTTATTTTCATAGTTTTTTACGACATTACGCGTCGCGGATTTGATTTTTGAATAGGGAATTTACTTTTGAGTTTAAAAGTATGGATATTGTTTTACTCTCTATAAATGACGTTCCGTTTCACATGATAAATGATTAACGTAACCTTGATTTTTGAAAGTGTCATGATCACTGTAAAAAAAATATACGTTTCCAATTCTATATTAACTAAAAAAAACTAGAATAGAATCTTATCATTTACTTATAAAAGATTAGGTAGGTATCATTTTTTTATCTATGGTTAATTGGCCGTTCACAGCAGCCGGTCATAAAGATGTAGAATGCAATAGAATCGATTTTTAATGAATCTACTAACCAGTAATGGTTTCTTTTGTTTAATGAATAACTATAACGTTCATGTATAACGTGTCTATAATGAAATACGTCGTTGATAGTGTCGAACAAAATAGACCTAGTTTTTAGGTTATTTTCGATTTTATGAAATAACTTCAAAACGGTTAAGGTTTTGTTTTCAAAAAGAAGTTTTGTAGGAGTTAACATGGTCAGTGTAGTCCATAAAAAACAAAGTTTGATTTTGATGCAGCTTGGTACGGGATTCCATGCATCGATGAGCATTCTCCTTTGACTAAATAAGGAATAGTTTGTATTCCCTTGGGATTTTAAAACTAAAAAAAATATCTGTGCCAAACTAACTCACTACTGGGCAAAGAAAAAAAACCGTCCTTTCCTAATTTCTATTTTAACGGGCCTACTGATATGCTTGTGAAGACCGAGAGAATACGCTGAATGTGAGAAGCATAGCACTGGTCGATTTGGAGATGCTTTAGGGAGGTATAGGATGTCTATCGGGGACGCCTTCTTCTTCTGAAATGACGATAAGATGCCTACTTGCTGCCAGAAGACACTTAATTACAAGTTCATTTATTAATGCCCATTTCATATCAGGCGCAGTTAGGTTATCAAAATTTTATATTTACGCAACACTACATCTAATAAATCGGTCAATACGTGATTGTTGCACGTTGCCACATAATCACGCTTCCCCCAGTGCTTGAGTGGTGCGATGACAATCAAGCGTCATTGTTGCCGAAAATTGACAAATAATTGGCGACACACGGGGTAGTTTAGTTGCGACAAGGGAAGCTGGAATTATGGAATTAGTTGCCAATGTGGTGTAGTCCAATTTATAAAGCATCGGAGAGAAATGGCTACCTATCTATTAGATACGAAAGTGAATCTTGATTAGTTTTCTGAGCAGGAATAGCAAGTAAACACTAAAATGACTGAGAATTCTGTATACACGATGCCAGTCCTTGCTAGCTTACTAGTACACATGCTGTCTTTCGTAGGTACCATTTTTTTGGGATGGACACCGACTTAAAAAATTAAGTTATTTTTCACTTTGTAGTTTTTCATTTGGAAGTCGGTAGTATTTTTTTGCAAAAAAGTTTTTTATTTTTTCCTTTTTAGTTTAATAATATTAGTTTATATTATATATTATAATAAATAGGCAAGTTGTTTAGTAAGGTCCCTATAACACCGAATAGATTACCCGAATAACATGAAACTTGAACATAACCGGTGAAATGAGAGATCTGTGTACCCCTTGAGAGCGTACTGGCGTGATGTTATGTTATGAAATGGTATAAATAATAAACAGACATGCGATTGCAAGAATCTCGAGAGTTTTGCCGTTATTTATTGAAGAGTTCTGTTGTATATCTCCGAAGTTCTTCATCAGACCTTCACCAAATTAAAATGGGACCAATTTCGAAACATACTCTTTCAAACCAAAAAAGAATTTTCAAAATGGGTTTACTATTCACGGAGATATCAGTAATCACACACGAAAAAAAAAAAAAAACAAACATAAAGTCGAACATAGAACCTCCTCCTTTTTGGAAAGTCGGTTAAAAAATAGCCTCGTGTAAACCAGGCGTTGTGTAGGTTGATCTTTATTTTCAAGTTTAGTTTTAACTTACTTTACTGTCAGAAGAACAAAATAAATAAAGTTGTCTACTGCTAAATGATCCTAAAAGCCTCACGATACCTAAATAACAAAATTGTTTACGAAACATTTTTGGAAGCACAAATATCAACAAATTATCGATATCAGCAGATTTATTTGTACTTTCACGCTTTCCTTCACTAAACCAGAACATATCTGAAGTATATACAAATAAGAGATTGAGCAGACGAGAACACTTGAAATAATAACTCGATGTACTATGACCAACATAACAAGACCTCTACCTACATTAACTTTTAAGGTAACGCTGGATCAAGGTAACTGGTTGATCATAATAGTTGTCCAATATAATAAGACACACGTGATATATATGTCTATTAAAGAGTAATATTCCAATATATATTGGCTATGATTTATACAGGGGTATTCACGCCATGTGTGGTTTATTCCGTAAGTGCCGAACTTGTGTAAGTGGGCTTTTTGTTAATGAGATATTTTCCTCCAGATTGTGCTGGGAATGGTTTTACTTTATGTAAGTGCGGCGTTTTATATAAGTTCTGTTGATGTTGATTGTTAGGGCTTTTGGGAAAATGGTTATTAGATTTACCTATTTGTTTTTGCGTGAACGTTTTAATGAGGTTTAGTTTTTGTTTTCTCCTATATTTGCAAACATAAAGACTTATAATCGTGACAATCTAAGAAGTCCGATAGCGTTTCTTATAACGATAATGTAAAGTATTGAAAAATCAAATTCATAATCTAAATTAGGTACCCATAACAACGAGTATCATTCGCAAGCATCAAGTTTAATAATTATTAAGTATTTTTATAGCTGTCAAATCCGACTTCTAGATTGTCACAGGTATAGTAACTTTAGTTGCTTAAATTTTAAACCGGCCAAGCGCTTTTCGGTGTTTGGATATTTAGGGTTCCGTACCAATTTATCAATATATTTGTTAGTAAATTATATGTATTAATACATTAACAGAAAATTTCAATTTTATGAACTTGAAATTACAATCGCAAGTTAAAAAAATCTTCGGAACAAAATGTGTGACTGACGACAGACGTGCAGACAGACGGACACGAGAGTAACAGTAATAGGGCTCCATTTGGACCGGTACGGAACCCTAAAACGTTAACTCAAGGTTTTGCAGTGTCTTTTCTCTTTTGTCTTCCGTACAATTTTTTATTATTTTTTGTGCCCCTTCCATACAGTTATTCGTTAAACTAAAAACATTGTGTCGAAGCTGGCGCTTGGGGGTCTAAACAGTCTAACATTGCCAAAAGTTCTTAAATAGTTAAAGCTGTAAGGGAATCACCGTGAGATCCCATAATGTTTGGACTTTTTAACAATAGTTATGGCTGATACCATGTCACTTAGTCTAGGGCAACCATCAGTAGCTCTGAAGCGAGATCTTAATGATATGCATACCAATACCTCATTCATTAGTAACACTATACCAGACCCAACCACAACTTATTAACTGATCCAATAATCCACCATCCTCTATACCAGACCAGTTTGGCCCCGTTTGTTAGATAGCAAATAGGATCCAAACTAGACAAAAGCGAGTTCTATTTGTAGGCCCAGCATACTGTTGGCGTAGCCTGAATAAATTAGGCCGGGTAGTTCGACCGGATGTCCGGTCTAAACTTGCGCCGGCAGTCCGGTGTAAACACTAGTCCTATGACATTCATGCTGGTAAGAATCTCTGATTTGCGATGTTTGTACCTGTATGGATGTCTGATAGGAGTTGTGTGTGACATGGATTCTGATTATTTCTAAGGAAAATGTTCTTCTGGTTTGTTAAGAGTTTAGCTATCGAGCGAAGCGATTAGCTATCAATTATATTCTCGCTTAAGAAATAAACAAAAGATAAAGATCCCGTGTCAATAAAAGATACACATAATAATAGTTGATCGCTGGCTGTTGACACTGCCGGCGAGTACTCTCTCACCACAAGTTTTGTCGCAGCGACAAGAGCTATCAAAGATAATACTCGCTCAGCGATACTCGCTCGGCGATGCTCGCTTGACGGTTAGAACAGAACTCATGCCGTCTCATGCCGAGAGGCCAACCAACCAACGCGTGCAGTGCGCATACAAAAAACTTGCTAGGTCCACCCGTTCCTGAGAAAATGATTGGTGACACACAGACAGACAGGCGGACAGACGGACAAGAGAGTGATCTTATAAGGGTTCCTTTTTACTTTTTGATCTACAGAACCCTAAAAAGAGATTTCTTCTTAACTTTTACCAGACGGCGTTTATCCAGTTTATATACAAATTGACGTTAACGCGATTGAGTTTGAATAAAAACTCGCACTAAGGCCTCTTAAAAGACCGTCCGAACGAGTATTGCGAGGCGTCACACAAAAACACTTGCTCATAGCCGAGCGGTGAAACTATCGGAACTCACACACTCGCTTCTCGCTGCTCGCCAACTCGTATCTAGATTCTAGCTCTACTCACTGCTCGCTGATCGTCGGCGGTTGGACAAGAGCATTGTTTAGAGAGTTAGAAAAGATTTTGTGACCTACATTTTGATTGTTTTCGGATTGTGGGGCTACTGTATGCACTTAGAACGGCATGTTTTATACTTAACCAGATATGTAAATGTAGAAGGTAAACTACCTAGGTACTTACTTGAGGTAGGTACCTAGCTATTTAGGTATCCTACTTCTAGGACTAGCTAGGGGCATAATCACAGTTGCGTTGTTATTGCTTTGTGTTGTTATTGTTCCTGTAATTCTCTTATTTAAGTTTAACATAGCACCTCCTATTCTCCCGATTTTTTTCCAACACTGAATCAATCCAAACAGTCGCATAAAGTAAACACCTGATTATTTTCCTACGAGCAGGTATCACACTAACCTACTCCCCTCAATTGAGTTTCAGAAATCGATATACCTCATCTCGGCAAACGAGCCCGAAAGCTGCTAACCACACAAACGAAACATCACGAACTCGTAAGAGCGGAGAACTTCCAAAAACTAATTTGTTATAAAAAAAACTTCCCTCTTTGCCGGCATTCTAATCAACCGTCAAATATTTTCGAACAAAAAAACTTTTTTTAATAACATCTCCGATTTTCGCAACAAGAATTCAAATTGAAATGTCATCGCGTCCCTTCAACTATGGCTGCGTGGCATATTGCAGGGGCTTGAGAAAAAGTTATTAAAAACTGCACCTGATTCAAGCAAATATAGGCTTTGGGATAAAGTCGTAAGGTTGTGGTTGACTGCAAAATATAGTTGAGGGTTTCTTTACTCCTATTAGTGCAGCGGGCCATGCAGCGAATAATCGGTTTTTAATGAAAAGATTAGTGCCCTGAACTGCTATTGTCGTAGCTGAATCAATGGGATCCGGACACTTCGGGAATTTTCCAATTTGCCGCTCTCGCAGCGACACGGTTTTATTTCCTAATGTTTGGTGATTTATACCTCGATTGTCTGTTTGCGTTTTGTTTGAATAACTTTGTGATTAAACGTGGCTGCTGAGTAAGGGGAACGTGAATGGGAATGGCGCTGATTTATTGTATATTTTAGTAAGGAGTTAGCAAATTGCTTTGCCATGAAGTGTAAATTCAAAAACATAAAATTTCTTTTAAGTATAAGTCTGTGCTTCCCGATTGCTACAACCTAGAGTTTTTTAAGTCCAGAGTGAATAGGTTACTTGTAGGCAAACGTCTTTCACCGTCGACTACATCATCGCTTACCATCAGGTGAGATTGTGGTCAAGAGCGTGGCCAATCTATAATAAAAAAGATGATCGAAGATGAA
Organism: Orthosia gothica; assembly: GCA_949775005.1. NCBI lineage: Eukaryota > Metazoa > Arthropoda > Insecta > Lepidoptera > Noctuidae > Orthosia > Orthosia gothica. The sequence continues at coordinate 16,155,152 of OX459067.1, forward strand.
GATGAAAAGTGATGATTCTTTGCTTGAAACATTTAAGAATCACCGTGCTGGCCATTATCTTTCCAAAAACATATTTCTTTTAAAAATATAATGTAATTTATTTTTATTCATGTCACTTTCATAATTGAACATCTTCTACATTATCAACCAAAACAAAATTCAAACAATACACTTCTGGACAAAAAACACCATTCACAGCAAATGTCCGTCCAATCTTTGTCTGTTTGTCTTTGAGCATTCTCATCTCCTAATGCTTTAAAACAAAACTGACGTCAATCGCGACTGAAGGACTGAAACAATGGCGTATCAAGCAATCGGTGACGACAGCGAATAGCTGCCGATTTTCTTAATTAAAAACGTCTCACTATTGAGACAATGGGTGGGGAAAGTGATGAGTGGGGCTCTTTAGAATTGACGATCGGGGGATTTTGTAATGATGATTTTTGAAATCAAATCTAAAATCTCTATTGCCAACCATTATGTGCACTTACAGGGGGTAATTATTTAAATAAATAGAAACAATTATAGAATAAATGGGAGAGAGGCACAGTTCTTAAAAATTGTTCTGACCATATAAAAATATAATGCAGCCGCCTAAATCTGAATTTAGACTCTATGGGTAAACCTAGAAAAGTTTAAAAGAGCTGGTTAAAAATGTGATCGCATTTTGCCATTACAGTCACAACTGGGGACCTAGTTTCTCAGTTTACGACGTGTGGTTTTCCACAAGGGTGTTAAACTTCTATATACACAAAAATCTTGAGAGAAACGTAGATTTTATTGATACTCCCCATATACTCTAACAAATGATATCGTTGAGAGCCACTTAAGTGCCAAGTGTAAGATGAATAAGACAATATTGTCCGACCTTTAATTGTGGCAGATTTTAATGCTTAGCCTCAACAGTATACTGTATACTTGTACTGGTTTATATTATGATTGGACGCCTTTTGGGAATCCTTTTACTATCAAAAAGCCTTGCCTATTTTCGAAGCTGCATCAAAACATCCAATCGCATCGCAGTCGTGTCGTCATCACAAAACAATCCTTTGTGTATTCTTTTAATTAAAAATGCCGCGATTGTATAGTTATCCAGTGTTGACTGTCTCAATCCTCGGGAGGTACATTAGTGAGAATGTGCTAATTGATATAAACATTACTATATTTTGTGCTGCAGTCGGTTAGTCAAAGTTTTGCATGTTTTCGGCAACTTTCGTGAATGAGTTGGTAGTTTAATTTATTTTATATTTTATAGGGATTTGAAAATAATATGGGTTGCTTTTCGGTCATAGATTGTAACTAAGCAATTATTAAAACAATGCGATGTGTGTTTGTCGAGTTAGGATGCAAGTTCTAAACTGCATTAATCTTTTACTGCTACAAGTTTCTTGTGTATTTAGTTGTTGTTGTTGTATTTTAGACAATGCATCATGTATAATTTGAAACATACATACTTTATATATAGAATATAAAGATGTGTAGATATTAATCAATATGCCTTGCATCTATCCATCATTGCCATTTGCAAATGGACAAAAAGTTCTGAATGTTAGCCTCCATACTACTCTGCGGGCGAGCAAGGCCTCTGTGATAGGCTTTAATCACGCATTTTATCACGGTTTTTGCTCCCAAACTGTGATAAAAATATGTGACTCAAGCCTGTCACAGTAGGCCGTGCTCGCCCGGCTGGAATTAAATTTATTTTTTATTTCTCCAAAGTAATATTTGAAATCACTTGACAAGCTCCCCAGACATTACTTCCACCAATTACACTTACAATTTTAAAATAACAGCCTCACAGAAAACTCCAAAGTTTTCCTTCAATATCCCATTAGCCCCTTTCATAAAACTTTTCTCAAAACTTGTCAAAAATGTGACAAAAACAAAACTCTGTGGGTACATCCTTTAATCACATTGAAGGACAAACAAACAAACAAACTTTCATATTATACTGTTACACAATAAATCCTTCGCGGACAAGTGGCGAAATTCTAAAGTCGAGATCAGTAGAGGCGTTGGGGTGTTTGGGCGTAAGTAAGGGGCGATGGCGGGAGAGGTTACGGTAACTAGACTGTAGGAAAATATACAAGGCTGGTTAAGATCTAGCTAGGAGCTCATTACAAAGGTGCTGAAATTGGCTGTGGGTAGGATTGTTCAGTATCTTATTTTATGACCTCACATTTATATGTCTGATGGTTTTCCTCTGACAGAACCTCTGACAGCGTGACTAACTCATTATGCTCTGACACAACAGAATTACATATAAAAGGTAAGATCCTGTCGCATAGTAACGAGTAAATAAAATAAGGTATTTTAGCATACGTTGCAAATATTTCAATATTTCTTTTTTTATCTTACCAATATTATAAATACGAAAGTTTGGGTGGATGTATGTTTGTTACACAATCACGCCAGAACGGCTGAACGGATCTGGATGAAATTTGGCACAGATATAGACTATAGTCTGGAATAGCATATATGTATACTTATATCCCGGGAATATGTTCCCTTGGGATAAGAAAACACTTTTCACGCGAGCGAAGCCGCTGGCGGAAGCTAATATTTCTGTTAAACGTAATACTTTGTGGTGCTTTGAAAACCTACTTTGACTAAGGCCAACCGATTTAAATTACAAGACGTGCCAAACCATCGGTCTAAAATTCACGTTCACTGTCGTTCATTCAAGTCCAAAAGTACTACCCTTCTCGTTTTAAGAGCTAAAGGACAGAATAACCCTACCTCTCTGACTGTCCGCGTTCCTCTCATCACCTGTCCACCGCTGTTAAACTTTTAATCCGGCGTCGACAGGCCATTGTTCGGCGGCGGCTGATTACCGCCAGACTCTCCTCCCACTTTGCGCCACAACGCCTATCTTTTGGGATAGCTACTGATTTTGATGCTGGGTGGTGTGTTGTGGCCGAATATGAGAAACAATGGATGTCAGACGGAGTTAGGGTGTGCAGAAGTAATTAGTTGTGACAGGTTTTATGTGTATGCCTTTTCTGTTTAAGAAGAGCCTTTGACCTGCAGTGGGACAGGCTGGTATTATTTTTACTGAATTCAAAAAAGGAGGCAATCAATTCGACACGTATGTATGTAATATTGTTGGCATCACAATATTCACATATGGTACTGCCATAAGTGTATATATTTATTTATAATTTATTTATTTATTGAAATTGAAATAGAACGGCCGGAGCCAATTACACTATTGCAACACTTTACTTTGCTTTACTTTACTTTGCTTGTTTGTATGTATGTGTGTACGTTTATCCACGCATTTCTCCGAAACTACTTATTGAATAGTAAACATTCTTTTTTTATTGGATTAAGTATCTCTCAACTTAGGAAACAGTTCAAGTTATGGACCATACAACCGCACTCCTTAGCGACAAACAGCACGATTGCGGTATTTTGTCAATCCTTTAGCGTTCGTTGTGCGAATTCACACACTTGGTCGATTTTTGTATGAGTACTTTTGCTTCATATAACATAACATCACGCCAGTAGTAGGTAGAGTCGAAGCTCGAACCGTAAAAAAATGGGTGTGCTACCTAAATTTTTCCGGTTACGTTTAAGTGAAGATCAAGCGAAATCAAATCAAAATCTAATTGATAATTTAATTTTGTTGGGCAGTGAAAATTATTTTTAATCGACTGCCCAAAAATGAGGAGGTTATCATTTCGATTGGTATTTTTTCACCAACCAAATCGATACCTTTCTTTTCAGCCCGTTCATCTTATAAAAGAATAAATATCCGCTCCTTCTACTTATTGTTAGCACGATACTAATGAACAAGTTAAACACGCGCTATCGTTCGAACTGAACCGTTCAGACTAAGTTGGCGAGATACAACTTGTCTGATAGAATCTAGTGTTTTTATAACAATGTAGCCATAAACGGGGGCTATTGAGTTAGGAGTTTCATTATAGTTGATATGAAAAATTGTTTCAGGTTGTGGTTTCAAGACTTGACAACATATTTCGAATCGTTAATGGATGATCTAAGGTTACCGATAGCTAAAAGAATTAGCAAACTTAAGTGGCAGTGGGCAGGGACTTGCCCACAGAGCGGATGGTCATTAGGGGCGTTGGAAGACCTGCCGAGATGTGGACCAATGACCTGGGTACGATCGATGGCCGCAGGAGTCTGCTGCTTGTGAAAAACACAGGCGTACTCTACTGGCCATCGTGTGCTGGACATCGGCCTCCCTACCGTCACCCAAACGACTTACGGTAGGGAGGCCGATGTCCAGCACTAGACGTCTTTCGGCTGAAAATATGATGATAAGGATATTTTTCTATTCACAACCGGTAGATGTTTTACAGACCGATTCTGTTATCTAATTATATAATTTAAACACAAACTTATGGTGTCTACCAGTCTCTCATGAGGAAGCCCAAATCTAAAATATAATTACCCAACCAAAACAGCAGTCCCTCAAATTTTCTTCAAAACATAATTATCTTAAAAATATATCACATTAATCAACGTTAGCAAAGATGGCGGGTTCCGGAAGTATCTTTATACACACATACCTACACACGTCTCAGGTAAAAGATAGCAAGTACATTTAATCACGGCACAACTTTGCCTATAAGGCGGGCGGCGAAGTTTGATGAAAAACTTGTGGTACGCGATAGTGCGGGTTCGCCTCTGTGTCGTGTGCGACTAGCTTTGTGATATTGATGGGGGGTGAGTGTGTGGGATATTGAGAAGAGTTGATTGAGAAAAGTGATTGAGTGCAAAATTGGTGTGGATTTTTTTACTCTATCTTTTAGTGTGTATCTAACTTGTAGGTTAGAATGCAGTTTTGAAATTCAGTAGGTAATTTTGCTGGTTATTTTGTGTCTAAATAAAATAAATGTTTCTTTTTAACATATTTTACTTTAAATTATTAGTATTTGTAAGTTTTACCTATGTTTTGAAAACATTGTAAAGAAATACAAAGATTTTCATATTATATACTTGCATTAAAAAACTTACATTAAAAAAAAAAACCGTCCGTTTGATTAAGAATTGAGCTCCATTTCGTCAAGGCAAAATAGATACCTAATACAAAACAAAAACTACAGATAAGATATTTTCAGCAAACAAGTCATAAACGTCAAGCGTTGCTCAATTAGCTCTCATAAAGCACTATGAACTCCAAATGGCTTGCTGTTTAAGCTCTTAAATTTCTTTAATTAAGCGCCGGGATTTATTCAAACCGTTAAATCTGTGAGACGGGAAACAAAACGTGATTGCTTGCCGACTTATAATTTAATGCAATTTCCTCTTTTATTGTGTGGTGTGAGTGAGAGGAGGGAGCGGGCGCGGGTAGGCACGATGTGAGGTTCAGAAATGTAGTAGATAGCGGTATTTACTATAGGTCAATTTTTATACAGAAATATTTGAGAACTTGAAGTCACAATATAAGTTTGAAGTCACAATATGAATTCGTATTGTTAATGGAGTTTCTTGTCCGTTCTTCTCCATAAAAAGCTATTTTTCTGAATGTACGGTAGAGTCACTACTATTTACTTGTAAATTTTAAATTGATGACGTTCAAAAGTGCCGCTTAGTGGCCTAGTTGATGTAAATATGTTTGACTTTGAATAAGCAATAATAAAATTGCAGTAGATATTAAATGCACTTGAGATTCGTCTTAAACAAAAGTCAAATTAGACTTCATAGTTTCAGCACACGCTACCGATTACGTACTTAGTGGTTTCAGTCAAATAAACAACAAAAAATTTCGAATATGGAAAAGTGCTTATCAAAATTTTCTCCCTAACACACAATGAAGTAACTATATTAAGAGCTTATTTAGTCTCAAAATTACGTATAAAGTCAACAGACGGCCTCGATCCTAAATTCCCTTTCCTCAAACACTTTCACTTTCTCATCCTCGCTCCCGCTACCGCCTCTCCCCCACACCTTACCCAAATAAGGGTGCAGAATCCTCTTATTGCAGTTCGCTGGGCCGGACCGGTCCCGCCGCGCGGTTCGTTAACGCTAATGCCCAAAGCTGACGGATGCAGTTTCGGCCCTATACGACTATACGCCGATCATTTCGTGCTGAATTATTGGATATTTTCTCTTTTTTGGAAATAATTTTCCTTTTTAGGATTAAGGAGAATGGTTTGTAAGAGATTTTTGATCCTTTGGTTGTGCTGTAAGATGGCAGGTTTTCTCTTGGTTTTAGAAAGTCGATTCAATAATAAATTATTAATATCTGACTGGCATGTTGCTGAAAACAAATTAAATAAATAAATCAGCTGAGTCTGCAAGAAAAAGGAGTATATAAGGATTGTAGCGTGGGCATATGATATCCCCCTGGGGAAAGGCGTGAGTCGATGTATCCCATGCCTTTTTCTATGTAGCTATGTATGTCAGCTGAGTCTGTTGCTAAATCTTGTGTCACGTTGTTTCTTTAGTGTTATTTTTATAACCAAAGGTTACATGAAACTTGACAGATGATTTAAAGATCCCTTACGTATATGTGTTTGTGTGTTTTTTTTTATTACTTTTAATTTTTAATTTTAATTTATGTGACGTTCAAAAGTGTCGTTTATTGGCCTAATTGAATAAATATATTTTACTTTGACTTTGACTTTGACTTTATATCTAGTAGCTTTAAAATACGATTTCTTTTTTCATCTTGAAAAATCAATCCGCTATTGATTTTTCTTTCGACTGCATTTTGTTCGGGTAGGAAAATAGGTAGAAATAGCTCGGGATTCTAATGAAATTGTATCCGATTAATGGCGATAGGGTCGCTCCCTATCACATGGGCGTACACGCTCATTGGCACAGCGAGGGTGTGTGGGACTATACCTTTATTATCTATCCGCTGACTTTTTGGAAAATAAGCTTTTGTTTACGCTACGATACCCATTTGAGACCTTTGAGACAATCAGAAACCTTTGCTAACTATTTAAGTAAATTATATAGTAAGCAAAGGTTTCTGCATGGTATTTATGGCTGAAGTCAACTTTCGAGCCACATTGTAAGTTTGGTCTTCATTGAACTGCCTTTTTTCCTCATTTATCAGGCATTTTGTTTTTGGCATATGATGACTATCATCGTCCACAGCCCGACTTCGATCACTGCTGGGCATATGCCTGACTATCCTATATTCTTACAAATATTCTAATATTATAAATGCGAAAGTAACTGTCTGTGTTTCTGTCTGTCTTTCTATGTGTTACGGTAAGCATTAAATGTTAGCTAAACCAATTTTGATGAGAGATTAAGAGCAGTGGTGGCCCAGTGGTAATGATCGCGACATACAAGTTGTAGGTCGTGGGTTCGAACCCAGGCAGGCGCATTACTTTGTGTTAATTATTTCATCACCACTGCTTTTAAAACGGTGATGGAAAACATCGTGAGGAAACTGGCATGTCAAGGAACCAAAAATTCGAAGACATGTGACATCCACCAACCCGCAATGGGCCTGCTTGGTGGATTAAGGCCCATCCCTTCTCACAGAAAAGCCTGTGTCCCAGCAGTAGGGACATTACAGGGCTGATGATGATATGAATTTTGATGATTTTCGGTATAGAGATTGGGATACTTTTTCCCCGGGAACACTTTCCCTAGGGATAATTTGGCAGATTTACATGGTTGCAGACGCTGGCAGAACCTATTGCAAAATAAATCAAAATTCAACTTATAATTACTGTTCGCCTCGAGGGCATTATAAACAGCACCATAGGCACTTACTACTCTTCACTCCTAAGCCTAACAAATAGAATTCAGCAGTTATCTTCATAAATAAACTGTAATCCCTCACACTTCTCCCTAGCTATGAATATTAATCGTTTTAATGTTCCTGATTATTGTCTCAAACATTTAAAACCAAGGAAATTGGTCGACGTGACCTCACTGCTGATGCCCCGAGTCTTATTAGGGAAGTTGAATGGGATTTTTCACCCTGTGTCCGTGGTGAATGTTAATTGATGAGTTCCTTGTTGGTGGCGCGTTCCGATGTTGGCCTGAATTGTAAATGTTCGGTGCTGTAATACGAGTATTATCTAATGTAGTTTAAGGTTTTGTCTTATTATTGTGGGTGTGGTGTGTAAATCTACCGGTCTCTAATAATAGTACATTATTGCAAAGGCCGGGAAATAGGCAATTGCAGGTCGAGTATGACTTCATTAATACGAGACAGGCATATATAGTGATTTTCTCAAAAGAATGCAGGGAAATAAAAAAGTAGTTAAATTTTCATAAGTTTTCAAGTTAATGAAAAAGAGTAACCATGGAGTTTCTTGCCGGTTCTTCTCCATAGGAAACGACCAACCCGAACCGTGCACCTTTTGTCGACGTTTTATAAGTGCTCATGTAGGCCTATATGAAATAAAAAAATTGATTTTGAATGCCGTTTTTAACATGAACTGTACATTTCAGCATGGAATAAATTGCCCACAATGTAGATGGCTTTTTAGTTTTAGCAATCTCATTGAAATACGCCGAAAATTTGCTCCCAGGCTTCTTCTGGGTAAACTCACTCCATCGTAGACTCTGTCTCTGTCACCTCTGACCTAGACTAGAGTCAAGAGCAAACCCATCATAAATAAAAAAATAAAAATAAACTGTTTCAGAGAAAATGTTTACTTTTTGATCATTTTTCCATATCATAAAATTTTCATATACTTTCATGTATTTTTCTTTTGACTTCGCTGGAAGCAGGTTTTCCATTGCCAATTTGGCTTCTGATCTTAAATCTGGTGGCGTACAATCAATCTCCATTTCACTCTCTGAACCATTGGAACTCATTAACCGACTTCCCAAAAAAGGAGGAGGTACTCAATTCGGCCGGTATGTTTTTTTTTTAAATTAATAAATTTATATTTATTAAATAACAAATCAAGACGAATTTTCAGCTTTGCCGCCGATTTTCTATATTTCATCTGTACCGAAAGGCAAACGCATTTCAAACCCAAACTCATACTCGACCTGCAGTTGCCTATTTCCCGGCCTTTGCAATAATATACTATTGAAAATCCTCTAAGTTAAAGTCACTTTTAGGGAATTTTTTAACCGGTTGGTCTCTAGGTTTTGTTTCCGATGATTTTTTACCAGCAAGCCATTTTTTAAATTAAGTACTAGTAACCCTTAAGTAGTTAATTGGGTTTCTATTAAAGTAAAACATCATGAGCCTTGTTGTAGGTATCTATTCTGATTTGAATGCTGCTTAAAAATCTTTAAGCATCCCAATCTATTAGACCATCAAATCTCTATTGTATTAAAATACGCAATCAACACAGACAAAAGAAACACTTTTGTAAGAACTGAAAATCGTCTTATTGAATCACAAAACACGCCTAATACACTTTCAAGTCCTACAAAAAATATAAAAAATCAACTGCCAAACTCCATTTCATTTTTCACTCTCCTGAAATAGTTAAACAAATCGTTAGTCGTGCAAACAGCGAGCGCAAACATTAAACATCTTTAGCAGGGTCTTAGTGAAATAATCTTAAGTTAAAGATACTTAGGCATGACTTGCCCGTCAGTTAAGTTGAGGGCGCAGATTTGTGTGCCCCTCGCAGGGGACATTGTTTCATGAAGGGGACGCGACAATCTGCTCGCGTTATGACGAAAATCAAAATGGCAATGACTTGGATCCGTTTGCATTTGGGGTACGCAAATAAGTGTTTTGTTTTTTTGTGATAGGGCACAAGCTTTTTATTAACTTGCAATGTATATACGATGTTCGTTCTGTTATGTGTGTTCGGATCAAATCTTCAGAGATGTGCAAAATGGTTTATGAAAATTATTTAGATACAAATTTCAAATACTTTTCTGATATACTATTTCAAATGAAAAATACATAAAAAACCTTTATGCATTAAAATTTTACCGACTTCCAAATAAAAAACTACAAAGTGAAAAATAACTTTATTAAAGGAAGTCGGTGTCTTTCTTTTGTTCCATTTTTTACCCGACTGCCGAAGGAGGGTAATGTGTTTATCAGTCTATGTATGTATGTATGTAAGTATGTATGTATGTATTTATGTTTTTTCCTATATGGCGTTCCAGAGACCAAACACGTTGGCCGATTTTGATGATTCATACGTCAATCGATGCGTCTTAACCCTGCGAGTGTCATAGGCTACATTAAAATTGGGCAATACAAAAATGGCGGATTTTGGGTGCCATATTGTGGGGGCCCAAATTTTTTTTTCTTCCAAACCCATTATGTGGGGTATCAAAATAAAGAGTTTTAAGAGGTGATTTCAAAAATATATAATACTTATATGTTTAAATGTATCTAATTCGAAAAAATACGAACAAAAAAGTTATAAATAAATAAACTTAATTAAAAAAATCAACCAATGGGGACCAATTTAGATACATACTCTTTCAAACAAACAAAGAATTTTAAAAATCGGTCCACAATTGACGGAGATAACGGTGAAAAAACATAAAAAAAACACACATGAAGTCGAACATAGAACTTTCTCCTTTTTGGTAAGTCGGTTAAAATAGTTTTGCTTTTTGTGTTTTAAATACTAAATAAAAACAGAAATTGCTTTTAAAAAAGCTATATAAATACAAAATAGGAAATAGGTAGTTTGCATTTTGTATTTGCATTTTGAATACATTTCAATTAAGTCACATCTCTGCAAATCTTGCAACTTGTTTGGACGACAATGCACGGTACCTAAGCTAAAAAGCTTGATTAAAAAAACCGGCCAAGTGCGAGTCGGACTCGCGCACGAAGGGTTCCGTACCATTTTCGTAAAAAACGGCAAAAAAATCACGTTTGTTGTATGGGAGCCCCCCTTAAATATTTATTTTCTTTTGTTTTTAGTATTTTTTGTTGTAGCGGCAACAGATATACATCACCTGTGAAAATTTCAACTGTCTAGCTATCACGGTTCATGAGATACAGCCTGGTGACAGACAGACAGACAGACAGACCGCGGAGTCTCAGTAATAGGGTCCCGTTTTACCCTTTGGGTACGGAACCCTAAAAAGTTTTTTATTTTATTGATTTTATTATACACATATTCGCGAGCTGGCTGACCAAAACCAGATGTATCCTCCGACTGCACAGCATGATTTTTTTCTTGTTTACGTGTTTTTAGTTTGCTTCTTAAGCAGTCTGGTTTTCGATTTTTTTAATTATTTTTTTTATTTATAACTTTTTAGATAACTTTTTTTTTTCGTATTATTTACACTAAAACATAACATATTCTTTTGATACCCTACTCGATGGGTTTGGAAGAAAAAGGGTCTCCACAATATGGTGCCCAAAATCTGCCATTTTTCTGTTTTTCAATTTCAATGTAGCCAGTAACACTCGCAAGGTTACGACGAACCGATTGACGTAAGAATCACAAAATCGGCTAACGCGTTTGGTCTCTTGAACGCCACATGAGAAAAAAAAAAATTTACTTAGACTGATAAACACATTACCCTCCTTCGGCAGTCGAGTAAAAACATTCTAAATTCAATTTTTATTTTTATATAGAATATTTTGTATTCAAGCTTTTTTGCTTCAAAATACTTTAGAATTATATGTAGTACAGCTAATAAAATCAGTAACCTAAAAAAAATACCCGCCTCTATTTACCTCCCAAACATTTTCACCTTTGTTTCGCACACCCAACTAAAAAAATCTATTCAGAGAACATCACTCACTGAGTCACTGTGTATCAGGCTTTACGCGCGACTGCGCCTCATGTGTAAATGCCTTAATAATAGGAGCACTCAGGTCGAAAGATAATGTAACAGCCAAATACTTTGCTGGTCTTGCTTATAAGAGGTTCGCTAATGTATTTTCTGTATAAGGTTGAATTTGACTGAGTTTTCGTAAGCAATTTTCGAACAAGTTGATCGGAAAAGCGAAACAGTGATATTACAGAAATACAGACAGATTGTATTTTTCTTTTCGGGAAATGGAATTCGTATTCGTGGGCTTATGTTGGGTGTCCCTACCAATCTTATTGAATTATTATTATGATCAGGAAATTGTTTTAGAACATCTACTTAGTTTTTTTTTAAATATATTGGAGTCTGGAACTTGCATCAGACTAATGGAACGCAGCTGAATGCCAGCAGATGATGACTGTGTTATAGTTAAAGTTATAGTGTTCTAAAGAACACTATATTGACCACCCATTGTACACTTATCTTTATAAATGTTTTGTCTTGTAATTATTTAAATGGTGTACAATAAAGTATATAATAAATATATTAACGTTTGTTTTATGCCAATTTACGGCAAGTATGAGATGTATCCTGGCAATCCACTGTTCCAAGTTTACCCTGGTGCTCATAATGAAGCCTATTCGTCATCAACTTTACTCACAGCCTGACTTCGTCCACTGCTGAAACGCTGAGTACAGGCCTCCCTTTTCTTACTAAATCCTATGTTTCTGTGCCAGGCCTCATACAGGTTCTAACCGCGATGGCAAAATCATCGTCATTGGCCTCTTAATGATCCTTCTGCTGGGACACAGGCCTCCTCTCTGTGAGAGAGAATGGGCCGTTATCCATCACGCGGGCCCAGATCGGGTTGGTAGATGTCACTTGTCTTCGAATGTTTGGTTCTAGGACATGCCGGTTTCCACACGATGTTTTCCTTTACCGTTTTGAGAGCAGTGGTGATGAAATAATTTACACAAAGCAAAGCGCCTGCCTGGGTTCGAACCCACGACATACAACTTGTAAGTCGCGACCGTTACCACTGGGCCAACCACTGCTCATTGCTGATGGCAAAATAAGTTTATTGTAAATATTAACAAAACTGGAGCCGAAGAGTTCTGGAATGGCGACCACGAACCGAAAGACGATGCGTTGGAAGGCCTCCCACTAGGTGGGTCGATGACCTATTAAGGTTGCAGGAATGTGTTGGATGCGAGACGCACGGGATCGGTCACTGTGGCGACGCCTGGGGAAGGCCATAGTCCAGCAGTGGACGTCTTTCGGCTGAAATGATGATGATGATGATTAACAAAACTACGTATAATTATTCAGTGTGACCATTATCAGCATGCATTTATTTCTACACCCATTTTCATATTTCTTTAATCGAGCAATAATGCTCGTCACTTTCTTGCCTGCATCGCAACATTGCCCGTGTAAGCATAAGTGCCGTTCTTCATAATTCTTGTGAGCACGCGAACATGCTCACAATGTGCTCGTAATGCTCGCTGAGTTAATATAACGTTATTATGGGGATTGGAGACGGAATATTAATCGTTTTATTGGTAAAGTGGCAGGTTGTAGTTATTTTCTATGTGCGTGGCGACGAGAAATTGGTGTTTCGTATTTTTCGCGAAATTACAGGTTTATGACACTATTATCAATATAGTCTTTGATAGAAAAATGCATTGGCAAACATCTTGCTGTTTTTAGTAGTCCTAAATATCTAAACTTAGTCTACAGGATAATGAGAGAATATTTTACTAGATTTGTCAAAAGGATAATAGACGCAACAGTTTATGACATTACTTGAACTGCAAATTATAAATAACATTAACATTTGATTTACCTAGGTATGTATTAATTTATCAAACAAGGTTAACAAGTAAATTTTTTTTTTTTTAAAACCCCCGACAAATTTTTATTCCATGCTACATAACTTATCTAGTACATAGTACTAGTAGATACGCTTCGATCGGTCAATAGATTGCTGCATAGATTGATACACATAATGATGATACGATATCTTGCGAAAACACCCCGATTCAAACAGTAAAACGCCCATAACTTTTGAACGGTTGAACCGATTTTATTCAAACATAGTTGAGAACACTCTCGATTAAGTCACCTTTTAAACAAAAAAAATCAGTTCCCCCTTTTGGACGCTATGATGCCACAGACAGACACACAGATACACAGCAACACGCGTGAAACTTATAACACCCCTCTTTTTCCGGCGGGGGTTAAAAATACGTATCTTAGTAAAAATACCAGTTATTTCTAAGTTCAGTCAAGACTTTAATGTGTTTAAAAGGTCTCGTGAAATATGAAACTTCTAGTCTTTAAATATGCACTTTGACGTCGTGTTATTTTGTCAACAGTTTCATTTTCAGTACACGAAATAAAATACGCCAAGTTATTTTTGGTAACTAAATATATTACTGATGAAAAGACCTTGCTTAAGTAAAAGCTTTCTCTGAAATCAAAGAAGTAATTAACTAACCTAGATTCGAAAACACAACCCTAGCACTAGCTTACCTAGATTAACACTTCCCAGACTAAAGAAGGTCTAAGCCTCAATCCAATTACAAGGCCTTTGATACGAAACAAAAATCTTTTCCTTCATTTATTACCTGAACACAACTTTGGTCCTATTACCTTCAACTAATAACAAGTTTCTTACCCTTCCTGAGACACACTACAGTTACTGGCCAGAAATAATAATAATACTGTCGGTCTTCTACATAATGTACTTCGATGAGTGTGCTCAAGAACTCCACGACCTCACCCCGCTGGCTCCCTTCTACCATCGGACCTCTAGACGCATTGCAAGTTATCTTCCTTACTTACCTGGTTGCCATTCCACCAATTCGCACGAAGCGCTTTCAAACATCCTTCATAATGCGCACAGCGAAAGAGTGGAACTCACTGCCTGCGTCTGTGTTTCCGAACGCATTCAACCCGAATCTCTTCAGAGTTAGAGTGAACAGGCTTCTTCTGGGTAAGCTCACTCCATCGTCGACTTTGTCTCTGTCACCTCTGAAGTAGACTAGAGTCACTAGCAAACACATATCAAAACAAAAAAAAATACCAACCTGTAACTACGTCTCACTGCACTTTTCAAGGTCTCTTCTCATACAAAGAAGGCACAAGCGTTGATCACCACGTGCGCTCAAGGTGGGTCAACGATTTCAGACTTATATTAACTATAAGTCTAGGTTTCTTTACGACTTTTTCCTTCACCGTTGTCAGCGATGTCCAAAATAAACTACAATGGCTGCGCAGTAGTAAATCTCATACAAAAACCGCACCGCACCGTGCCTTGCGCATCGGAAAGCCAAAATCAGGGCGGCCAAGAAGTTTGGCGAGTACTGTATTTGCCCGAATTGGAACCCACGGCCTCAAGCAAGAGAGGCGAGGTCTTGCCACTGGGCCAACACACCAATAACGTCCTTGGCTACGAAAAAACAAAAAAATCCTTCATGTATTACCTGAGCTAAGCCTTGGTCCTATTACCTCAACTAATAACTATACAAAGTTTCTCACCCTTCTCGAGACACTCTACGTCTATTAGTCTAAGATCCTACCGCTTGAATCTGTCTTTTATATAAAACGATTTTTTATGAATGACACTTGATATTAGAAAATGTCATTCGCGAACGCGTGAGGGAGACGCAACGGAGACGCCCTCACGCCCCTAGCCACCGCAGGAGACGCCCTGGGCGTCGGGAGTCGCAAGCCGATTCCCGGCCACCCTAGGCGCGGGCTTGCGGACGGCGAGTAATGGGTAGCTCGCCGTCCGATAAGTGCCAGGCCCGAGTCGACGGCGCGTTGTGTTCCACGCACGCCTCAAAGAGGTGTCAGCAGAACTAACAGGGTCCGCGAGGGCCGATGCTTGTCTGGGTCGCGGATAAATTTGGAAAAGATTTACCGCGGCCCTGGCTCAAGCAACTGAAGGAACACGAGTAGGTTTAAGTCGGTAAAAGTCTGACACGCCATCCCGGCTCACCCAGAGCAGGAGAAGTCATTGGATGATTTAAAAACAAATAGGTTGCCTGGAAATATCTAGCCAAAATAAATAAATAGTAATAAATGTTTGCTAATAAACCCCAGAAATAAATATCAGTAAATCCAATTTCATTTGAAAGAAAATGATGTTAAAGCTATGGGTTGCCAGTTTACTTGTTTACATATGGCAACCCATAGATTGCGGCTAACTAAGAGCTGGAAACCATTTTTTCTTATTTTATACATCACTTTCCAGTCATCAACTTTTATCAAAAAGTCAGTTCCCTGCGGTGGGCTCTCGCACTATTACTGGCCAGAAATAATCAAACTATTCTTTTTTCGAACCTCCGTCAAGTTGACAGAGGCTGATTACGGCAGGTGTACCGTACATCGATGCAGTGACGCCACTATTAAGGGTGAAAATAAATCGTCAGAGGGGTAAAAAGGGTTGTTTAGTTTTCTTGAGACCCCTAATAGTTGGGTGTTTTGTACTGAAAATAACCCCAACTGTTACCGCAGGGCGGTTTGGATTCTGTCCCTTGACTATAAAATTGCCTAATTTACTTTGATATAGATGTAGTTGTCTGTGAGTATGTACTGCGTTGGGTATTTTGTCCTTATTTATACACAAAACTATGTTTTTTAAGAACAATGATATTGTTAACCAAAGTGATGTATGGTTTATGGTTCATAGGCATTGAAGACACTCGACATAAACACATTACAACAACAAAGAGCATACCGAAATGGTTACCAATTCAGCATTTGCTGGGCGTCAGATACCGCAGTGATTTTACTTTGGACGTTATTACATCGTTATCAAAACACATTTCTCGTACAGCTGTATCCTTTTCCGCCACTTCAAAACTACCCAAAGTTCGCAGTACAAAAACTATTTCAATACACTATCTACAGAACCTAAGCCAAGTTAGTCCACACGCCACTTTTATAACCGTCTCCGCCGATACATCGTTAAAGACCAAGACTTGCCCGTATTTCACTTGGCAACACCAAATTGTTTATGTTGCAGCACTCCGCAGTTCTCGATACAGACAGTGTTGCCACTTGCAGCAGTTTCAGACTTTCAAACGGCATAAAAACTAGTCAGCAGTTCGAAGTTCGAACTTTAACGAAGACACTGCAGAATACCAATTGAAGTTTGACTCGGTAACAAGGGATGGACTTGAGCGGAGTTTGACTTCTGCGACGGTTTTCTGTATTGTAAGTTTATAGAGTTTTTTTTGGTTTGGAGTTGTAAATTATAAGCGGAGCGAATACTTTTAAAATTTAGATTGTTAGGCCTTTCATCATGTTCATGGTTTTGTGTTTTCGATATGTTTATTATCTCGTGAAATAGTGTTTGAAAACATCGAATACCAATTGCCAACTGAAAATTGTTTTAGAATTCCTTCAGCATAAAAATGCAATTGCGGAGCGCCGTCCCAAACATCATCTTGCTCTCTGTACAAAAACATCAGCATCTTGTAAGACCTTTACGAGACAAATGCTAGATGTCGACTTGGCTGAATTTTGGTCAAAACATGTTTAAATTTCAAATCATCGATACGTCTTAGAAGAATTAGTAACAAGTAAAACTTTATTCATCTTAAAGATAATAAATTATCCATTGCTTGAAATAGTTATTGTACAATCATCTCCATAACAACAGGTCCTGTTGCCCTCATCCACTAAACGTCCACGACCTTCACCAGGCCATGAACCTTACAGAAAATTCCAATTTCACCATTCTAAACTCCAAAAGCACAACCTCTCTCAAACGCTAGCAACTTAACCCTTTCACCGGCGTATAAAAGAAGGGCTCGCTCCAATATTGACAATGCTCTCCGCGACAGAGCGCCAATTGGCACAGCTCAGCTTCACAGATATTTTCTTTATAAACACTAAGACATTTGGTAGGGAAATTGTAGTTTCAAGTGGGAATCGTGTTTTGACAGGTTGTTCTAGTGAAGTAGGTGGTAGTGGCACTTTGGAGTGGGAGTTAGTTTGGCATTTGAAAGTTTTGGGGTACAAATTTATGGCTACAGTTTTTCAATCGTCATTCAGAACGTTTATTCGAAGGAAAATGGCGGTTTTTAGGGTTCCGTACCCAAAGGGTAAAATCGGGACCCTGTTACTGAGACTCCGCGGTCCGTCTGTCTGACACCAGGCTGTATCTCATGAACCGTGATAGCTAGACATTTGAAATTTTCACAGATGATGTATTTCCGTTGCCGCTATAACAACAAATACTAAAAACAGAATAAAATAAATATTTAAGAGGGGCTCCCATACAACAAACATGTTTTTCTGCGCTTTTTTGCGATTATGGTACGGAACCCTTCGTGTGCGAGTCCGACTCGCACTTGGCCGGTTTTTTGTATAGAAAATATGTGAAACCACCATACCTATCTAAATTGATAAAAAATATTTATTAAAAAACTGCTCAGAATAACTGTAAATTTTACAGAACTAGCAGCTAGTTTGGTATTTGAATTCGTAGTTCAGGATCTATGCGTTTATCAAGCTGGCGAATTTCATAATAACACTCTTTTCCTTTGAAGAACCTCAAAAGAAAGATAAATCTTGGAGTAAACAAAAATTCTCACTACTGAAATTCTAATTGAAACTAAAAACTATAAGACTAAAATGACAATGACAAAACTCTTACTTTTGAATTTTGAAATTAACAGTTTTACTATATAAATAAGTATAAAGCATGCAACTTCATCGTTTGACGGGCATTCTCGAGAAGTCACAACCAGACCAACAAACCTTGTTCCCTCTTAACTTAGCAACAACATAATGAGAAAAGAACACACCAACAAATACAGTCGACCACACAGCCAGCAAATCAATCGCACGCATCACCGTGATATTAATGAGCGAACTTGCGCGGACCTGTGTACCTACAGCACACTATTTGTCTTTGTTACCGACTGAATTAATTCGCGCAACGTTTACTAATTGAGTTATAGGCATGTGTTAATGCCGAACGGCGATCTATTGAGGTCGAAGTATTGATGTTTGCCGCGATAATTATGGTGGGACCCTGATGGAGTAGTGTTTCGGGATGATTTGACAGTGTAGCGGTGACAAATATGGTGGAAAGTCAGTTAATCGGTCACCGTGTTTATCCATGGCCGAAAACGATTTGTTTTAAATAACTAGCTGTTGTGTTTTGTGGCATTCTAATTTAGATTTGTGTTTATTATTATATGCCAGAAATGATTCATGTATTCTTAGCATGAGTGCGAGTTGCCTAGACTGTATTTTTGAGGGTCGCTGTTGTGTCCTTTCTCACGGGTTCTCGATCCACTGTTATTTATTTTTGTGTGTTTTGTGTCAGTATGTTTATGTATGTAGGATTTTTTTATTGTCTATAGTCTCGAGCTTGACTACTATCTCACATGATAGTAAGCGATGATGTGATCGACGGTGAAGCACATAAGTCATAAGTATTTTACTTCAGAACAACATAAATTATGTAGATTTAAAAAAAAAATAACATCAAGTAGGTACCATTAAAACATTACAATTGTTGAAAGAATATTAAAAATAAAAATAAAACATGTCAAAAATAATAAAAAAGAAATAAACTAATAACAAGTCACATTTATTAAATTACAAATTCATAACAGTAATAATCCACATGTCATGAAAAAAAAATGTAATTATAAAAATTTAATTAATTATAATACGATTATAAAAACAAAAGGAAAAACAAAATATAATAATCAAAATTATTATAAAAAATATCAATTGCATTACATCTATTTTTTTTTGATATAATAAAATATTAATACAGCAATAAAAATAGAATGTCAGGATATAAAATTAAAAAAAAAAATAGATAAAAAGATCAGTAACATGTCATCTAATTTTCTGTGAAATAATCAATAATAAAAATAGAATGTTAAATATTAATAAAAATAAACTATTATAAAAAGGCCAGTAATATCACATGTAATAGTAGGTATGATACAAAAGTAGAATGTGAAGGATAAAAAATATTATTATTACTGAGAGATCAATATTAAGCCATTTAATAATCACTAATAAATTTAATAAACAATAATCACACTTGGCTAGTAGAAACCTATTCACTCTATAGCTATTGGGAAACAGACTCCGGGTACCTTTATGTTACTAACAAACGATGCCAAAACTACCAAAAACACATAGTCTTAACAGTTTGGCTGCCAGACAATAGACACAATAGAAAATTTATTGTTTGGGGGTCACCGGTTGTCCCCCACGGCGTTTAATGTGTTAATAATGTTAAACTTAAACTATCTTTCAAACTATAGACTCAAGTCTAGCTAAACTAAACCGTAATTTGACCTGAATACAGCCGTCTTCATAGAATCCTGTCTTGAAGCGACCTCTATAGTCGCCTAAAATGAGTTAAGCTACTTTAATCAAAGTAAATCTTTTCTCAATTAATGAAAAGGGGCTTCTTTATTTCTTTAATCTATTTCTGGGAGCTTAAGAAATTCTTCATCCGGAAGATAATGAATTTCTTTAAAGGAAAAGGATTAAAAGGAATGGTATTTTAAGGAAATGTTGGCAATGGGGTGACAATTAGGCCGTGTGGTTCTTACTTAGGTTATACTTTGAATCTTTTTCACTTGTCTGTAAGACACAGAATTGCGTAACAATAGAAAACATATATGACATGTCATGAGTTGCCAGTTGGAATGCCGTATCGCATTCAATCAAATGCCAATTCATATCAGACTGATGCAAATTATGAAAATAATGTGAACCTCTTTGATTTGAAATTGATTTTCGTGCAGTATTATTCACTAATACACTAACTAATCAGTCTTATTGACACTAATGTATAACAATAGCGAAAGCGTTGATACCAAAGCTAGCTCGTACCTCGATGACATCATTTATGTGAGATATCCCAAAAAACTTTTCTTATGTCTATTTTATGATAATTTCCCGTAAACAAAACAAATAAAACCAACTTGGTTTTCTAACACGGGACACCGCATACATCTTATTGATTCAATAGATAAAGGTATTTATTTACTGGGTGAGGTCATCTATCTTAATCTAAGGGTCGCTTTGAGTAGCGGGGCTTACTCACTTGTCACAGCCGAGGCAAGGCGAGGCGAATGGAAATGCCTTTTAGATGTCTAGTCTACGTGGAATGGAACTGGCGAGGCGTTTCGATGTTTGTAGCTGTTATTTTTAAATCTAAACGGTTGGTGTTCTGAAATGTGGTAAAGGTATTTTATTGTGGCTGATCTAGATGGACGTGAAATGGACATATCCATTTGGATTTAATTTTTATTCTGTTTATATTTCGATAGTGCCGTTTTCAGATGCGTCGAAGCCTTGATTAAAGTTTGGCAAAAGTTAATATTATGAGAGAAGTATAGTAAGAGGTGATAAGTAATAGCTGCTAGTGGACGATGGAGTACACTTGTCCAAAAGTAACCTATTTACTTTTGACTATTATTAGAAGCGCCAAAGTTTGGTTTACATTAGCTTTAAGTCAACAACCAGAAAATAAAAAAAGCGTTAGGTCTGCGGTTGTGTCCCATAGTCTCGATTATTATGGTGAAGACGATTACTAATTAAATAGATGGAGTAATATTGGTTGTTCCAAAAATATTTTCTGGTCTTCAGAACAAAAATTAATTTAGCCTCATCTCAAGGCACAAACCCAGTGTATAATCCCCTCAACATAAAAATAAATAGGCGTGCATTAGTGACGGTAACTTGATCTTAAGACGTATTAATTTGGAGAGCATTCGTGTGCACTCGACTGTGTCGTGTGCTCTGTGTCTTAAGTTTGTGTGTACTTGTGTGTTTGCGTGGCGAGGAACGATAAATGTTTGGTTTGATATTCTTGGGTATAAGGTAGGATTGTTGTGTTTGGGGACATAGTCTGTTAATCTCTTTTTGGGATATACGATCCATTGCCGGATATGGGACTGTTATAATAAATGTTCATAGATAATGCCTGAAATTGGTAGTATTTTGGCGCCTTATTAATAAAAATCTCTGAGCTGTTTAGTGATTAGCAGATTTTTTATTTAAAGCTTCTCTTGAGAATATATATAAGTGCTAAGCAATCGCTAAAAGTCTAAATATTTCTTAGTAGATACACTTTTACAAAATCAATGCCTATTTCTGAAAAGGTCCCTGTGTAAATGGTTGCCTAATAATATGAATGATGGTATCAAAGGCACTCAGCGACTGCAATTACCTAATTCAAAATGCCCCAAAAATTAAAAAGTCAACCCTGCATTAGCAGAATCATAAATCACAACCCGTCACTGCTCACAAAGCCAAATTTTGGCACCAGCCCAACGGCCTGTATTATAAAATAAACTTACTTATAAGTGAATACCACAAAAGCGAGTTCGCAATATATTAATTTTAATTAGCCGTTCCCACCAAATAACTAAGTTGGGGATTAAGACTCGTGTATGTTTAACGTAACTCGCAAACTTCGAGTCTGTAACTCCGAGTTTCGATTTTGTTGAGATTATTTCTGTTTGTTGTTAAAGGTTAACCTATTCCGTTTATGTACAACTTGTTTACAGATTGAAATTCAAACTCAAAAACAACTTTGTGGATGTACCTATCTGCTTCAACTTTTATAGATCTTTGAGAGTAAATATTTTTTGATGTTTATTATGTTTATCGACACTTTTACTTGAAGATGTTGTGTCTTGGTGAAAGTTTAGGTGACTGGGTTATTCTGCTCGTTTCTCTACCTTAGTTTATGGTTTTAGGATGTGGGTTACTGTGTAAGTTATCTATTTAATTGCTGTTACACATGTTCCATAAATCATTCCACATGTTCGAAATTCTTAGTTGATTTTAAAGTTTTGTCTCAAGTTTTTCTAAATTAATACATTTTTGAAAGATCTTTAGAAGCGACAATTCTGTCCTATATTACTATGTTCCTGTCACAATTTTTAGAAGCTTTTTCAAAGTTATTAAATTAATATAGTCAGACGAGGCTGGTTTTTATTAGCATCTTAACAATGTTAATTAAGGTACATCTTACTTACGAGCATCTATTTAATATATAACCCCTTTAAGACACCAAATAAAATTGACAAATCATATACTGTGTCTGTCTGGAGCTAGCACATCACATTTGTAATATTATAATGAACCTGCCATTCCCAGCCGAGGCTGCTAACCCACACATCTGAGCCGACCACATCTCTATCCTGGCATAAGCCGCATGACAATTCGTCCATGTATCATGATAAGCCTCGACTAAGTGACGTCAGCGCTCATGAATATGCACGCCGCACAGATTGTCCGTCTCCAGCCAATCATGTGCAAGTAACCCACGTTTACATATTGTTATGGCGATTGTATTTTATGGTAAGTAGGGAATGGGTGATGTTTAAATTAGGAAGGTTATTGGGTGATCATAACTTCTGTAGTATCATCTATACCGCCTATTAGGAAAAATACCTGACGTCATATGGTTTAAGTTTACATCCTTCATCGCGCTATCCAAGTTCTCCACGCGATATGAACATATAAAGCCAATCGATAAAAACCATTGGGCAGTAAAACACTCGTCTGATTGGAAGAATCTCGCTTTGCAATGCAATTTTAAATGTGACGTACATACTGATCGCAATATTTCTCAAACTACCCGAGTATAAAAAAAAACTTTTTAATATTAAACGTTACCTGCAATCCATCTATTTCGCTCAGCTGTTCATGGCATAATAGTTCATACCAAATTATTATACATACCTGTATATCTTATAAAAAACACTAACATATATCTATTTACCTGTATTGAACACAATTACATATCTATTTACCAGTATTGTAACCGCGTAAAAACTGATTCACATCTGTGCACTTCAACGTAAGGTTCAGTTGAAAACCAGCGTCAGGCAACTCCCAGTTGTCTGGCATTTTGCTGAACTGGACCTTTTTGGCGCAGCTGCGGGGCACACTATGTATGTAATTGTTTTTATTAAATTCTTTTTCCTTATATTTGTACATTGTGTGTATCTGTGTGTGCCAAATAAACTGGTTTTCTTTCTTTCTTTTCAATGGAAAATACGGAACTTACACTTTCTTCTTTTTACCTGAGTGTGGAGGGTAATGTTTTTTCTTTCTTTTTTGTTGTTGATACGGAACAGTATGGAATTATATACTTCCTTACGTTTAAAAACAAAAGTAGGTCATCATCTTACCTATTGCTAGACCTTCATTTGCTTCTGGTAAGTTGAAAACCACCGCGTTCCGGAAGACTCAGCATTGGAAGGCCACCCAGAAGGTGGACCGATGACCTAGTGAAGGCTGTGGGAATCCGATAGATGCAAGACGCACAGGACCGGCCGGTCAAAGTCAAAGTCAAATATATTTATTCAACTAGGCCAATAAACGGCACTTTTGAACGTCAAATAAATTAAAATTTACAAGTAATAAAAATTGATTCTACCGTGCATTCGGAAAGTAGATTGTTATGGAGAAGAACGCACAAGAAACTCCATATTCCGATTAGGTGAAACTTTGGGGAAGTACTCTTTTCAGTAGTAAACGTCTTTTGGCTGAAATAATAATGATGATGATGAGGTCCAAAACATACTGAGCGGGGGCGAGTCACCGTAAGTGATATACGCTAGGCGAGTCGTGAAGGCGCCGAGTGCGCAGTGCAGCCGCTTACGAACATTTTCGAACATTCGTATCTCTTCGCTGCTCGCCAGGTGACTCGCTTCGCCCTAGGCGCTAAGTAAGCCACCTGTCAGTACTTATGTAGTCATATTTGCTTCAATTTAGTGCGTCCTACCCCAAGCTTTGTATGTCCTGGTAGGTATTACATACAGTGCATAAATTTACTATGTCATCGGTTGAGTGTTCCCTTAATGAAAAAGCTCGATGGCCTGTACGCTTTGCTCAAATAGATTCAGCACAGTTGAATCGCCGCTAGGAATATGTGTATCGTGAGTTTATTGTATAAAATTAAATTAATTATATTTATTGGCTTAAACAGAGTTTAAACATATTGGGCTTTATTTAAAAAAAAACTCCGAGGTTTTTAGCAGTTGTTTACTTTTTCTCCATAGAGAATTTTAATTTAGAATCTGCTAGCAGATATTTGGTTAAACATTCCATAAAAAATTGAATTTAGAATCTGCTAACCAGTTGCTAAACAGCGTCGAGATTTTTATAGATAAGAGTAACTGACTATAGGTTTAATATTTACGTCATTTGTAATGAATTACATTCGTGTATATTAATTTTGGCATTGCAAACAAATAATTGTTTCATAATACATATCTTATTGTAACTCCGCTCGATCCACGATCTATCTTGTCTTTACAATTCTGTTACTAAATTAGGCTACATATTCCAGCGTACATAACTTTAATCCTCCCTAAGACCTTTCACCTCCCATCTTCCAACCATGATCGAGCACCGTCCAGATTCCTGAATCTATTTTAAAATAAACACCAGACTGAACTGTCAAGCGCGAACCACACTCGTGGGTGCCATCCGTCTTGCGGACCATCCATCATTGGCTCAGTGGTTAGCGCCACCTAGCGGTAATGCTTGACTTGTAGACGTTTGGCGAGGTGAAGGTAACTCGGGGTTATGTGGGTAGTTACGTAATATGGGGCTTTTATGTGGGATGTGTGCTTTGCAGTGTGGGGTCTGATGTGTGTGCAGAAGTTTGGGTATTTAAAACTGTCTAAGGAGTGTTTTAGTTTGGTAATAACGTCTTACAGAACACAGGACGGGTTTTAGTGAAAACTTAAATATTTATTCTCTGAAATTTAAGATTGTACTTAAACTTATGACTACGTATTTTTGAATTGAAAGTGTAAACGTAAAAAGTACGCAACCACGTGGAAATATAATTTCCTAAACCAGGCAAAAATAGGCAAGGCAATGTTTTAGTTGCATTGGGGCCTTACAAAGGTCCGTGTGACCATTGAAGTATAATTTGATGACAATAGTACATCCTAGATTGTCCTCCAACCGGACGTGTTACATTCTGCTCCATTCACCAAATAATAGAAAGAAACTTCATTTTCCAATTTCCTCAACAATAGCTCATAAAGTATTTAGGGAACAGCAGACACCCGTACAGACCTCGTTAGTCCAATCTGGGGTACACTTGCGCCCCTTTCAAGGTTCGTAGGAAAAACTCCTAGTGATTGTCTCCAAATTTAATAACAGATTTGAATGACCCCATCTCTTCGTGCCCCTTCCCGCGTCCCTTGCTCCCCGCGACGATGCTGAATACCCTTCGTAAGAAGATTTCGATGGAAGATCTGAGGCATACTGGGATGTTCTTGAACATTAAGTTTAGGTGGTACGATGTGTCTCCAAAGAACCTATGTACATGTAAAAGTCGCGGTCGCGTTCTTTCTACGAATTAAAGACTTTGAAACAAGAGTTAATTATATCATTTTGGAAATGCGTACGTAATAAGTAGATAAATAAGTAATCGAAAACCAAATCTTATAGCGATAAGATTTAAATAGCCCCACAACTTCGTTACGTAATTTAATGGAAAAGAAACTTAGACGAGAGACTGCAAATTACATGTAGGATCATTCATAATAACTTTGTAGCACAATGATCCCTCCTCCTCATGATTCAACGAACAAAATAAAGCAACCCACTCAAAACTCAGTGTGTCTCAAACTCACGAAGAATTGTTCCATCAAATTATTCGGCCATCGGTTTACGAATCGAGAGGCCTCAAATACAATGAATAAATTATTTTCCATAGAAGAAAATCCTCCGGAAATTTCTGAATGCCATTCGTAAAATTGCTGAGCAATACTTATTGCCTGGCCAGCCTCTTCAAATAACAAGCGCAATGGTAGGGCAAAGCTTGAGAGAGAAAATTTTAAATATTAATTTAATTATACGTAATGATGAAGGGCTTACGGTACATTTTTGAAAAAAAATGAAGGAGAATTAACGGTTCGGGCGCGGGACAAGTGCTGAGAGGAAGTTATTATGGTCCTTAGAGCCAGCGTTCTTTTAATTTGAATACCTTTTTCGGGTCAAGTTGGGATCATTTTAGCGTTTGTATGACCCTATCAGCATCTTCTTAGAATGCTGAAATAAGTCTGTTGCAAAACTGACTAAAACGTTTTTTATGTAAATTGAACAGCAACGTTTTTCCAATTTGTTATCAGCTATTATTATTTAAAAAAACCCGAGTACTAAAATCGCGCTCTGAAAGGTATGAAACTAGAAAATATTCTTGTCCAACATTCTTAGCAACAAACTATTCAATATGTATCATTGCATCATCTAATGTATATTCTATTGTATCATCTTATGTATCATATAACTATCTTCTGCAAGCGGCTTTCCTGCGCGAATGTCGAAGATTAACCCGAGGGAACATATTCCCGGGATAAAAATTACCCTGTGTGCTGTTCTGACTATAATCTATATCTGCGCCAAATTTAACACAGATCCGTCTAGCCGTTTGAGCGTGAAGAAGTAACAAACATACAAACACACATACACTCACAAACTTTCGCCTTTATAATATTAGTGAGATAGTGTGAAGTATGATAATTAAAGAACTCACTAATGCATTTTAATTTAATACATAAAAGACATAGGCATACTTAGAAGATAGTCTTGATTGGCGAATTTACTTTTTATTTGAAGAATAAATTCAGGTTCATTAGGTATATGGGTCAATTCTAAATGGGCATACACATTCGTAGCGTTGTTTGATTTAAAATGTCTGTATGGTCTAATGTACCTATGTCACTGCGAACTTTGCAGTAGTAAGTAATTCATCGAGTATTGAGACTTTGTTTGAATTGCGTATGAGTTAGGAATTAGGACATGAATGAGAGATTAGGTCTGTCTGGCAGGTGATCACGAATTCAACAGCCTGCCTGAATACCGATGGATTCAGTGGAATGCGGCTTGGAAAAGTGATTAATATATTCTGATTGCGAATATAGGTCATCCTTGACAATTTTGAAAGTGAACTAGGTACCGACTGCGGCAGACTGAAACTATTTAATATTTTCTAAGTTATGTCCCATCGATAAATTATAAAAGAAATAAAATTGTTCATTAACAGATCTTTTTTTAAACAAGCTTTTATCGTATTCTTCTCAGCAAATCCATTCATTTTGACACCCATATTATGGCAGTGCACAAAAAATAACTAGTCCACCATCTTGGGCCATCCGCCATATTGAATTTAGAATGACGTCACTTTGCTAAATATGCAATTGTCATCCACACTAAACGTGAATGCAAAATTTCATCTTAATCGGTGGAGGATAACTGCTTTAAAATTCAGTTGTTAGATGAAGTGTGTTTGGGTCAACCAGACACACTTACATCTTATAGATAGAAAACTTTACAAGATATATTCTATTCTAGAGAGTTAAAAATGCACTGTATTTAAAATTCATTGTTGGTTGAAAGTTTTCCTAATTTATTAACACCAATGTGCCATGTGCATTCATTACTTTATGTGTGCATGAATGTGTACAAGAAAGCGCAGGCTGCAGCAGCCAGTTTTAGGCACAAAAAGCAAATATTTCATAAATTTTGTTTTTCCTGTCTCCACTCTCCTGTAACTTGCGACACCTAGCAAAGCAGCCCTTTACAGAATTTATCAAAGAGCTAAAACTTGGGCTGGCTCTCAGCTGGTCTGCTGTTTCAGCCTTTTCAGACTGAAAAAAAGGTTCCCTGTTAATTGGACATGCCTGTTTGTGCGAAAAAACTGCTGATTCCTGATATACTCGCTTATTGAACGAAACGAAAATTCCTTTTTTCATTTCGAGGGATTTTTTTTATCCTGATATTCGGAATGATCTTTCTTTGCTTAGTATTTCGTTGGGTCGGCGTTATTTCTGAATAGGCAGCTGTTCTAGTTAATTTGGGAGATGATTATCTTGCGATTATTTTAATACTCGACTGTTTTGGACGGATTTGTTGGTTGTTTGTTTGCAGATTTCATTATTTTTTTAGGATTCTTTGCAGAAGTTGTACTTGTCAAATAGTAAGCTTAATTTGATGTTGAGTTTCGGTTTAACCTGACAGAAATTTAGTCCAATGTTGTACATGAGTTCAAGTCGTGGTGGCCCAGTGGCTAAGACCTCGCCTCTCGTGCTTGAGGTCGTGGGTTGAAATCCGGGCAAGTACCAATGTGACTTTTTCAATTCATATGTACGTTCTGAGTTTAACTTGGAAATTGCTGGCAATGGTGAAGGAAACATCGTGAGGTAACCAGGACTTATATAGTCAGTAATTGTAAGTTTGTGCTCCATTGGTGTTTTGCTGCAAGGCGTTCCAGTGCGAGGGTAAACAAATAAATAATAATAATAAATCATTACTTGTTTTTGTTTTCCCCTACACCCAAAATAGATTGTTTGGAATAAACGAACAGTTTTACAACGATTTTGACGATATTAAAACAATTCAAACAATTTTAAGGAAACTAAACCAGTATGCGTCTCCTCTACAGGCATTGCTCAACCTTTGTTATCGGCGATAAAAATTCATTTAGTTACAATGTTCTACAGTAGTGTTATTACTTTCTGTTACAACTACATTATCGGCCACGTAATGCCCTGTCAGGACTGCGCTACTTAACCCATATACAGTGTTGGCACACCTGCTTAGCTTGTCTTAACTTGTAACACAATATTGAACCTAGTTGCCGTTTTATAACTACATGGGCTACAGATTGTATTGGTGTAAAATAACACTACAAGAATTGCCGTGTAAATTACTCAAGGATTAAGTTATGAAGATGATTGTGGTGTATGGTGTGGGTGTATTTTCGGTTGTCTTTTTGTAAGAAGCGACATTTACCCTATGGTTTTGCCTATCGAGATTTATATGGTTTTAAATCTTGTTTCACCAAACTTATCTTATAAAAGTATTTAAACTAACTCGTAAATGAAGCATTATCTAACCTTTAAAGAGGTGAAATAGATAAGCAATGCGGTCGCGGACATCTGACTGTGTGAATTTTCTAATTAAAAAGCCATAATTCGAGGTTTGGCTCCTTCAATATTGGACAAATTTAATAGATATTCCATAAACTGAAAAATAAAGACATATACTGTGTCCCTATGTATTCCTTTTTGATGATACATTGTCTTTAGAAGCAATATAGCCCTCAATAAATGCTTAAAATTGCGCTGTCAACAAAGGCCTAGTGTACAAATTTGTCAACTATCAATTTCATTTCATTTCATTTCATTTATTCATAATACAATTTACATTGTGTTGAATTTATACACAAGCAATTCACATGCAAATACAAAGAACTATAATTTATTAATTAATATTTCAAGTGAAATTCAAGCAAAGTACTAAAACAGATTTATATTAATGTCCATAAGTTTTAAAAATAATGTCCAACAGTTATAAAACTTAATATTAACAGAACAGGATTAAAATATAATGTCAAACAGATTCAAATATAATGTCAAACAGTTATAAAAGAATAAAAATAAAATGTCAAAAGATTCTAAATTCTATAATGTCAAACAGTTATAAAAATAATGTCAAAAGATTCTAAATTATACAAAGTCAAAAGAGAAAAACAAATGTAAATCATTTATTATTGTTTGACCTTAGTTCCGATATATTATACAGACATTTTTCTAATAAAAAAGCTTTTAATTTTGTTTTAAACAAGTGGGTGTTATAAATCAGGATCTTTATCTCAGAAGGCAACGCATTAAATATCTCTACAGCTTGGTACTTTGAACAATGCTCTACTATATTAAATTTTGGTGATATTAGCTGCTTAAAAACTTTTCGCCGCGTGCTCTCTCTAATCTCACGTTCTTCCTGTGATTCAAACTCATGTACATACTTAGCAAAGTGAGTTAAGAGGACCAATATATATAGGCTAGGTACTGTTAATATGCCCAACTTTTTAAAGTAATCTCTGCATGAGACGCATTGTGCAATTCTGACTATAGTCCTTATGGCTCGCTTTTGTAAGATGAACGCTCTCTGCCAGTTATAACTGTAACTATTTCCCCAGAGCACGATGCTATACCTTAACCTAGACTCGACGAGCGCATAATATACAGTCTTTAACTGTTCTATGTTTAGTTCATCCCTAAGGCTCCTGAGAGCGTAACATGCTGACGATATGGATGATTCAATAACAGCAAGCTCCGGTTTCCAATTTAAATGCGAATCTATATTAATCCCTAAGAATTTAACTTTGTCTACTAATTCAATCCGGTCTCCATTTACTAGTATATCTAATTTGTCATTATTACGAGTCGTAGTCTTAAATAACATGAGGTTAGTTTTACCTGTATTTAGCAATAAGTTATTGGCTGTAAACCATTCGCATATTTTTTGTATAATTATATTTGTATTCAATGTCAATTTTTCTATGTCTTTTGCCCCAATGATTATGTTTGTGTCATCTGCGAAAACAACAAGGTTCTCGTTCGGCTGAGTTATATTCATGAAATTTAGTAAGTCATTCGTAAAAATTATATATAGAATAGGTCCTAAAATTGAGCCTTGAGGCACACCACGTTTTACATAGGTCATTTTTGACTTGAATATTACTTCGTGATTATTCTCGTCTATACTTTTAACTTCTACATACATTCTTCTATTTTGCAAGTACGATGTCATAAGCTTTAATGTCTTGCCTCTTATACCATAATGTTCGAGTTTAGTAAGTAGTAGTTCATAATCTATGGTGTCAAAAGCGGAGCTGAGGTCAACAAACAATCCAGCTACTTTCATTTTTTCATTTAAGTTATTAACTATATCATTTATTAAAGTGTTCATAGCATCCGCGGTACCAACGCCTTTCTGATAGCCAAACTGTCTCAGGTTGATAATTTTGTTAATACCTAAATGTACCATTAGTCTATTTTTAATTATTTTTTCAAAGAGTTTTGATAAGGTGGGTAATAAGGATATAGGGCGATAATTCTTCGGATTGGTCTTAGTGCCCTTTTTATGTATTGGAATCACCTTGGCCAATTTCAACTGGTCTGGAAAGATTGACTCATCGATGCATTTATTGAAGAAATCGGAAAGAGGCGAAGCTAATATCTCTATATTCTCCTTTATAATCGATACCGGTACGTCGTCGAAGCCGCATGAATGTTTATTAGCCATTTTGCTAACTAACTTTGCAATTTCATTTGGTGTAGTTGGCTTGAAAGTTATATCACTTTCAACTCTTTTCGTCGTATCCATCAGAAAAGACAATGCTCTATCCTTATCTTTATTAGCTATCGATGATTTGTATACGAAACTGTCGTTAAATATATTTGCAATATCCTGTGGATCAGTGATTATTTTATTGTCTACATTTAAGATAAGATTTTTACGTTGCCTGTTTTTCTTCTTTTTAGTATGTTCGTTTACTATTTTCCATGTTTCTTTAACTATATTTTTTGCGCTGTTTAAATGCCGTGATATAGCTTGTTTTTTGGCTTGCCTAATAACTTGTCTATGAATTCGAACGTACTTTATTTTATAATTTTTGATGCTGACATTATTTAATGTTCCAGAGCACAGGACTCTTTTCATTTTACTTGATACTTTAATACCTTTTGTAATCCACTTTATTGTATTGTTATTTTTGGACTTTATTCTAATTGATTTTTTGGGATAACAATCTTGGAATATTTTGTTGAAGTAGCTTAGAAACTGATTTATACCCATATTACTCCAAGTTTTTTTAGTAAGACTTCTTTTAAAAACGGAATTATTTTTGTCATTAAAAGATCTTTTAATTACTGTGGTGTACTCGACCTTTTTTGAATTTTTGTTGATGCCTTCAAGAGTCAGATAACAGAAAAGTCCAGCATGACCATCAGCTAAGCCATTATGATCCACAAAACACTGCCCTATGTAGTCACTATCAAGATTTGTGATTATGTTATCTAAACACGACTGAGAGTTATTTCTGATAAAGGTCGGAGTTCTCACAAGATATCTAAAACCATAACATGTCAATGTGCTTAAAAACTCAGAAGATTTTTTGTTTTCAACAAGTACGTCAACATTGAAGTCCCCACATATAATACAGTTTTTGTCAATAAAGTGTTCTAACAATTTTTCTAAGCTAGAAATGAAGCTTTCGAAGTTGTTATCATAGGGACATCGGTAACAACAACAAATGTATAACCCTGTTGCAACATCTTTTGCACCACATATCTCGAAACTTTCGGCTCTGTAAAACTTGCTGATTGACTCAATGTTTTCGCATTCTTTCATTTTATGTGCCAAAATAAGAGTGCCTCCCCTTTTCTTGTTCGGCCTAGTGTTACATGCGACTAAATTATAATTTGACATAGCAAATACATTGGCAGATTTGTCATTCAAGAAATGTTCCGATATACACAAATAGTCTACGAGATTACCTGATGTTTCAATATATAATTCGAGTTCAGTTTTTTTATTGCTTATTCCACATACATTCTGATGAAAAATCTTTAAACAACTAGTATCAGATAATATAGTGCAATTACTTACGTCATATGGCATTACCTCTTTATTCTCGAAAAAAAATATTGTCATTTATAATTGTAGGTGAAACATTTGTTTGT
Organism: Orthosia gothica; assembly: GCA_949775005.1. Lineage (NCBI taxonomy): Eukaryota > Metazoa > Arthropoda > Insecta > Lepidoptera > Noctuidae > Orthosia > Orthosia gothica. The sequence continues at coordinate 16,188,367 of OX459067.1, forward strand.
GTGGATGAATTTACAACCACTCTAGATGTAGGTGTTTCACTAACTTTTAGTACCAAATTAGAAGTAGTTTGTGTAGAAACATTTTTAAACATCCGTTTTGCCCTTTGATCTATTAGCACATTATGCACATATTTTTGATAGTTGATCCTGTATTGTAACCGCAATATATCCCTATAAATTAATTTACATGCAGTTAGCTTGTTCAGTAAGGGTCTTCTATTATAGTCAAAATAATTGTCATCAAGTGTAATAAAATTTGAATTTTCACAATTATTGCATACAAGTTTTAAGGTACGATTAACATTTGATACATTTAAATATTTATTATTATAAATCTTACTGACTAGGAAGTTTGTATTTTTTATATTTTGCAAAGTGTGATGCAGATAACTTAATATATTTAACGGATTTTTGTCGCTAATACCTCCAATTATTAAAACAAAGTCAGATTTTGTGAAGTCCTTACACATAGTTGCACATGTACTTAATATGTAACTAAGAGGTGCATTTGGTTTAATTACCGACGTAACACTAAAATTATTTCCCACTACTTTTTGAAGTGTATCTCTAATTTTATATCCGGTCTGATCAGCGAAGATAGCGATTTTATGCTTTGGTGCCGGTACTTGCAATAGTTGTTTACAGGATCCATTACCTGTCAGTTTTTCTACGCTTCCATTATCACCCATGTTTTGTTTAGGCGTTGAAAATGACTTGTTCTTGCTTGTACCCTGTATTTCCCTATCCGTTGATATATGTATACCTCCATTTTCTTGTTCCTCCGCGTTGGATGTAGTTGACTTATGGATATAGCTGACATGTAGTTCCTTGTAACTGTCTGTAGGCGATAAGTTTCCTGTTCCTGTCACTGATGATGACTTATCTAAATTGATTTTTATAGGTGACTTATGAATGAATGCTTCCGACGTATTACCATTTCGGTTCATTGACGATAAGGCATGCATAGTAAACTCTCCAGAAGAGGTTCTGGGTAATCCTGTTTTCATAGTTATTGTCCTGAGTCGACGTTGATATTGTGGTGAATAGAACCTCACAGGTGTTGCCACTGTATCTGAGGAAGTAGAATCCTGTAATCCTACTGATTTAAAAATCTTTATTTTGCTTTCATACTTTCTAATTTTGTCCTTTAGTGATATATTTTCTAAGTTTAAATTATCTATTTCTGAGTTGGCAGACTGTAGTTCCAATTTTAGTTTGTTAATTTCTTCATTCTTTGCGATGATATCCATATTTCCTGAGTTATTATTGTTGGGTAAGCTTTGATAAGAGATATCCATGTCATATTCAAAATCGCTTACATTTAAATTATGTTGTGTTTGTTTTCTTTGCGTGACGTATATATTATCATCATCCATATTTCAACTTCAGAATATTTACAAAAAGTCGAACCTATATCCAGTTCCGAACCGGCGACCAACAACACCTCAGTCCGAATGGATCCCAATGCGCCACCTGGGTTGTTTTTCTTAACTACCAAAATGTACGGTAGATTCCACATGCAGACATCTGTTTATCTGCTTTATCGACTTTCGGTTTCGGTGTAAAACATGGAAGTAAAACATGGAAGCTCAACATAATATATCTTTATAATTAAATTTATAGGATATATTTTAAATTTGTCCAATAATGGAGAAGTAAATAGGCGACAGCCAAAACTTGAATTATGACTTTACTAAGGAAATTTAGTCGTAGTAATGTTTGGAAATAAAAACTCTGTTACAAAAATTCGTACCCTGATAGAATGCTACGCTGTTGCCGAATAAAATAAAAAAAAGAGAATATAATAAAGTCTATTGTACACATATATAAGCACACAAAAAGAATTTGCACACACAAAAAACACCTTTTTTACAAAAGTGAGAGTGAGAGAGAATAACTAAAAACACTCGGCAAAATTCGTGGGCAGAAACTAATATTAAATTAGTTGGAGTGCTTTATAATACTAAGGTCAAAGTGTAACACTGTTTTGCCCAGCCAATTACATAGTTCAAATCCTAATTCTTTCAGCCAATTTCACCAGTTACCCCGAACTTTTTAACACGACCGCGCAGCGTTACGAACTAATCGCATAGTTGTTGGAATTCAATCAGCGCACAATACAGCGGCTTCATTAATGGAAAGTTCGTCGGGACTGACAGACGGACTGCAGGCCGGGCTGATGCGGCGGACTGATGGGGACGGGGTAATCTCGACTGACGCAGATGTCAGATGTTTGTTGTTTGATAAGTGCATTATTTTTTGTGGTTATTGTACTTTTGATTATATTAGTGGCGTTGTTATTCAAAGTAGACATATGCGTGATTGATTATTGTATTGTGATGTTAGGCTTCCAACCCGTACTGGGTCCGCGTGGTGGATTACGGCCTAGTCCTTCTGTCTGAGAGGAGGCCTAATGCTCAGCAGTGAAAATATTATAGGCTGATTATAATAATTACATGTTAGGTGCCAGATATGTGCATGATGAGATGAGTGCAGTTATTATTCCAGCATATAGGTATTCCGTTCTAAGGCAAGAATGAAATACGTTTGATCATTAAAAAGGTGTAAAGTCTCAGCACACCAGCTAACTGCACGTACAATGAGTGTTATGTTCTAGGAATTATAGTTACCATTTTAAAACAAGGAAATACGTATAAATGATAAATCGAATCTTTTAAACAAAGGTAAAAGGAATTCAGAACTCCGCGGGACAACACTTCAAGGAGGAAGAATTTTCCAATACAGAACGGATCGCGCTTCCAGCCACTTGTAAAACAACGCTTAATAACTACAGCGCAAAACCTTCAGCAATTTGTTACAACCTTTATACTCTGTTCAATGCAAAACAATGCTTCAAAAAAATCCAATCTAGACGGAATAAAGTTAACCCTGCGATACGCGAAGGGTTATTTTTTACCCAATTTTATTTTTAACACTTACGTAAAATAAACTCTGGCGAAAAACGCTGCTAACGCTGCATTCATAGACCTGCCCGAATATACGATGGAGCGGGCTGTGGGTGGTACGGCGAAATGCACCAGCAATTGAATAATCTATTTTGTGCCGGTACATACCGCTATGCTTCTAAAATCGTGTTTAGTTTCACCATGCGCGGTATTGTCGAATTTTTGGGAATAAAGCCGTAAATTGCATTTTTATCGGCGATATCAAAGGTTGGGCGATATAGAGGAAACGCATACAAACTAGTTTTGTTTGCATATAATTTTATTGTTAGTTAATAAAGGCAGCATCGTTAGGTTTTATGATATAAATGCAAACTAATGACGGCCATGTTGAAATAGATAAGAATATTACGCCGTGCAAAGTATTATGAGTCTAATTAAAAATATTTGTATATAGATTGATATGAAATAAACTGTAAATCATCTGTACTTGTTATTCTCTTTGTTTTAATACAAACTACTTCTTTTACTAATAACTTTTTTTTAATGAAAAAATTATAAGTATAGGTCTACCGGAATCTCATGGCAAATGTGGAAATAAAAAATTGTTGTGTGCAATACTGGGGAAATTGGATTAAACGATCTTGATACTGTTTAATTTTTATTTATGTCTTTAGTATTAATGAACATGAGGTACCTATATTATAGTAGTCACAGCGGATCTTTGTGTCTTTGAACTTGGTCCTGCCAACCATTGCGTAAGAAACAGTTTGTCATCGAGTATACTGCATAGAGTAAGTGAGATAGGACGATGTGACAACCTTAGGCGAGTGAAAGAGACAGTTATACAATGCTATCTTCACCTTCAACATTGACACAAAAATAGCTACTGCGCGGGGTCTTGCAACCAATACAGAGACACAAAGATCCACTGTGAATATTATAGGTATGTGTATGAATAATGTTGTTATACATCGGGTTCTTAACATAGGAAAAATAAATCAATTGAATATTAATTTATGTACTAATTTATTATATATCATTTAAATCATACTTATAACTTAAAACCTCATTCAGAACTAGAAAACTAGAATACGATTCCATGAACTCCACTGGCATTTCAAAAACTTGTATCTTTGTAGTTTTATGTCATCTCTCTCCATCAAAATGGTTCTTTTTCATTGGCATTTAACATATTCAAAACCAATCTCTTTATGTATAAAGTCTGTAAAAAATAATAAAATGTATAATGTTAGTTAAAGTCATTCATCATCATCAGTCTATATAAACCTTTTTTTATGTAAGTTTTATGGCCTGGTTGCTAGGACCTTTTAGCCACGTCTTTGGAAAGAGTTTTGGATCTTATATTTATTCTTTAGTATGCATTAGAATGCGGATGTAACAGATTCTAATGTTTTTTGGAGTATTTGGCAGCAAATTGTATCGAGTCAGTCTTCCCAGTAATGTGTCTCCAATGCCCCTTCTGTCAATGATTTTACAAATTATCCAGTTGCGTAGACATTTGAGACACAAAACTACACCAATAATATATCACAATATCCACTAGGAATCAATTTGCAAATAATATTAACAGCCACTGAACTTCACTCGACAAAATCCCGCCAAAAACTCCCGTCTATATACACATCCCACTGCAGGGCGCAGATTATTACCTAATATTTTTCTTACGTCAAAGATTCTCAATCTCCGTTAAAATCAATATCTTGTCGAAGAATTAGTAACAGTTACATTACTGTTGTTGCCATTTCCTTCCTTGCAATCATTCGATGTGCCCTGTGTATTTACCATATAATAATAATGGAAAGAAATAAAAATTACGTAAGAAAAATATAAAATAAACTAAAAGTATCAAAACAAGTCAGTCCAACTTACCGGTCCACTCTACGACGCACTTTAAAATCAAAGATTGAGTTTGATTTACGCCTTCTTCTTCCCTTATTTTATGATACACATTGAAAACAATATGTCTCGCTTGAGATCGAAGTGGGTTTTTCGACATTTTCACAAAAATAACAAATTTTCAAGATAATATCTAAAAATTTCAGCAGCGGTTGACACATCAAGTACTTTGATTTGACAGGTGACAGTCGACATTGCCATATGAAAATCACAATTTAAAAAAAAATAAAAAATGCCATGAGATTCTGGTAGACCTATAAACACAAAATATCATTAAAAGTAGGTACTAACTTTTATATAAACACGCAAAAATAAAAACATTTAATTATATCGGTAAATCTCCTCATCACAAAAAGACAGTAAACCAACCCGGAAATATTAAAAAAGCCTTTAAACCTGACATCTCTAATTGGGCCACAAATTGTTTCCTATCAGACTCTGTCAAGTCAGAACAATGCTACTTTCAGAATTCTTCCGAGTTCCTTCGACATCTTTCGGGTTCCTTCGGCCTCATTTAGACGTTCTCAAAGAGCGTACGTCAAAGAAATAACGAGAGCCGGACGTTACAGCCGATCAGTCTCGGGGGATGTCTGAAAAGTTTCCTTTTTGCTGAAAATACGGATCTTTGAAGCGTCTCCGGTCTTTCAGACCTTTGGCAGCAGTTCAATGGTTCGTTTTCTTAACGCCTACTAATGGCGGTTGTAGGAAATCAATAGGAATTGCGTGCTAATCAATTTTGAGACATTTATATATAAATAAAGGAAGAATTTATAAAACACGTTTATTTAGGACAAAGTCAAAGCCATCACTAATAAGATAAAATGTATAACAAACGCTTAAAAAAAAAATATGTATCATGGCTGCACCAAATAGGATAAATATAGAAGACAGAATACTCTTCACTTTACATATTATAATTCACTAGCTGACCCAGCAAACTTTGTTTTGCCATAAAAAGACCAAACATTTATCTACCCTACCTACCCTACCTTACACTACCTACCCTACCCTACCCGACCCTACACTACCCTACACTACACTACCCTACCCTACCCTACACTACCCTACCCTACCCGACCCTACACTACCCTTCCCTACCCTACCCTACCCTAACCTACCCTACCCTACCCTACCCTACTCTACCCTACCTACCTACCAACTCGTTGAACTATTTATTTGAATAAGAAATAAAATACTACTATACGAATGTAACCAACTTTTGTTTCTACCGGCAGCGGCGATCTAATTAAAATTTAGAACATAAAAGTTGCTATTGTGAGTCAATCTTAAAAGATAGACATATGCTGTCGCGGACTTTTTTGTAGAACTTTTAAAGAGGAACATTTCCATCATACATGATATTTGCGTAACTTAAACCGTTTACGCAGCGCACGCAATGGAAGCTCTCAAAAAGGAATATCTTTGCCCGTTTTTGCAATATTTTTCATTTATGCTCGGCTCCTATTGGTCGTAGCGTGATGTTATATAGCCTATAACCTTCCTCGATAAATGGACTATCCAACACAAAAATAATTTTTCAATTCCAACCAGTAGTTCCTGAGATTAGCGCGTTCAAACAAACAAACAAACAAACAAACAAACAAACTCTTCAGCTTTATAATATTAGTACCAGTAGTTCCTGAGATTAGCGCGTTCAAACAAACAAACAAACAAACAAACAAACAAACTCTTCAGCTTTATAATATTAGTATAGATAAGTCATAACTCTATAGACTAAATAGTGTAATAATGAACAGGCAACCTTTGGACCATCCAAAGACAGTTCACAAGCATCCAAAGGCAATTGACAAACAAGAAAAAATATATAAAGATGGTTATTGTTTGATTAGATTGACTTTATTTTATTGAGGTTTGATGTTATATATGATGTAAATTGGCGTACATATCCTTGAGAAACCACTTTCTTCTTGATTGCCTCGTTGAAATATACGTAGGTGGAGAAGCCAAGCGAATGTTTCTAATAGAAATAATTATACCCAGACTTCAAGTCCTGTGATGTTGTCAATCTTGTTCTTTTAATTATTCAATCAATACTTATAAAAATACAAAGAACCTACTCAATCATATTTAGCAGAATTAATTAACTTTTGTGCCTATAAGTCATTAGAATCGGTTTGGTCATTAAAAATAATAAGAAATAAAAAATTCTCTCTCTGGAGCACTGAAACCACTCCCGATACCAGCAAACAACATTGTTTTTATATATAGGATGTTTTAAAATGTAAATAAAATTTATAGAAATCAATAAACTAATCAAAAAACTACAAACATAATTATGTCGTTTTTCAAAGGCAGCGTAAACGACGACATCTACTTCTTCTTCTTCTTCTTTCTTGAAGACTTTACTTCTCGTGATCATGGCGCTTGTAACGGTGCAAATATATGAAATATCGAGCACTCAACCAAAATCAAAATATACATAGTAAATATCCCGAAACAAATATTAATTCTAATGATTGTGACCATGTCAGCTTAAAAACTTATATTGACAACATCTGTGCTAGTATTAATAAATGAAAACGTTTCATACGTTCAGACAAACTTATTTTATTTCAACCAGTTACATTTGAAGCAACAAACTTGCCATCTATCTCAAACACATTGCAATTTTCTCCACACAGCAAAATTACCTCCCGTAGGGAATGACCGGAAAAACAACATTTAACCCTTCGTATGCGCTTCCTTCCACAATTTTACAGTAACAGCACAAAACTAATACTTCAAAAAACGGAGCGCGTTCATTGGCTAGCGCTCACTAAATTACTTGGTACTCGTACAATCTATTCTGCGGTATCATTTGTTCTCAACTATCCAGAATACACGTTCCTCTATTGTTTTCCCGGTAAAAGGGCCTTTGCTGTTTTGTTTTTCGTGTTGATCCGACGAATTGAGAATAAATACTTCTGTAAAGAGTATGAGAAAGGCTGGGAAATTGTTTGTAATGTTGTTTTCTGTTTTCGGTAAAGTGAATGAAAGTGAATTTGGTAAAGATGCTCAAAACAAATGCCAGAATAAATGGAGTTGTGCCATTTGTCTGACAACGCACTCGTAGAATAAAACTAAGCTGGACTTATTGATGTTCTTAAATTTACTTCTCTACTTAAATTTTAAGCAACACCAAGGATACAAAGGCGGACTTAATGCTAAGGCATTCTCTACCAGTCTGCCAAGGGTGGTGGAAAATAACATGGTAATTGCTATACTTATGTGATCAGCTAAGAGATTCACTACGTTTTTGATTTTTAACTCTAAGTCTAAAATTATATTTTTCCTATTCCGTCGTTGTTCTTTCTTGTTTAATTTCGTTATGAGTACCAAAACAGTTGTATCGTTTCCGTGGACCTGTCGAGTTTCATTGACTTGGCGTTTTTATTATGGTTACCACTGTTGATTCTGGCTTCAGGAAGTGTTATGGTTGAGAACAGTTTGAAAGGTTTGACCCAAACTTCGCCTAAAAGTGGCTAGCTGTGTACAAAAAATCTTGAGTATCGAACTCGTGAATCATACCAAGTTCTGGACCACTATTCATTTGGTTACAGTAATTGGTTAGTTTATCATTATTTATGCACATTTGAGCCATCATGTTAATGTGTTACATTAAACGACGGTAATATGGATGGCCGTAATAAAGGCACTCGGCACTGGAAGGTTAAATTTATTGCATTTACATTTTTATTAACTGGTTAAATGGATGACTGATATCCACTTGATGTATGGATAACATCCAATTGGCATTAAACGTTGTCCAACGTTCTGGGTCGCTTAGGTTATTTCCATATATTTACATACATTTTTTTTTTATTTTTTTTTTTGTAACTTTTAAAATGCTGAAATATAAATAAGGCTGAAATATGCATTAAATATGCACTATCAAAATACTTTTATCATTAGAATTTACGTTCATTGTCACAATATATTTAATTATCAGTTACTATTTCTGTGAGACTAACAAACAAATATTTTTTTTTAATTTTTTAGTACAAACTTGTGACGTTTGTTACTTTATATTACTTTGTAGGCTGAAAATTACTTCTGCGTCTAATGACGTTATTAGAAAGCACTTGAAATGTGGCGTCATTATTGCAGAAACCATTTCAGGCTAGAGCTGGGTTCTTATATAGAGCAGCATTTAATTAAAAATACAACACCGCTAAAACATTTACTACTGAAATAAGCACTATTATTAATTTATTTTATTTAGCTATAGGCTCGCGTTTGACCACTATCTCGGCCTTATGGTAAGCGATGATGAGGTTGACGGTGAAGCATGCTTGCCTAGAAGTAAAAATGAAAAATACTTTAAAAATGCACTAACGCTATACAATTAAGGTTACACATAAAATATTCGGCTTAGAAAAATCAATAAGCAAGATCTTTGAATTTCAGATAAATTTTTTTTTTTCTTCTCTAGTTTGCATAAGTATCTATCTATAAGTATAGTATCGGCAAGAAAAGAAAGAAAAACATGTATTTAGTTCTGCATAAGTATCTATCTATAAGTATAGTATCGGCAAGAAAAGAAAGAAAAACATGTATTTAGTTCAGGAGACACGGAGTACCAAAATAAAAAATATATTTCGGCTAATATTTTCTTTGTTTATATTTTTTGCTGTATTGCAATCCCTAGGAGAATTTTATTGCCTGCGAGACTTCTGTCAAAATGAGACACTCACCATCAAGCTAGCAGTCAACCGGGGACCATGAGCCTCCAAAACTGCAGTCTACTGTAGTCCATCTACGGCCACTCTGTTACATTCATTTCTGTCTTCCAAACACTGATAAAACCAATTAATCTGCGTAACCTTTGTCCAAATATATTGGAGTTGGCTTCCAGTTTAACCAGTTGCAGCTGGATACCAGTATTTTACTTGGAGCGACTGCATAACTGATCTCTGCAACCCAGTAACTGGGTAACACTTTATTTCTCTTAACAACTGTTAAAATGATGACATCCAGAACCAACAGTTAAACGCACTTTGCGAGGTACGAAGGATTCTCGATATTTAATGTCATTTATGGTCACCCATCCACGGATCGACCTCGGCAACCGTAGCTTAACCTCGAAGATCGAACTCTGCGGGTGTTATTTTTTAATCACGAGCTACTCCAGACACGAATTATTTCAGCATATTTTATTCCAAAAACACATTATGATAATGATAACAGTACAAGTTAACAAGTCGTAACCTCAATACCCCCGTATTTTCTACCAAAGGAATATTTTGTTCGCGATGGGCACGCCCCCATAATAAATCTTTTCTCACCTAAAACCGAAATTATGACCCCCCCTCCCTCCCCGCTCACCTTCAGCTTGCCTCACCCCCGATTGGATTCATGTCACGTAATTTATCTTTCTTGTAACATTTAGAATTTGTAAGAGAGTATAATTTTATTATTTTTGACTTAGTATTGGAAATCATGTTAATTGTGGCTTTTTAGAAAGACAATGAATGTGCTAATCACAGCGTGCGATAAAGTTTATTGTATAAAATTTTCCCACTGTTGAGATACAGGCTTCCTCTCTGTGAGAGAGAATGTGAACCACGGAGGACAGTGCGGGTTTGTGGATGTCACTTTTTAATTTTTTTTCTTCTTGGACATGCCGGTTTCCTCACGATGTTATCCTTCACCGTTTTGAGAAATCATTTTGCGATTTACTAATAGGATATTTACTTAATAATACATTTTGCAAATGGGACGTTTCTCTAATAGGACATTTTACAAATAGGACGATATGCTCGTAGGACGTTTTGATACAGATGACACATGTTCACAGTCAGTGGGACTATTAAAATATAGAGAATTATTTGATTATTTGAGACTATTAAAATACCAGGCCCCTCAGAAAGTATTGCGAAAAAAAGTTTTTATATATGGGAGACTGGCCAGTTATAATGTTTTTCGAAAATATGATTATTTATAAGTAAAAATAAGTAAGTTCCAATTTCAAAATTTCCCTCCACATTTTTTGCGAGTTAATTCAAAGTATTGTGTCTCACTGAAATATGGATCTGCGCCGGGAACATTTTAGAGCTATGATTTTATACGATTTCAAGTGTCGCCTGAAACCGGATGAATCGTACGATAGACTTCAAATGGCATTCATGGATGAAGGCCCTTCCAAGGCAACCGTGTATCGTTGGTATAACGAATTCAAGCGCGGTCGACCAACTTTGGGGGATGACGAAAGAAGCGGTCGCCCTTTGACGGCTGTTACCGAAGAAAACGTGCTAGCAGTGAAAAATTTAATCCAAGACAATAGGCGAATTACATATCAGGAGATTCAACACATATTGAAGATTGGATCGGGAAGCGTTCACGAGATTCTACACAGCCATCTTCGCGTGAGGAGGATAGTATCACGCTGGGTGCCGCACAACCTCACCGATGCTCAGAAGCAGGCCCGGGTGGAATGGTGCCGTGATATGCTTAACAAATTTGAAGCAGGCTCGTCTCGGCGTGTTTACGACATCGTTACAGGTGATGAGTCCTGGATTTATCAATACGACCCAGAAACCAAGCGCCAGTCGACTGTTTGGGTGTTTCAAAATGAGCCAACGCCTACCAAAGTGAAGCGATCTAGAAGCGGGGGTAAGATTTTGATCGCTAGCTTTTTTAATTTGACTGGCCACTTGGTATCAATTCCCTTACGGGATCAAAGAAGCATTAATGCCGAATGGTATACTACCAAATGTTTGCCAGAAGTTTTCTCTGTTATAAGCAACAAGCGACCAAACACAGGGCTCCGCGGGCTACTGCTCCACCACGACAATGCACCTGCGCACACCGCACTCAAAACGAGGGACTTCCTGGACAGCACGCCAGTCAAACTCCTGGGTCACCCTCCTTACAGCCCTGATCTAGCACCGTGTGACTTCTTTTTATTCCCAAAAATAAAAAATCAGCTCAAAGGGATACAATTTTCGTCGCCGGAAGATGCGCTGGCTGCGTTCGAGCAGGCTGTAAACGAGGTGTCTGCGGCGGACTGGAAAAAGTGTTTTGAAAACTGGTTTAGGCGCATGAATCTTAATATAGAGGCTGGTGGAAAGTACTTTGAAAAGATTTAATAAAAATATATGTACGTATAGAACAATTTTTTTTAGTTTCGCAAAACTTTCTGAGTGTCCCACGTACAGAACACAAAAATACTTACCTATTGGTTCTCATTATTGTTCCACGCTGTTTAAGTCATTCTTTCCTAAATCATCATCATCATCAACCTTATAATGTTGCCACTATTGGGACACAGGCATCCTCTCTGTGAGATAGGCAATGGGCCTTAATCCACCACGCGGGCTCAGTGCAGTTTGGTGGATGTCACATGTCTTCGAATTTTTGGTTCTATGACATGCCGGTTTCCTCTCGGTGTTTTCCTTCACCGTCTTTCCTAAATAGTACTCCGACATTCCACTATCAAAAAACACATTTCTATTCTGAAACTCTTAGAAATGTTACCCCATTTACTAGGAGCAAGAGAATTAAATTATTTACCTTTATCGATACGTATCGAAGCCTCCCTGGGGGACTCTTCGGAGTGGGTTTTTCTGTAATCTTAAAGGCTTAATAAAATATTCAGAGACAGTAGAACGCTCTCGCAGTGGTACCAACATTCAAATGTTGAAATTGTTCATCGTGTTATGTTGGTTATTCATTGATGTTGTATCGAGATGTGGACTGTGGTTCGGAATTATGGAGTAATGATTGGTTATTTGTTGAATAGTCTAGGTGGGTGATATTGTGTCTTAAGACCCCGGGATTGTTTCAATACTTAATCATTAAGCTGTCAAATATTAGGTACCTGTCAATTATAAGATTGATGTATGATTAAAGCTTTTATTCAATTACGGTTGATATTGATAGATTTCTGTTAACTTTGGACTGTCAAAAATGTGACAGTTTCACAGAAACTTAGATAAAAAAGTTTCGTACAAAACATCTTTTGAATTAGAAGTAGAGTGCGCGCAAGATAAGTCTGCGCGCGACGGGTGGCGTGCTTAATTTTGCTAGCATAACCGATCTTTTTTCCTTCATTTTGTCAATAGGCATTTTTCATTACTCGAAACTTAAATTAATTTAAGCTAAGCATAATGAATTACTAGCTTTTTCTACTTTCATAGAATATGATGAAAAAAGCTTCATGAAATTATTGTAAATCTTTTATTAAATACTTATTAGTAACTACTGTTAAATTTGGTCTAACAATGGTCCTGCAGTGGCTAATACCGTCCATTTCTATTTCAATTCTTTTTATTTCTTCTTCAACATTTTTTTAAGAAGCTGCTGCCACATAACCCTCTTGAGTTATCTGCGTGACGGTGCGTTCTGAAACGCCTATAATAATGTATCAATTATGCATTATATTACATGATGTCGGTCCTGTCCCGCTGGTATATTTATGTACCACCCAAAAACCAATACTGTCGGGCACCGGTAGTACGAAAATTTAGGGAAATTTTAGTATTGCGGTATCCCTAAAAGTTACCTGTCAAATAAGCAACGCGGGCTCTATCTTTGTAAAACGGTACCGTAGGCCCGTTATTGTCTTGTTCACTTCAATAAAACATCCCTGCCATTACTTTAAACTACCTTTAGCATAATGATGGCGATTATTTACTTCGGAAACGAATAAAAACACGGAATACAACACACTCTCTTGACACCTGACATAAATGACAAACGATTAGTTCCGATTTTGGCCGCGCGCAGACTTATCTTGCGCGCACTCTAATAAACAAATTGACTCTACTAAGAACTTACCACTGTCATTTCTTTGACATGAAAATCTTCTTCACAAACTTCTAGAAAAACTTGGAACAAACTTTTCTTTAAAACGAACTTGTTAAAACAAAAACCATGTCTTAGCCACAACCTCCACAATGACTGACAGACTGACATTTCATCCCATCTCACAAACTTCAAAAATCTTTGAAAGAATTTGTTAAACATTCAGCAAAGAACCCAATTTCAGTTCACTCTTTAATGAATCCATATAAAGTAGAAACCAACACCAACTTGCACCTGCATCGATAATAATCCCAATAACGAAGCATCAAAGTGTAAAATTGCTTGTGTGGTCGAAAAGTGATATTTGCATGGATTTGCGCCTTTAGGAGTAGACATTTAAAAGCGATTAAAACCCTCTTTTAGGGGGTTGAAATTCAAAAGAGATTCCGTTTGTCCGTTCGTTTGTTTCTTTTCTATATTGATGGTTCGGTTCCGTAGAGTTTTGCGAGTTTTTTCATGATGCACGTGTTGATTTAAAAGGTAATTTACGGGAGAAAGGAATACGGCTTTTTTGGGCTGTCTGTAAATAAGGAAGGTTTTTACTGAAAAAGATTTTTTGCTGAATTACATGAATTCATGTTGGCTTTCTGAGAGAAATGTTAGTTTTAGTTTCAGTAGGTAGTGGGTTGTTTGTTGATGAAATATCTTGATGGAAAAGCACCCACGTAGACGTGTAAATTCAGTATCTTGCACATACAATTTCTCCTATTAATAGGTATCCTACATAACTTGCACAACGCTACATAACTGACGTTGCAATAACTTACCGTCGAAACGAAAAGAATATCTTAGGTAGCCATCTATTTTTCTGAAAAGACTATATTGAAACACGTATACAGATTGTAACAGAAAAGGAAGGCATTAAGGCCTCCATTGTACTTGTGCATAATGATTTAAATGCTTCTGCATGAAAACTATCTGTAAGGAAGCCATAGTCAGTGCTAAAAAAAAATATCTCCCAAAGAAAGTTGTTGCCAGCTGATCAAAACTTATATGAGACATACAACTTTCTCATTTACATGGACAGAAGCAGTTTTTAAATATAACCCCATCTTTCCGTTACACCTATTAGAGTACTATGTATCAGCCAAGTCCAATACAACACTATCAAACACATAACGATTTACACTTAAACTGTTTCATTGAAATAATATTAACAAATTAATATCCTCAAAGACCCCCAAATCTGTAAGGACCCCCGAACAGAACTGGAGGTAATGTCTGAAGGATTACTAGAACTTAATCCGGCCCGTTTTATATCCGATTGATAGCCAGCGGACTGTGGGCGATGGCCTTTACGTCTTAAGTATGCTTAGTAAGTGTTTGACTTAATTTCGTTAAATATAGGATGGTTTTACTTGAAGAATAAAATACAAATTTAAATAAAATTTATTTCAGATTTAAAACTTACTTACTACTATACATCTAACTCATTAACTAATGAACGAATTAACTTTTTTTAGATTTGTTTTTGATTTATTTGTTTATATAAGGAGATTGTTTTTTTATTTTTCTAGTGTAGTGTAATGTTTGCTATCTAAAACAATATGTAGAGATGTACAATTATTTATTTATAAGAGGTTATCTTTTAAAGAACAGGTCTGATGACAAAATCTTTTTCAGTACAGTTTTTCATTATCGTTCATTGTCGTCGGCTACTTTTTACCCCGAAAAAATGAGCAGTTTCTGGGGTATAGAAAAAAAAAAAATATCTTCCATTGTACAAGAAAACACTTATCTAAACACTATGTAGCGCTATAACTAGGGACAAGAGTGTTTACGATGAACTCTGGCACCCAATGTAAGATTTAACTTGTGTTTAGGTTGCCAGCGTCCTCGCATATAATTTGAACATGTAACAGCAGTTGTAAAACGAACACAGTACAATTATCATTATTGAATTATAATATATTAACAAACTAATGCAGCTATGATGTGGCCTAATTATGTACCTATGTATGTATGTGTGAGCTAGTGTAAAAATATGAATGTGTATTACTTAGTTGTACTTTGTTTAATGTAGGATCTCATATTTACGTTGTTTGAAGAGAGAATTAACACTCATTAACAGGGTTTGTAGAAGGGCGAGTGTTGCTGATATTCCTAATTATAATGGCACGTGGTTGACGGGTTTATTAGGGTTCCGTACCCAAAGGGTAAAAACGGAACCCTATTACTAAGACTCCGCGATCCGTCAGTCTGTCTGTTCGTCTGTCACCAGGCTGTATCTCATGCACCGTGATAGCTAGACAGTTGAAATTTTTACAGATGATGTTTTTCTGTTGCCGCTATAACTACAAATACTAAAAACAAAATAAAATACAACAAAAGTGATTTTTTTGCCGTTTTTTGCGATAATCGTGCGGAACCCTTCGTGAGCGAGTCCGACTCGCACTTGGCCGGTTTTTAATTCAAAAAAGCATTCTAGTTACGTCTAGTTGAAAAATATATAAAAAAACTGCTTAAACTGTAAATAATCTGGTAAGTCATGCTAAAGAAAATATAGAACCAAGTCTAAAGGTTCCCATAGACAGACACGAAGCAACATTGCGACTACTTTGTCTCTTGGAGTCTTAAAACTATTTTCGATAAAAACAACTTATCTATTTTAAGAGTATTTGTGGATAAATAAGAATATAACCCCTAAGTTATCATCATCATTTTTATTTACATTTCTTATATCAAAAGCTATGTTGTTTCTTACAACATTCTTGCTACTAATGGAATGATAAAGCCTGACGTTGTAATAGATCTAGAAATACATTAAAATCGGCGATCTAATTTCAGACGACTGTAATAAATTCTATTGGGCCCTAAAACTGTGATGATCAGTGTAAACCTAGAATGGAATGAACAATAAAATACGTGGTTTGCTTTAGATATTAGTACAGAATAGTTTTATTTGTAATTTATTAAGTACTGATGACAATAATGTGATAAGCTATGTAAGATTAAAAGAGAACCTGAATTTAGTTGTTTTATTTCGGCACATTAATTATCCGAATTTCGGAATATTATTACCTTTTTTTTAAGGTGTTTTTGTTTTAATGCAAATAAACTCATTTTCTTTCTTTCTTTCTTTAGTATTCAAGAATGGGAGAGCAGTGGTGGCCCAGTGGTTACGGTCCCGACTTACGAGTTGTAGGTCGTGGGTTCGAACCCGAGCAGGCGATTTACTTTGTGTAATTTATTTCTTGACCACTGCTCTCAAAACGGTGAAGGAAAACATCGTGAGGAAACCGCCATGTCCTAGAACCAAACATTCAAAGACATGTGACATCTACCAATCCGCACTGGGCCCGCGTGGTGGATTATAGCCCACTCCCTATATGAGAGGAGGCCTGTGTCCTAGCAGTGGGCACATTAAAAAGGCTGATGATGTGATGTGATTCAAGAATGATTAACTTACTGACAAAGTAAAAAAAAAGATTTGAGAAAATACAATGGTTCGCTACTGGTTTGATGTAGACTTATAATTCTATACTATAGATTAGATTAGTTTTGGACCGTTGGGGTTTTGCTAGCTTAGAAATAAATTATAAGCAGTTTTGGAGTGCGACTGCACTTTTGACCCTTGACTGTACATACCTAATAACTGTATCTTTATTTATTATGAATAAACACTGTCTTGTATGCATACATACATTGCATCATCATTATTCCTTATATGTGCTCTTATCCCATTTAATTTGTGGTCAGCTTCGCATGTCTTCTCCTACACATCTTTATTCCTCGTCACCTCATCATCTCCTTGTTAGCTTTCAAACAGGTCATTCATTGTTTCTTTGAACTGCCCCTTCTCATTCAATCAAATAGTTTATTTCAAATAAACCTTACAGGTACTGTCAAAAAAATAATTAATCCAGTTACACATTCGTAAGCGTCAGTAGGTCTCTATGGAGAAGAACGTGCAAGAAACTCCACGGACACTCTTTTCCTTCACTTTTAATTACAATTATTTGGTTACATCATTCTTGTTGGAAAAATACATATGTGAGAACGAAGTAAAAAGACGTGCAGTTAAAGCCTCTAAAGTAAAACAAACAATACAAAAATAAAATAAGTACGTAATTAAAAGCGGGCCGAAGCAGTTAAGTTATGACGAAACCCAACTGATGGCACCCGTTCACGAACATGACGCATGGATTGGCACCGCTCAGCTCAAACATCTTCTTCCATAGCCATCCATATAAATTACTCAATTATTCGATGAATATCACCTCTCACTGAAAAACCAGCAGAAGACATAGTTAAAACCTTAACTAAAACTCTCAAGTGGCCGACAAGAAGATAAACGCTAGCATTTTAATTATCTCCGCAAACGATGGAGTTCTTTTGTTTTCAACTAGAAACTACAGTTGTTTGCGAACAGAATTATACTGTAGAGTAAATACTGACTGATGACTGGCTTAGGTTCGCTGTCTTGAGGAGTTTTTGTTCAGCTGTGGGATAAGCAAGACTTCTTGATGACTTAATTATAGAATGTTGTGGTATATCAGAAAATCCTTGATAAGTACCATTATCGTATGTATTATTTAGCAGGAGCCCGTTGTGTCTCAGTGCAAGGAAAATATTCTCAATTTATTCTATTGCAATAACTAGCTAATCCTTTTAGGTAGGAAGTTTGACGCGGTAACAACACAAGATAAAGTGATAAGCACTCTATCTTGTGTGGTTACCGCGTCCTCCTAATCTGTGGCTATTTTCTCCCAATTATCTAGCAAGATATCTCTGGACAACCCTACAGGAAAAACAGGCGTTATTTTTTGCTTTTATGGACATTCAGCCCAACTAAATTAATTTTTAACTCCCGACGGAAAAAGAGGGGTGTTATAAGTTTTTCGTGTGTAACTGTGTTTGTCTGTGGCATCATAACTCCTTAACGGATAAACCGATTTAGATTTTTGTTTGAAAGGTGACTTTATCGAGAGTGTTTTCAACTATGTTTGATGAAAATTTGTTTAGCAGTTCTAAAGTTATGGGCATTTTACTATTTGAATCTGGGTGGGTCATAATTAAATGTTCAATAGATTGTCGATCGAAGCATGTCTTATACTAGATAAATTATGTAGCTTCAAATAAAAATTGTCGCGAGATTTTTAAATTTTACTGGTCCTATTAATTACATCAGGATATTACTAAATTCTTCAACAGCATTTTTTACAGAAGCCCTGCAGCATAAGCCTTTAAGTTACGTACTCGGGGGAACACCGCCAACCACAGAATTCTTCGGGCAAAAAGGCTCGCATGCTAACATAAGTATACCCATAGTTTTAATCTAATAATATTACCACAAGGAAGTTGGCAAGTGAAGTCGATGGCAATAAATAAATAAAGTTCGCAAACTTCAAACTTCCTACAACGCTTTTGAAGTTTAATGTTCGAGTAGATTCTTGTTAAGTTTAAAACCTCAAGTGCAACTCGTTACGATATTACCCTAAGTTAGCCTTACTTTGTGAGTAAACGCGAACAAGCAAAGGTTGACGACAGTTTTGGGAAATAATTATTTGAATAGTTTGATGAATGAAATTATATTAGTAGAGATTTAATAAACATGGTTGCTTCTACTTTTGTGTTTTTTATTGGTTTAATTATCGTGGTTAGTAATAACAGCTACACGGAACGATCTCCAAGATTGCCGAAGTCGGTCTGCGGATGACCCCCTCCGTGCCCCAGAAAGCACAGAAAGCGGTATATCCCAGTTGTCATTAATTTGAATATTTTGAGCAGTCGGTACAGGAAGAAGCACAGTCAACTGAAATCCAATCAAAGTATCAGGTTATCCAGAAAACGGGTTGTGGAAATCAATAGGCAGTCGCTCCAGGCAGGCAGTCCTGCATCTGGCAGGACTGGGAGCCGTTCCAAAACAGTCGGGATGAAGCTAGGCAGATGATTATTTATTTATTAGATGAAAACCAACAGCTACACATAAAATGAATAAAAACCGTCCAAGTGCGAGTCGGACTCGCGCACGAAGGGTTCCGTACCATTTTCGTATAAAACGGCAAAAAAATCACGTTTGTTCTATGGGAGCCCCTATTAAATATTTATTTTATTTTGTTTTTAGTATTTGTTGTTGTAGCGGCAACAGATATACATCACATGTGAAAATTTCAGCTGTCTAGCTATCACGGTTCATGAGATACAGCCTGGTGACAGACAGACAGACAGACGGATCGCGGAGTCCCAGTAATAGGGTCCCGTTTTTACCCTTTGGGTACGGAACCCTAAAAAAGTTGAGTTGTTACACTGAGCCAATTACAGGTTCCCACGGCTAGAAATATAATAATCTTAAAGAGGTCTTAGGGATTACTAGCAATAGGCACAACAATCATCATCATCATTTCAGCCGAAAGATATGTCCACTAAATATAAGGCCTATGTCCACTGCTGGACCCCAGGCGTCGCCACATTGACAGATCCCGTGCGTCTCGCATCCAGCGCCTTACCGCAACCTTAACCAGGTCATCGGTCCACCTAGTGGGAGGCATAACAATCAGAAAAATTAATTTAATTACTAACGCCAACGAACAGTCTTGCAAACTGTCCACTTTTGAAAAAGTCAAGGTGAGCTGATGATCTTTTAGTGGTAAACACGTTAAAAAAAGTTAATTAAAAAAATCAAAAAACCCGACTGCTTAAAAAGCGAACTAAAAAGACGGAAACAAGAAGAAAATCATGCTGTGCAGTCGGCAGATACATGTTCGCGAGCTGGCTAACCAAAACCAGATGTATCCTCCGACTGCACAGCATGATTTTCTTCTTGTTTCCGTCTTTTTAGTTCGCTTTTTAAGCAGTCCCGTTTTTTGATTTTTTAATTTACTTTTTTTATTTATAACTTTTTAGTTATAATTTTTTAGAATTAGGTACATTTAAACATGTAAGTGTAATATATTTTAGGATACATCTGGTTTTGGTTAGCCAGCTCGCGAACATGTATCTTCCGACTGCACAGCATGATTTTCTTCTTGTTTCCGTCATTTTAGTTCGCTTTTTAAGCAGTCGGGTTTTTCGCTTTTGAAGCTGTCGGGTTTTTGATTTTTCGATTTAACTTTTTTTATTTATAACTCTTTAGTTAGTTTTTTTTTCGAATTAGATACATTTAAACATATAAGTTTAATATATTTTGAAATCACCTCTTAAAACCCTTTGTTGATACCCTACACGATGGGTTTCGAAGAAAAAAATTTTGGCCAGCACAATATGGCACCCAAAATCGGCAATTTTTCTATTGTCCAATTTTAATGTAGCCTTTAACACTCGCAGGGTTAAGACGAATCGATTGACGTATGAATCATCAAAATCGGCCAACGCGTTTGGTCTCTGGAACGCCATATAGGAACAAACATACATACATAGACTGAAAATACAGAAAACGAAGGCATCTTTTTTGGATACTTTCAATGCAATCTATGTATTTACTGTAACATGGGTTTCAAATTTGAGACGCATAATATTACTTAAGACGACTCCGCAAAAATGAGCAATACATAATTATAATGGTGAGATAGAAAATAATCGAACCGACAATAAGGACTAGCCCTTAAATATTTTCGGTATATCATATCCAGAACAAAAACTTGCTCTTACCCCAATTTACCAAAATTCTAAATACAAAATGAATTACCGCTACACAGAAGCGAGACTCACCCGCAATCAAAGTTTGTAACTTGATTGTTTTACACATTAATATAAAGCTGAAGGGATGGCAATATTTATTACTGGCAACTTTTACTTTTAATTCGAATCCTCCGTCTGTCTGCGGTATTACTGAGGGGACAAGGATTTATTAATGAAATTGACGGGATGATCCAGGAGTTGAAATTGTGGAGTATTAATAGGTAGCAGCTCTCGGGATGGAAATATCTTATTTATTGCAGTTTTAATGTATTTGCTGCAGGGTTGATAATTTGATATTTTAGAAATTGAGGCTTCATCTGCAGACAAATGCAACACCAAAGTATTTTTGTCTATGCCTTATCAATTGGTAAGAAAAAGATATTGTCATGCATTCTTCTATCAAAATCAGCAAAAAGATTTTTGTAAAAAAAATTCATGATGCGGTCTGCATCAAAATCCCCAATAATTTAAAAACATCTTATTAATAAAAAGTTTTACAGATCTGGCTGATCTCTGCTCTCTCTCAGCTCTTAATCATTGTTAGCCAATTTTACTTTTACCTTCTTTTAATTTCACCACCAAGATAAAGTCCGCCACCATTATCTGCAACACTCCTGCTTACCCACAAGGGAACCAGCGAGCAGATAATTATAACAAAAGACGGCATACCTTCAAATATTTATTATACAAAGTTTTACTCAAATCCGTCCTTATGAACGCTGCCTGAAATTTATTGCCAAAATTGTGGCATTACTGGAATTGCTCCAATTAAGTCATTGTCTATACAATGTTTTTAAATGTAATGAGGTTAGGCATTTGTTTGCACGCCTAGGGAGGCGAATGGCTCTTAGGTGGACAAAATTCGAATTAGATTTATTTTTTAAGAGTTCTTCAAGAAACTTCTGAAACTCTTTCATTTGTAGGTAAATATATCTAATAAAATGTTACCATCATTTCAGCCAAATGATGTCGACTGCTGAACATAGACCTCTGCCAAATGTCGCCACATCAATCGGTCTTGTGCTTATAATGTTAGGATACCTATTAATTCTTTAGTAAGGTCATTCAACGTGTCACCTAGCTAGCCAACTAAAATTACTCACGAAACACAAAGTTAATACTTAATCAGAAAACGCAAAACATTTTCACAACCGAAGCTTCACAGGCCAACTTATTAAAAGCACAACTTTAAAATCTCATTTAATGTTCCAGCACTTCAAACTTTTGAACTACAGAACACGACACACAGTGCGTCCGATAGAAAATTTTAAAGCAATTACAGTAATTCTTTGCAACAATAAATTGAATCACGGTTGCGCACGCTACTGTGCACGCCACTGGCTACGCCACTGCGCGTCGTGGACATAATGTCGAGGAACTTCTAACTCGATTCGCCACACAGGCCGGATAAAACTTTAATACGTTCCCAACGAGAGGCACGCCATCCTCGAAATAATTTAACGTTACTACTTTAATCTATTTTATGGCTTGTTAAATGCAAATTTTTAACAGTGTGCAGTGCCATTACTGCGTGCTATTAGTCAAATGAACTCAGATTTGCATTTGTCGGTTAAAGTCTGAAGCACGTGCTTCTATTTTTACGAGTTTTGAGGAAAAGAGTTCAAGTTTGTTGGAACTGTTGAAATGGCAGTTTGAAGAGTAACATAAAACATTATTTCACTTACAAAGTCCATTGAAATGAGTACCATTGTAAAAATTGCGAAAAAACTGACTAAGTGTATAGTACAACCTTTATTTTATAAATAACATTTGTAGCTAATTTTATACGCGTCAAATCGCTGTATCGCAATTAACATAAGTAGTTCGAAGTATTTTTGTACCTTATGAAGACTGTATGAATATATTTGTATTGTATGAACTCAAATTCTCAATTTCAACTATCTTTTTTTTTTTTGCCTATCGATGCAATAGTACCTCAACATTCCGATCTAGCACTATCACACTAATTATAAAATTATCGTGCAATTAAAATCCGAATATCGACATTATAACTTTAAGATACATTAGCTTCTGCCGCTGGCTTCACTCGCGTAGAAGACAAAAAATATTCAAAGGAAACTCACATGCAAGATGAAAAGTATCCTTAATCCTGACCCAGAATATGGTTTACCTGTATCCTTAGTTTCATCTTAATCCGTTCAATCGTTAAAACGTGACAAACAGATAGACAGAATTACTTTCGCATCTATAATATTAGTATGGATAGTAGCAAACAATCAGATTAATTTTGAAATTAAAATTGACTCTACTTCAACTACATTTTCAAAAATATAAAAAAAAAAGTCTGTTCGCGACTTTATTCTCTATTAATTTTTTTCCGGTTTGGGAGAAAATAAAAAAAAAATAGACTTTCAACATTATAATATAAATGCAGTTACTTTGCTACCCTATTGTTTTGTAATTGCAATATAAAGTAACCACAATTTACAAATTATTTATTATTTATTATATACTTTATTGTACACCAAGATAAAAACAATAACACATATGGAAACCTTAAAATAAAAACAAACATACAACAGGCGGCCTTATCGCGTTCTGCGATCTCTTCCAGGCAACCCAGAATGGAGAGAGATAGCCTGGACACGACATGGGGTTGCACTTGGTGCAAGTTTAAATAAAATAATAAGTTACAAACAGTGCTTACATACTAAATATAAAATACTAAAATAGATACATAAATACATACATACATATAAATAAACAGGCAAGAAAACGATACAGCTTCAACAAGAACAAGCACAGTGACAGGTACAATTAGAAACATTTTTTCGGCAACAAGTAAGCGTATTCTTGCGCTGACTTTGATCCAAAAAAATGGCTGACATGTAAGTGTCGCAAATTTTAAAAAGAAAATTCATATGCGTGTCGCTTAAACGGAGTTAGGTTTAAAAAACCAAAAAAAAATATCATCAAAGTTGCCCCAGATATCAATCTAACCCCGTTCTACCGGTACAGTACGAAGCTCTGTATAAAAAGTAATTAGCCTTTGTCCTACCTACACCATCTGTCTAAGTGAGAGCAGCATTAGTCTACCACAGTAAGAGGTTTGGCAGAGAGCTAGGTGGTGCTTGACAAATACGCTAGCTAGACGGCTTCGCCGCATCTTGCTTGTAGGTACGAGGATATGTAAATGTAAGGTAGGAAAAGGATGGAAAGAAGGGAAGAAGATAATAAAATGGATATTGCTATTATTATTATTCAATTAATGCTATTCTAAACATACCACTAATTAAAAACATACCTATAAAAAGTCGTAAACATGGAAAAATCATGCTGTGCAGTCGGAGGATACATATTCGCGGGCTGGCTGACCAAAATTTGGTGTATCCTCCGCCTGCACAGCATAATTTTTTTACCTTGTTTACGACTTTTTAGTTCGCTTTCGAAGCAGTCGGGTTTTTTGATTTTTTGAATTAAGTTTTTTTATTTATAACTTTTTAGTTAGTTTTTATCGAATTAGATACATTAAAACATATAAGTGTTTTATATTTTTGAAATCACCTATTAAAACCCTTTATTTTGATACCCCACACGAAGGGTTTGGAAGAAAAAAAAATATGGGCCCCCACAATATGCCACCCAAAATCCGCAATTTTTCTATTATCCAATTTTAATGTAGCCTATGGCATTCGCAGAGTTAAGACGCATCGATTGACGTATGAATCATCAAAATCGGCCAACGCGTTTGGTCTCTGGAACGCCATATAGGAACAAACATATATACATACATAGACTGATAAACACATTACCCTCCTTCGGCAGTCGGGTAAAAAAGGAGAGCGTGAATATGGCTCACTGTGCATAAAAAAATTCGTCCACATCGATGTCAATGGGGCACCTTGCCCAGAATGCTGGCTGCATTGCCACGTTGCATGGCAATGGTGATTCTCTGGCCAATGAATTGCTATTCTATTGCTGGATGACAAAAATATGACTGTGTATATTTCTACAATGATTTAAGTTAGTGTGTCCCACACTATTTAAAGCACCACCAATTTTATTCAAAACTAGTTCAACAAAACAATAAATTCCCAAAATTAAAAGGAACAATAAAACGTTTAGTTTAGTTAGAGGACGCACGCGTCTGCGGTCAGGCGCCGCCTCTGCCGGTGACACTGCGCCAAATTAATGGCGTCTGTTTAGCTGAAAAATTACCGCAATATTATTATAATTTTATTTTAATATTTTATGAAAATTTATTAATCAGTTTGTTTGTTTCTCCACACAGTGTGCAAGGATGCAGGAAATGAGGAAAAAGTTAACCCTAAAAAATAATGTTACGTATTTTGTAACACATGCTTGTGTATTTATGTCTGTGTTTCTGAAAGGGCAATCATTTTTAAGCAATGCGCCACTATCTTTTAAGTCTCATGTAATTGGGGTCCGCTCTGTGCTCGGAGTTTTTCGACCAAAGGTGGATACGAAAGTCACATAATAGCAGCAAAACTGAGCTCGCAACTACAACGAGGAGCCAAGGAATGCAGTTGCTGTGGCTGATACCGGCTAGATGGCAATGGCGAATTTTTTATTTTAATAATTAATAAAAAACCTTTTCCTATATAATATTTTAGACTTTCTACTTCTTGTCTATAAGAACCAATTCAAAATGCATTAATAAAATTTAGTGGTACCAGCCACGAACAGAAAAATACCCGAACTAGTTACTATAGCTTAAAATTCGCCTATGATAAGGTTCCACTGGCTACTCCGTGTCCGTTATAACAAGGTTATTGCAGGATTGGCATAGCTTTTGTCATCGGTAAAAAGCCTTTTTATGTTTTCTAGTCTTGCGCCAAGGCTGTCTAACTAGTTTAACTAAGTCGTGGATGCATCATTATTCAGATTATTAGATATATGGATAGGTTAGACTGTATTCTACATAAAAATTACAACTCATTATTTGCATTACCATTTTTTGTTACCAATGTGACTCTTTCTAATTCATATCCACTTTCTATGTTTTTCTTGAACATTTCTAACATATATAAAAAGAAAATATCTTGAGAAAATCTGGACTTATAGTAAATATAAGTTTGCCCTGCAGTAGGAAAAAACAAGGTGAAATTATACCTATAGTGGAATAAACCTTCTATACTTAATTTTACGCTAATTTGGTATGCACAAACTTGAATTCACGACATTGCAACGGCTCGCGAGCCATTTCACGTAACCACGACATTACAGAACACACCTCGTTAACTAAAGTTTCTATACAAAGTATTTTTAAACAGTGTTTTAACGTAATTTAATTGTGTAATTTGAATTTACATAAGTAATTGTTTTAAGCTCGTGAACAATGAAAAGAAAACAGTGGGCGATATTTCCTCATGCTCGTGTTATGTCAAATTATGAAAGTAATTAATGTTGGAATTAGTAATTTTATTCAGGAAATAGCGCTTGAAATAAAAGTTAAAGTTATTGTTGTAGCTATTAAGTCTACAATATAGTTTACATTTTAATTACTACAAGATTAATAAATGTGTTAACACTGTGCTTAGCATTTTATGATCGTGTTTAATACGCGGTTTGCATTGTATTTGTACTAATTAACTACAAGTTATATAAACATGTTTAGCATGAATACTAATTGTTACTTTTAATTTTTTTCAGGTAAGTTGCAGAACCAATCGCAAAGCGCAATCAATTTAATACTACAAGAATTTGGTAAGATAAATCATTACGACGCTACGAGGTTTTCACAATAAAGATCACACAACGCATTTTTACTCCACGTATGTTTTAAAATATAATAAAAAAACTGAGACAAAAAATGGAATAACAACGTTATTTAAAGTAATCACCCATACGAAAACACATACATTTTAATTTTCAACACGAGTGCAGAATATTTTATGACAAAAATGAATTTTAATTGAAAAATTATTACGGATGCGGTCGGGGAAGGTTGAAATATTGCACAGTGGGGACAAAAAAACTAATTACCGTGTGACCTTTTGTTACGTTTAACGGCCCAGTGTGATTTAGTGCGATATTTTGTCCACAAAAACTGTTGGACCGCAGGGCTTTTGTATTAATGTGGAAGGGAAATCTGTTTAATGATATTATGATCTTTTTGGGGAAAGGGTTTTACTTTTCAAAGGGTCTAGCTAGGTATGTTGAGTTAATGTTTTAATATGAACAATTTTGTCCACGCAATAATACTCGCTACCCACAGTGCATCTGTTTAAAAATTAGATATGAAACATTTTAAATTTTGTCCATGCAATTACACCCTCTGCCCACAGTGCCAATGTTTTACAATTAGGTAAATAAAATATCTCTATTAATTTAAGTTTACCAATTACCTTTTCAGTCAAGAATCACAACAATAGGTATCGTGAGTGTTACAGTCCATTTTAAAGAACAATATAATCATTTAGACAAAGCTTTGACTTACTTACTCCCTTAGTCATTATTTGCCTTGAAGTTCCCTAGAAGCTTTATGTTAAAAATCCCCACCAGTCTTACCCATTTTCAACAATACAAAAACTTCAATTCGCAGTCAAATTCTTGAATGAAATCGTAATGTACCGGTCCCAATTATACTAGAAGAAAAGCGAGACGGACAGACAAAGCAACATTGTGAGTATTCGAGGCAAGTTTTAACTCAGTTAGAGGCATTCAGTCTCGCTTACTGCGAGACGCTACAAACAGCTTTGTATACAGGCTTTAAGGTATTTTGAATTTCCGTTGCCGTTTTTTTTGAAGATCTTTTAAGTAGATTGTCTTTTGTTCTGTTAATGAGGTTTTGTATGACAAACGTTATCATACGCGGTGTGTTTTTGTGATCCCAAATAAAGACGTTCAGTCACAAGTTTAAATGAGTCGTCATCCATGCTTTAAATCATAAATGCTGCTTTATCTGTCTATCTGTTACCTTTCCAAGTCTTAACGGCGGGAAGGATTTGGATGAGACTTGGCACACGGGTAGTTCAAGTGATACTTTGGATACATTTTTATCCTGGGAGTGTGTTTCTTTGGGATAATAAACCACTTTATACACGGGCGAAACCGCCGGTATAAGCTAGCACAAGAAAATTTAAATTGAGCGGCAAGATAACCCACCCTGTTGCGTTGAAGCTACAAACATCCCTAGCTTTAGACATGTAGGAATGTACCTTGTAGAACTCAATCATTCATCAACTGTTTACAATTTTATTTTACGACAGCTTTTTCCTTACAGAGAAAAAAAAGAGGAAGGTTATCAGTCGAATCCTTAAGGATGACATTTGAGAAAAAAAGACATACAAAAACTGATACTCATATAGAGAGAGCAGTGGTGGCCCAGTGGTAACGGCCGCGGCTTACAAGTTGAAGTTCGTAGGTTCAAACCCAGGCAGGCGCGGTACTTTGTGTATATTATTTCATCACCACTGCTTTCAAACGGCGAAGGAGAACATCGTGAGATAACCGGCATGTCTTAGTCCAAAACTCACAGAGAGGCCTGCGCGCACAACGGACCAGATGGTCCCATGAAGAAGGAGATCTAAGAGAGATAAAGGGGGTCCATCTATCCTATCCTACTGGTACTCATCTGCATCTAGTTAGACTGGAAGCCAACTTAGCTTGGATAAGGCAGAGTGAGTGAATTTGTGAAGAAGGACATGATTTGTCCAATAGACACAGCAAGCGACTCAATTCCCCAACACACGTACATCTTAGAAACAATAGTTCTATTGCCACCTACATAGCCCTACGTGGCCTCAACAAGGCCCATCTCAGGCCGTTACGGAGTCCTTTATCAAAACAGGCAAACATAGCAATTACAAACGGCCTCAGAATCGGGCCGCTGAGCAATTTTGGCCACAAATTGGCCTCCGTATCCAGCCCTTGATTGCTGTATTGTATCGGGGTGGCTTTCACCACTTGTCGTAGTGTTTGTCTTCGAACGTGTCTTTTGAGAGGCTTTCTATTTCTAGTCGCTTAGATAGTGTTCTGTGCATTGACATACAGTATATATATATCGATGGATCTGTGTGAGAATGGTTTGCGTTGGACGTAAATTTGTTCAAAGAGATGAGTAGGAAGGCATTAAGAGCTATTACGGCATCTTCTTCTTAGCGTGTCGATGGCAAACACTCTTTTTACCCGACTGCCGAAGGAGGGTAATGTGTTTATCAGTCTATGTATGTATGTATGTATGTATGTATGTATGTTTGTTCCTATGTGGCGTTCCAGAGACCAAACGCGTTGGCCGATTTTGATGATTCGTACGTCAATCGTTGCGTCTTAACTCTGCGAGTGTCATAGGCTACATTAAAATTGGATAATAGAAAAATGGCGGATTTTGGGTGCCATATTGTGGGGGCCCAAATTTTTTTTTTCTTCCAAACCCATCGTGTGGGGTATCAAAATAAATGATTTTAAGAGGTGATTTCAAAAATATATAACACTTATATGTTTAAATGTATCTAATTCGAAAAAACTAACTAAAAAGTTATAAATAAAAAAACTTAATTAAAAAAAACAAAAAACCCGACTGCTTCAAAAGCGAACTAAAAAGTCGTAAACAAGGAAAAAATCATGCTGTGCAGGCGGAGGATACACCAGATTTTGGTCAGCCAGCTGGCGAATATGTATCCTCCGACTACACAGCATGATTTTTTCCTTGTTTACGACTTTTTAGTTCGCTTTTGAAGCAGTCGGTTTTTTTGATTTTTTTAATTAAGTTTTTTTTAGTTAAATGCCTACGTATGTTATTACGGAATTTGAAGACATTATTGATATTACTAAGAAGTAATTATGTAGTTACATAAAGACAAGTCTCCCACATAGAAATTTTAATATTTATAATTATTCTTTGGATGATTTTAAATTATCGTTGTATTTAACGGCAGTTCATCAACTAACTCCTTGATGTCTATAAGTTGCGGAGGGCTTTTTGCTCACTTAAACAAACTGGCCTTTTATCCATGGGGATACACTGAGCCTAACAAATATATATGCCTTTGCTGACATGGTTACGAAAAAAGAGCCTAGTAAAGTTTATAGACATGCTTGTGTAAAATAAGTATAGTGGATGCAGCATTGTTTTCTTGACGGAACTATAGATAATGGAATACCTAGCAGTATCTGTCACTACATCTATAAAACATAATATTAAACTGTGACTCTAATCCTCTTCAGCAATAGTAAGTTACCGGTACATTGCAAATACTCCTATACTGATTATAGTCTTAATTTAGCCCTATTGTAATGTTTAAACCCTTTACATTGTCATGTAAGCCACGACTTCAAAACCCTTCAAAAATAATTGTCACATCTAACATAACAAAAAGAACAAACACGGTCAAAATAAGGGTGACACCCCATGTATGCAAACCACGACTACAAAGGAAATAATTCAATAAAAACCACAAAAAATATTATAATTCGATAATCGCGTGATTCGATTTCCTTTGTGACGTCAGAATGACAATTAGTGTTTGATTCCTGAGCTAGGGGGCGCTGTAAATGGATTATGTATGAGGTTTTGTAAATTAATTCTCAGGGATGTTTTAGGCGAATGTGTTGTACCAATGTGGTTATTTTTGTGGGGTCCTGAGATGAAATAATTCAATTAAAATTGGGGCTATGTTGCAGTGAGATGCAATCAAAGTTTTCTGTTGGTATAATAAATACATTTTGTAATATTGTAAACATTAAAACCATGTTTGAAATAAAAAACAAAGACAAAAGTAAAAATAACTGAGAGCGATGAATATCAAAGGACCAAAAACTTTTCACACATTAAGCTTCATAAAATTGCCGAAAGTCAACAACAAACTACAAAAAGGAAAACTGCGACCCTGCCAGGATTCGAACCTGGAATCTTCTGATCCGTAGTCAGACGCGTTATCCATTGTGCCACAGGGCCGGATGCTTAAGTACGGGAATTCGGGCGTCTTGTAATCTGGCGGTACTATTACTAAATTCACTCAGCTTTTACTTTAGTAAAGTTTATAAAACATGAAAAAAAAAGTTAATTAAAAAAATCTAAAAACCCGACGACTTAAAAAGCGAACTAAAAAGACGTAAAAAAAAAATCTGCTATGTAGTCGGAGGATACATATTCGCGAGCTGGCTGACTAAAACCACATGTTTGTTGGTTTGGAAGAAAAAAATAATTAGGACTCCACAATATGGCGCCCAAAATCCGTTCCAATTTCAGTGTAGCCAGTGATATTCGCAAGGTTAAGACAAATCGATTGCCGTAAGAATCATCCAAATCGGCCAATGCGTTTGGTCTCTGGAACGCCACATAGGAACAAACATCAGTCTATGTATGTACATAGACTGATAAACATTACCCTCCTTCGGCAGTCGGGTAAAAAAGGTTAAAACACAAGCTTCATGATTTTGGAGTTAATGATGACAGGTTTTTGGGCCAAAGTATCTATAGTTTGACAAATAGGTACTACTCAACTTAAAATTATTTATTCAGTACCTAATCGGAGGTTAGGCTTAATATTAATATTTATTTATTACAGTATAATGTAGGTATAATTTATTTTAAACCATTTAATAAGTACCTACAGAACCTACTTCTTTACTTAAAAAAACTAAACAGTCGTCAGTAAATTGAAGAAAATCCTAAACTACATTGTTAAATTTTATACTTCTCTAGTTTCAAGCTCTACTCATTTTAACTCCACATTTTTATGATAGACGGATGTACTAAAAAGGTACTACCTACTAACTTTTGTAACATTGTAGCAGTATCTTTACAGCTGTAAGACCCTCCCATCTTAATGTACAGGTTCCCGGTAACTTCTTCTTAATCTGGATCGCATTTATCGCCATTTATTTAATATGAAGAGAATGGACAGACATACACGGAAGTTATTGATGATGATTTTCAGAAAGGCCAGGTGCACAGCACCTGTTCATAAGTGGTGTGCGGGTATGTCCAGATGCACGAACAAAAACAAAGCAAAAGAAGTGTGTTCGGATCATAGTAAAATTTAATGGTGTTCTGTTGTCTCTGCCTACCCCCGTGAGAAAAGGCATCAGTTATGTAAAATGAACTGTGGGTACTACAATAATATGTTGTAAATAATTCTGATGATTCATTCTGATCTTAAGACGGTACCCTGACCAAAAAATTGGCATGAGATATGAGCGTTCCTATTGGTCTAGCGGCACTGGTGGCGCATGAATTACAGTAGTGAATACGCCCAAATTTTAGAATAAAATCTTTATAAAATCGAATTTTGGTCTTTTGAAAAAAATAATTCTACAAAAATGTTCGTTATTAAATTGTCTACCCATTAGTGTTAGTACAAAAAATAATCAATGAACACTTTACGAGGAGATGCATAATATCAATAATTATTTCTCTTTTTTATTTATTTTTGGAAGTAGATTAGTGAAATATATACAACATTTAAAAAAAAATATAATATTATATATATATATATAAAATTTCTAATCAATATTATGTAGAAATTTTATGTATTTTTATTAATTGATATTTCTTTTTAAATAACGAGTAGATAGCTCCTAAAAACAGCACAAAAAAAACGGCTTGCGCGGCGTTTTGCTCGGGGTACCGCCTTAACTGAAATTTCTATAAAAATCAATCTGAACTCTACACTCAGTCACTGGATTAAATAAAAGGAAAGGTTATAAAATTTTCGGCCATCTGACGACTGACTGCCAAAGATCTACAAATGACAATTGGGACCAAAGACTTTTCGTGCTCTGCGAGGCACTGAGTGATTGAGTTTCATGTATGTAACACATGATTTATCACCCAGCGAGTATCTTCCCGCAGGGTCTAACCATCCGTGGACAACCTGGAAGTCCCTGAACCGCCTCAGAATCCAAGTAGGAAGGTCTAACTTCAACCTCGAAAAATGGGGCTTCCTCGATAGATCAGCAGCAGGGTGTGCATGTGTTGCCGAGTCGCAAACTATGCGCCACCTCCTGAGCTGTCCTCTGTGCCCCAAAACGGGTGATCTATGCGCTGCCACCGATGAAGCCGTGAAAGTGGCTAAGTTTTGTGGCAAACAAATTTAAACGACTGTAGTGCCAGCGACACGAAGAAGAAGTTGGATGGTCACTTATCTAGAAACCGAACCTTGAAATTCTACTAACTCAGTTGCTATTATCATTATCATTTATCATTAAGCTAGAGCTTCACGTAATTAACGTACATGCTAAAATTTTCAATACTGTTTCCTATTTGAATGACCATAGACGACTGTAGAGGCTACGTAATAATGTAATACAGGTAATTCGTGGTCAGTCAGCGATTTGTGACCACAGCTCAATTGTTTGTGGTCCTGTGTGTGCTTGTGTCAATAGTTTAGCGAGTTAGCGGTGAGATGAAATGAGATGTACTTACAGAATGGTTGTGTTATTTACTCAAAATTAGTTAGAACTGCCTATTTCATGAGGATGGGCTGAAGTATTTTCCTGTCTAATTTCTCGACAAAATTAAAAGTTGGTACAAATTTGAAAGGATTAGGCTAGAAAAACAAGTTTTTTACCGACTTCTAAAAAAGAAGGTTATCACGACACGTATGTATGTAACATTGTTGGAAATTCCAACAATGTTACATACATACTTGGGATTGCACAATAATCACATAATTATGTTAGTCTATGTGGGCTTCTGAAACCGTGTGCCAAATTTCATAAGTGAATGTATGTTTGTCCACACGTCGACCACATCATCGCTTACCATCAGGTGAGATTGTGGTCCAGCGCGAAACTGACAAAAATAAAAAAGTTATCGGATCGTGATCATTCTTTTTTTATTGGATTAACTTAGGGAAAAGTACAAGTTTCATCAAAATCGGTTCAGCAGTTTTCAAGATATGGAACATACAACCGAACTCCTTTAACGACAAAGCACGAATGTGTAAATTGAGTTATTATGGGTATTTTGTCAATCTTTTTAGTACCTCTATAGAACATGCTCAATTTTTTGTGATGGTGTTCCAAAACTAAAAAGAGAAAATAAAAATGTTCTCATAAAAAGCAAATATAACAAGCAAAGCACTAAAAATAGAAAATATAATTGTCGTTTCGGAAGTCGGTGTCTTTGGTACCTCTTATTTTTTTTGTCGTTTTAGGACACTGACTGCCGGAATGAAAGTTATATTTGCTCTTTTTACCCGACTGCCGCAGGAGGGTAATGTGTTTATCAGTCTTTGTATGTATGTATGTATGTTTGTTCCTATATGGCGTTCCAGAGACCAAACGCGTTGGCCGATTTTGACGATTCATATGTCAATCGATTCGTCTTAACTCTGCGAGTGTCATAGGCTACATTAAATTTGTACAATACAAAAATGGCAGATTTTGGGCGCCATATTGTGGGGGCCCAAATCTTTTTTTTCTTCCATACCCATCGTGTGGGGTATCAAAAATATATAACACTTATATGTTTAAATGTATCTAATTCGAAAAAAAACTAACTAAAAAGTTATAAATAAAAAAACTTAATTCAATAAATCAAAAAACCCGACTGCTTCAAAAGCGAACTAAAAAGTCGTAAACAAGGAAAAAATCATGCTGTGCAGTCGGAGGATAAATATTCGCGGGCTGGCTGACCAAAATCTGGTGTATCCGCGGTGACGGTGGGTTTTTTGATTTTTTGAATTAAGTTTTTAGGGTTTTGCTTTGGAAGTCAGTTTATTAAAAACTTTTTCAATCATCAATTTCACCGATCGGTATGTAGTAACTAGTTACTTGGTGGACGGCATATAGGTAGTCATTCCATGTTAAATACTGGAACTCACAGGCATACTGGCAGGTAGTTGACCCCACCATAGAAGGGAATGGGTAAAAAGTATCAGTTTCTTTACTTTTCAAGGCGGTGGTTTACTTTAAAGTAATCTAGAAGCTAAACATGTATCCACCTATTGCAAATGGACACTTATTTACACAATGACGTCACCCGCAAAAGCCAAACATAACATTAAAAACTTTGAACTAATTAATCATAACAGTCACTGAATTAAGTTGTAAAACACGTGACACTTTCCTCGCATTTACGTCACGGTCCAAATAAAAAGGTCTCGTAAGCGAACCAGAGCGGACCAAAGAAAAAAGTAGGCGGAACCCTTGCGGGTGTCGCGTTTTCCGTGCGGGTCCCTTTTTTGTGAATATGATAATTTTATACTGCACGTATTGTATTTTGATATATTTGTACTTATGATATATTTTTGAAATCCCTTGTGATGCAGGTACCTCGAATGGCGATAGTCTATGCAGGCGCGTGGCGTTTGCAGTATTAAATGTTTGAGGTAACATAAATGCTACATTGGTGGACTGGCATAAATAATTTAATTACGTACTCATGGATTTATCTAATGGATAACCTATTATATATTTTTATAATACTCGTACATAAATAAGCTATCGTATATAAGCTATCGCAGCAGGCGACATCAAACACTTCGACTGATTTAAGTCTGATTTGTTGCTAATCCAACGGTAATGTTCCCTTTGCTACCTAAAAGCTAAAAAACCGGCCAAGTGCGAGTCGGACTCGTGCATGTAGGGTTCCGTACCATTATCCCAAAAAAACGCAAAAATATCACGTTTGTTGTATGGGAGCCCCACTTAAATGTTTATTTTATTCTGTTTTTAGTATTTGTTGTTATAGCGACAATATAAATACATAATCAGTGAAAATTTCAACTGTCTAGATATCACGGTTCATGAGATACAGCCTGGTGACAGACAGACAGACGGACCGCGGAGTCTTAGTAATAGGGTCCCGTTTTTACCCTTTGGGTACGGAACCCTAAAAGTAAGCAGACGGACAAATGTTCTAAAATCTTAAAAAACCTTCGTATATCATCGTACGTATTCGTACTTAGCATCGACGAAAAACCACCTGAGCTAATTAAAAGGCGAATCCTTTCAGAAAGTCGATCGGATTATGACAGCAACAGGATTATCGATTGTCGCACGCTCATCGCTTCGCATCGCTTACAAAGCGCTTAAACAGCCGATAGTATAGCTCGCAGCTTCCACACAATATTGTCTCTCATTGTGCACACGCCTCATTGTCTTATCAATCTGGTTCAATAATGAATCAACTCATCCACTACCCTATTCAACCCAAACTCAACCCTAATGACAACAAATTAGAGTCCAATTTCCTTTGGTAAGAAAAAGCTGTTAAACGCAGACACAATAGAATTCGATGGAGGGTTGATAATTGAGTGATGGGTTTTTCGTTTTGTGATGTTATTGGCGGGGTGCGAAGGGAGCCAGGCAGACTTTGTGACGGGTATGTTCACAATCGCGCAAACGTCGTGCCACTCATTATGACGAGATTATGTTCAGAATGTCTGCTTGTGATAAATGTCAGTTATTATTAAGTCAACATTAGAAATCGCATTGTTTCAGTGTTTTGTGTTGTGGTCTTTAGGTCAATTGTTTGATTTGATGTTTGTCGAGAGGTCAGTTTAGATATTAAAAATGATTCAAACACCACATGTTGGTCTGCTATTATCATTACAAATGGCAGCCTTCTAGAAAATGGTACCTAACTTGTTGTAGAGAAAAAAAAAATATTCATGACATATTTTACCGTTAAAATACCGCTAACATATAACATTCCACAGCGAAGCCAAAAAGAAGAATTATGATTTTACCAGTCTAAGCATATAAGGTATTTTTGTATTTACGTTTGTTCCTCCGTAGCGTCTTAACTATTCATCCGATTTTGATGGATCAATTCGTTATTATGGGTAAAATAGGCCAAAAAATATCGTCTTTGGGTTACAGTTTTTAAACTTTTTTATTAATTAAAACTGTTGTCCCCGAAACAGTTATAGTTTTATGAATAAATCGTTTTAAATTTACTTTTTTGACTTGATATTTTAAAACGTTTTTAGGGTTCTGTACCCAAAGGGTAAAAACGGGACCTTATTACTAAGACTCCGCGGTCCGTCTGTCTGTCTTTCTGTCTGCCTGTCCGTCTGTCACCAGGCTGTATCTCATGAACCCTGACAGCTAGATAGTGGAAATTGTCACAGATGATGTATTTAATCATATTGCCGCTATAACAACAAATACTAAAAAAAAAAAAACAATATTTAAGTGGGGTTCCCATACAACGAACGTGTTTTTTTTCCGTTTTTTGCGATAATGTTCGGAAACCTTCGTGCGCGAGTCCGATTTGCACTTGTCCGGTTTTTTTCAGTAGCCATTTTTCAATTTGATCTAAAACACTATAAATAAGTACTTCAATTTTAAAGGAATTGTACCAATTATGTGATATTGAGTTTAACTTTTTTGTAATTCATACAACCGAATATTTTCAAGAGCTTTCAACATTTGTAGTGGTTGATATAACAATTCAATGATAAATCACAAATAGTTTTTCTGGGATAGGTAAAATGAAGAAGACTAGTTAATAAAGCTACGAAAATTCTTCTGAAGAGTACTTTTATAAATATACAAAAAATATATATATACCTCTTAAAATATTCGTTTGCAAAACTATGCATTAAACACTTTCCATTTGACACAGCAAAATACTTCGTAACTCTCCAAGATCACGTACAAAATGAAATGAACCAAACCGTTCGTATCCAAAGACCAAATAATTTTACCAAACCACACATTTGCAACACTCCAAGCTCAAAATCACTGAAAAAACTTATCAGTGGGAACACTTAATCGTCTTCAACTTAAGACTACTTTCAGCAACTTAGTGAGACAAAGTTGGAATATTCGTCAAATATAGAATTTGTGTGGACAATTATACAAGCTGTTTGGTATACAGGAACCTACCTTTTTTATGTTTTTTCGTTTAGCTTGCAATCAGTTTTCAGAAACTATGAGTTTTTGGAAACAGATGAGTTGAAGGAGGGTTTGGCAGGTAAGAGCCCCATCAGGAGCAACTGTCTTAATAGTAAGGCAGCTCGCTACAAATAGGGTAGTTGACAAAAAATATATATTTAGTCTGTCAGTTAGATAACCTAAAAAATTATACACGTATTTTTCTTTTGCCACGTAAACAAAAAATTACAATGTTACAGTGCGTTGAAATATCGTGTGACGTAACGGTGTTCTACACATATATACTGATAAAGTGACGTCACAAGCCCCACACCTGAACTTTGATGCGCTTTATCTTTGTATTTATTTATTTATTTGATAAGGCAAAAAATACGTGTCCAATATTATTTGATAATCTCACTGACGGACTAAATAGAATTAACATTTTTCTACCCAGAAAACATCCCTATTATTTGTAGGAGGTAGCGTCTTTTAAAAACAAAACCTGCTGAAAGACAGAGGAACCTTGCTTGACTACTGCTAAAGAATGTTGTATGTAGTAATTTTAAATATTATGCTCTCCAAACTTACTACTCCGCTTAAAAAATATTACGCATACAAAAATACAAAATTGGCAGTGCATTGAAAGATGAATATTTTTGCCTCTAACGTGAATTGGAGCTGTTACAAATTTGTAATCTGTTTAATAATTATTATTTCTACCAAACGCAGTTAATTTTATGTAACGACAGCGAAAGCAAATGCAGTGAGAAAATCATCATCAATTTAGCCAAAAGACGTCCACCGCTGGACATAGTCCTTCCCCAAGTGTCGCCACATCAAAAAGTCCCGTGAGTCTAGCATCCACTGGATTCTCGCTACTCTGACCAGGTCATCGGTCCACCTAGTGGGAGCCCTTCCAGTGCAGCGTATTCTAGTACGCGGTCGCCACTCTAGAACTTTTCGGCCCCTCGACCATTCCGTCTGCGAGCAATGTCCCTTGCTGACACTGAAGATAAAATTAAAATTTACCTATTAATCAGAATAGGTACCTAAATATACCCATTTTTTGCATTTACTCTATCATCATCGTCCTGCCCTTGTCCCATGTGACTTGTTCGGCGCAACTCGTTTTCTTCTTCCATAGCGTCCTGTCCCCCGTCACGCTATCACTGACTCCCATTTCTCATATCACACCTCACACAGTCCATCAATCTTTTCTCTGGCCGTTCCCTCCTTCTACATCCATCCACATTTATATTCATAACTCTTCTAGTAACATGCTTTTTATCTCTCCTTATCACATGACCATACCGGGACAAACGGTTTCCTTTCAACTTTTCTGTCACTGGCGCCTCTTTCAAACTTCCTCTAATATACTAATTTCTCCGTACATCCATCTCAACATTCTCATCTATACCTACCTTTTCACTTTCATTATATACCTACCCAATAGCTTGAACCTCAGTACTTATCACGAGTTTATGTACTTAGTGAATTGACACGAGTACGAGTATGCTCCTAATTACTGCAGGCTGTGTAACGGCTACTGTGTTGCGGTGAGACTAGAAGTCCAGTAGGAATGGATACGGCAAAAATAAGATAAGTTGATAAGGACAACAATTGGGTGAGAGTTTGTGTGGTTATCTTTGGCAATTAATTACAGATTATTTCTTATTTCTTTCGTATAGCTGTTTAAATAATGACATGTAAACAATGGAGCAATTGTAATAAAGGAAGATTCTCGGGACTATCGGCGAAGATGTTTTTGGCAAAGATGATGCCATCGGACAAAGTCTGGAGTTCACTTCAATAAAACTACCTATTTAATTCTAAACCTCTCAAATGTAAAATAATCTTTTATAAAATCGAAGGCTTTGATCATCCAGGTGAAAGTAATTATATTGATACATTTGATCGTGATCCGTATTAGCGTTAGCTTATATATATATTACCTAGAAAATAATAATAAAAACAATTACTGAAATAGAACACGACCATTATCCAATGTCCTTCGCTAGTTTTCTGTCCTACATCGAAAAAAAAATGAAAGTAGTACCTAAGTAACAAAATAAAAAGATCAATTCTCCTCCAATCCAATAAAGCTCGG
Organism: Orthosia gothica; assembly: GCA_949775005.1. Taxonomy (NCBI): domain Eukaryota; kingdom Metazoa; phylum Arthropoda; class Insecta; order Lepidoptera; family Noctuidae; genus Orthosia; species Orthosia gothica. The sequence continues at coordinate 16,228,480 of OX459067.1, forward strand.
TGTACAAAAACGATTAATCTGCGCTGTTCGTCTAGATTGCGATCTATTGGTCGCGCGACTGTGTTGCGACGCGTCTGTGTTGCGTCGCGTCGCAAATTACCGTCGATCGTGTGTGCTTGCCGTTGTATTGTTGTGGAACCCATAGGTTTTACGTAAAGGTTTATTTATTTATAGTATTTTGTTAGCGTGCGTTTTCTCTTGGCTCTGAAGAACGATTTTGTCTGTGGGAAAGCGATGATTAAATTCAGATAATCCTAGATTGTAGAAATGTATTTTTTTAAAGAAATGGCGGGCTTTCGGCCAAAATAGACTACAAAGAGTATAAATAGATTCAATTCAAATCATAATATTTCGTGAGACTGGATAAAACCTTTAGAAGTGACTTTTATAGTGCATTTGTTAATCGACAAAGGATTCTGCTAACGATCGAGTGTTGCACATTGAACCCAAAAAAATCGACGTTGATAAAAACTCCACTACGCACGCACCACGCAATTACGTAGCTCCACGTAACTTCATACATAGATACAGTACAATCATAAGAGCAGAATATCAAAACGGGGCACATTCAATAATGGCGGGCATCGCGGGCATTGCGGGCAACACATTCGAGAGCGGGCATCAGTTACCCGCAAATTGTGGCTAGCTGCCCTGATTGGATTACTGCAATCTGCCCGTACCCTGACTCTGCTGGATATTGCTCGGTTTAGAATGTGTGATAGTCTTTCAATTTACGATGCAGACTGGCGGTAACTGCTTTGTTGTACAACAAGATTGGCCTGTTAGAACACCAACTAGCATCGGAACTGAGTGCTCAAAAAATACGGTAGTTAGCCTGTTGTTAAACGTTCTTTCTAAAACTCTTCTGTGAAAAGCGCAGTGATTTTTCTCGACTATGGTCTAATATTGTATTGCAGCAATTGTTTTTTTCCCATTGAATAGAATCACTTATTTCAGTAATACACGCAAAAATAACAAACTAGAAACAAAATTGTAATAAAACGTTAAAATCTACTACAACATTATGCTACTTATAATAATTATCTTCAGTACCTTGATGCAAAACCCCATTACTTTGGCAGTTTCTTATGCATTGTTCACAATTCACAATTCACAATCGATCTTCTCATGCTTAACCTAACACAAAATCATCTAGAGTACCACAGAATAACAAAGTAGGCAGTCTACCAACGCTCCAGTACACGCATGACGGACGAGGGGTACGCCAGCCTACCCTCTGATTGCATTACTGCAAGTCTCACTCTGTGGCCGCAGGGACGCCGCTATTTGATACGCAGCAGTCATTTGGACAGGTTTATGCAATAATGACTCGTTATTGAATTATGAACTAGATTTATGCATAGCACATAATTTGTGGACTGATTAAATCATAGATTTAGAATTTTTTTTGCTACGCAAAAAGATACACGAAGCGTGCGAGTGAGAAATTATAATCAAGTACAAACCACACAAGAGAAAAAGAGAGAGTGAATGATGTACCGATATGTCATTTTTTTGGCGACTAAGTGAACCTAGCGGACCATCTGTTTTATGCCGCGGTGAATTTCGTGAATTTAAATAATAATCTTAAGATTTAAATTGATAATATTAATTATGCAACTATGATGGCTTGTTCTGTGAGTGAATGAGACGTTACAAGGCGAAATAACACCAATAAATACACGTTTCATAGGTAAATACAATTTTGTCCTTGGATTGTTTCGAACCATATTTTGACGAATTTCTGCTAGTAATCGGCTCAGAAAAAGATTCTTACAATAGTATATTGATTGCCATTGTTGTATATAAGTACATTTCGTATATTTAAACAAAATTTGCAAAAATATTATGTAAAACAGTAAATCGTTTGTTTACGCTAGGGTTTTGTTTACAAAGCGGTGACGTCATGAGTATCGATAAAAATTTATAGGTTTTTAGTGACATCATGACATTAATACAAACTTATTTACACAAGTTTTGTTAAAATAGATTTAAGTTAGGATTGAGAAGATGTTTTATCTAAACTGTATAGTTCGGTCAAATTAGACAAAAAATAGGGGTAGGTTTACAGTAAGTAATTCGCATAGAGCTGCAAATTAGTACGAATGTTCGGAACACCATTATAAATAAAATATAAAAGGTCCCCATTGATCCCACACTTGCAAATTTTTGAATTCAAGGTCCAAGTTCGCAAATATGTTTTTTGCGTTTTTAGCCGAACGGTATGTTTTATGATAAAAAATTCAGATAAAAATTGTAGATTATGCAATTATCTATAAATGTTGTCTGTACAATTTTCTCCTAAACGTCACGGTTTCTGAGATATAATGGTTGAAAAAGTTGTATTCTTCATAATATGCACACGTTTCCACGCCACCTGGGAGGTAGTGTACTTGGCGGGTTTTTTTAACGTGGTTTCCCGATAGACCTATGCCACAATCTATTGTGATCCTGTTTAATTCAGTACTATTCAAAATTAGGTAATAACAGGTACTATTGGAAATGATGAAAGCCATGTGAATTCCATGGTAAAATTATTCATCTCATTCATAATCATTTGACAACATAATTTTATCAAAATATTTGTATGTCACTAAATACTTAGAAAAAAAATACTTAAAATTTTTACCCACATATAAATTGTCACAGAATCACCTAGAGACGTATTTTGGGGCTATTAGATCAAAGGGGGGATTCAACAATAACCCAACCGTAAAAATCTTTAAAGCTGCATATAAAAGATTACTTTGCCATTAATCAAAATTAGCGATAGGAATAAAAATTGATTTTTAGACAATGTTTTCACTAGGATTTTTTTCCTGTATCGTGGGTGCGTTTACAAACATTTTAACTCATAAACACAAGACACCCAGATCCAGATCCTAGATCGCAGTGCAGCAGCCGATCGCTCAACCACTACGGCAACCGTGTCGTCAATTTCAAATACCTGACACTGCGGTATTTTGTAGTTAGTATTTCAAATACTTTTGGCTTCAAATTACATTTAGCGGTCTTATTAATAGGTGCGTTCTGCAGAAAATAGCGCTGAATAGCTTTCGTAAGCAAAACAGCGACCGCGTTCGTCAAATTGTCAAGTACGTTGTCAATTGTCATTTTCATTTCAAACGGTTATTTTCACGAAAATTCTGTGTATTAATTAAGTTTTTTAGTACGAATGTCACGATGGATGATCGACTTTTCTTTTGTTATTTATATTATCAATAAAAATAGTTAAAATACTGTATTTTGTATTTTATATTCAAATACACGAGTTACGAATATTTTGTATTTTAAATACATGCGAGATAGTATTTTGTAATTTGTGGATTTTGTCCAGCTCTAATAACAGTTCAATATATCCAACAACCCTCTAATCGTGTTTCTTATTGTGTTCACCAAGTATCGATATCGATACTGAACATGGACTTTTTAACAACCCTTTTTTTTACTAACACATGGACAATTCCAGCACACATAGATTTTATTTTTTTGGTCTCGCTTTTCATCTGACTCTGTATATCTTGTACATACTATATCTATGGATTAAATTGTCTACTGTTTTGTTTATACTGTGGTGTCTACTGTTGCAGCTATTGATCTGTTCTGAAAGTTGCGTATCTATTTTGGTTTTGCCGTTTTAATGATATCTATTTAGAAAGAAATTTCACTCCGGTTTCTGAACTGAGAATTTACATTTAAGAACTTTTCAAACTCGAATGCCAAAGTTAGTCAGGTTTTCATATTAAATTAGAGTTTACCAAGTGCTCAATTTCAAATTGTTCGTTCAGAAACCGTTAGTAAATCTCTTCTTTTTCAATCTAAAGCCATGGCCATTAACGAAAACCTTTAAATAAATGCAGCCCTTGGTAGAGCTTAAGCTAAGAAGTGGATAAACCGAACGAATAATAATCATGATCTAATAAAGCTAGTTGTATTATGAAGGTAGTAGAAATCTCAATTCTGCCAACAGTACTTGAAAAAACCATTTCCCATCTTACCCCCTTAAAAGTGAAACAGCATCATACCACAGTATCTAAGCTAGTTTGAGCTATAACATAAAAATAAGCTCTCTCGTGCTGGGATTGTGAGCTAACAAAGCGTGCGGTTATCATAACTTGACGCTGCAAAACGCTGTTAACTTTTACTGAAAGAATTCCGGTGTACAGCGTAATTGTTATAATCGCTAAAGGGCAACTTTCGAGCTTGGTTTTAATTCTCAGAGTGATAGGAAAATCAATTAGCTTGAGCTTTTGTCGAAGAAGATGTATAAAAATAGACTTGTGTGGAAAATGGAGGGGCAAGTCTTTGCCCAGCAGTGCAACAAAATAAGCTAGATGAATTAGATGATGAATATGATAAGAAGAAGAATTACAGGAAGTGCCTAGTGGGTAATATGGCGCTTGTAACGGTGCCGAAATATCAAGCTCTCAACCAAAATCAAAATATACATGGTAAATATCCCGAAACAAATATTAATCCTAATGGAACATATAGTTTTAGAAAAATACATAAAGGCCATGTTCAAGTCTCTTTCTAAAGCTTTATGTGCAATATTAATGGTAGCATACTGTTTTCTTTTTAAATGACTTCAAAAAAAGGAGGACCTTTTTTTTTTGTATATTACCCGATTACTCAAAGACGCCTACAACGACAAGGAAAATTCTGCTTTTGTTTGAAAGAGCCGGAATTTTCCGCTTATCGACACCGACTTAATTTTAGAAACATTACAAAACTCAAAATAGCTTTGTTTTCGAAGTCGGTGTCTTTTACACCTATTGTTTTCAGTTTTTCGACACCGACTTCGGAAAAGAAAGTTATTTTTCGTTTTTTAATGTTTTTTTTTTGGATGTCAGTTTTTTTTTGTGTTATTCGTTTTGCATTTGGACATAGCTCTCATGTGCTAATAAATTCTTAGACTCGAAATTACTGTATGTGTTTATCGCGTGTATCATACGATAATGATGCCATGGCGGGAAGAACCTGGGTGAGGCTGGCACAGGAACGTGATGATTGGCACAAGAAAAGAGAGGCCTATATTGGCTCAGCAGCGGGTGAATTCTAGCGTATGGTTATGATCTTGAAAGCCAAAAATCTAGCCTGCCTGCCTCTTGCAAAAAACTTTTTTGCTTTCTTCTTCCTTTTCTTCATGCAGGAGTTTTATTTTGACTTGGACATGGCGCTAATCTAGACGACATTGTAACTCAATTTACCATTTTATTTACTCTGTGGTTCCTTAAGCTTTTAAAATTTTCTGCTCTTCTATCTTTTGGTACCTCAAAAAACAAGACATCAACAATAACATTCCTCCGCCTCATCTACCAGATATAAAGCTGGGATACACCAGTACAGGCCAAGGTAAACGCACGCAAGAATTAGTGAATCGCTCGCTGTCGACGTAACGTGATTGTGGGGTAACGAAGCATGCGGTGTACTACAGCTTTATATCACTAGGGAGGGGTGGTGGTGATATCGATGTTTTGAGTGAAATACTGTTGTGATCTGCATTTTTAGGCTAATATTAGATGAAATACACAAAAGGCATTCGATTTGAAAGAGAGAAAGCAACACATTTATTTGTCACAAAAAAGAAAACAACTATAAAAAAGAGAAAATTAATATAAATATAACATTGTGTGTCCTACGGCTGCGCCAAATAGGACCAGTTCAGCATAATTTCGCGCAACTAGTGCCTGACGCTGGTTTTTAACTGGACCTGTGACGGTGACGTAACGGACGAAAAGTTTTATACTGGCAAATTGTGTATATTTGTAACAGATACACAACATAACAATAAATAAGGTGAGTGTATTACACTTAATCTTGCGCCGTGTGCCCAACAGGACTTTATTACACCGTCCTTTTTCGTCACAATCGGGTAAAATAATTTGGAGAAAACCGCAAATATTTTAAATTATTGTCTCTCTAAAATATTAACAAGATATAAGCATTTTGGAACTACCACCAGGATTTTGCAAAACGTGTGTATGTAATTTGTTTGCGGTCGACTAGTGAGTGATGTGCGGTTGAGCGGTGCTCAACATTGTATTTTTTTAGAGTGGTGCTATATAGTTCCTTATTTGTATCGATATCGATGATATTAAATTTAATCAGCAATAGTTTTTTTTAGTACCAATTATTTATATTCATTGTCTATTTTTATATTCAAGTCTTGTGAAGAAAAATAGATCGAATATATAAACAAATCAAATAAACCATGTAAATTTCGCAAAACCACGTTTATTCTAATAGACGAATCCGTCAAAAACCGCATTACCGGACAGCCTGCACCCTTTACTCACGCTTCACGGTTATTTAGGCACCCCTATTTCGGTGGGGCTGCGAGAGTTTTCGCCGCCATTTATATTCTGGAGTGGAGGAACAATATTGTATATTGGCTTCGACGCCAATCTGACAAATAAAGGAGTATTTTGCTGGCTGTAGTGTTTGCAAGCTAGGACAGCGTCTGTCAGCTTTGATTGACAGTTTGGTATCGAGCCGACTTGCTACGAAATTGTTTTGCGGTGTGGTAGCTGAAAGAATGTTTAAGTTCTTTGGGACATACTCGCGAGCTTAGCTTTACTAAAGCCCTCTGTTTCAAATATATCGTAGTCAATCTAAAACAAATGTTTCGAACGATTCGCTTTTTGAGATTATAATAAACAATAATGATTCGCCTCTGCTGTTTTTTTTAAAAAGATTTTTAATTTTGATGTTTGAACAAAAAATATCTGTTTATGAGATTATTACTTTCTTTGTTGTCGTGGCTTTAAACTATTGATGTAATGATTTTATTAAATGTGTTGAATAATTCTCGATATTATATTATTTAACGCCTGTCCCACCACTAACACCTCCAGTTTATTTTAGCAGTACTTCCAAGCACACAGAGGAATTAATTTCCTTACGGATAATGGAAGAAAAACATTGCCTGCTATTTGCTTGTCATCTCGCGAAGTGCCTAGAGGAAGTTGACGTAATAGGTGTTACGATAACATTGCCACAGTGTCTTAATGAACGGTAAAGTTAAAGCTATTTTTGGGGTTATACTTATTTACAAGCACTTATTTACTTTCAGCTGTCTGCCTGTAATTAAATCTTAAAGTAAATTTGACCCACTTTCCAGTGACAGATTGCAATTTGCACACACGTGTTTCTCGTGACAATGCAATTATTAATATAAAGAAGAAAGATTAAAAAAAATAATTGTGAAACTTCGACCTTTTCATACTCTGTCGATGATTGGTAGACTATTAGTAATGTAAAACAATATTTGCTAACAATTATTTCTGTTCATCGTCATTATCATCAGCTTTTTAATGTTCCCAATGCTGGGACTCAGACCTCCTCTCTGTAATAGAGGGAGTATGCCGTTATCCACGCGGGCCCAGTGCGGGTTGGTGAAAGTCACATGTCATCGAATTTTTGGTTCCTGGACATGCCGGTTTCTTCACGATGTTTCCTTCGCCAAAGTAAAGCGCCTGACTGGGTTTGAACCTACGACATGTAAATTGTAAGTCACGGCCGCTACTACTGGGACACCACTGCTCCCATTATTTATATTACTATTACATTAATTGTACAATTAGTGACCTAATAAAGTATAAAGTCAATGAAGTTGGACTTTACAAATAAATGAGTATATTCTTGTCTAATCTCTAAATAGTGTAAAACAAAGTCGCTAGTTCAAACTTCTAAACCACGAAACGGGGTTTGATACGGTTTGCACTAATAGAAAGAGCAATAAACGAGGATGGTTGTGTATATAAATTTATCCCAGTCGGCGCCAGGTAGTTGATCTATAAATAGGTCGCAATAGATATTTATTTGTAACGTTGCTCATCAAAAAGGTCGATGGAAAGAAAATAGGAATTACGATGAGTCTGTCTATTACCCAAACAGGAAACAAAGATAAAAGGAACCAACATCCGCGTGTTAAAACGCATTGGTTCCCAACAAGTAGTCCACGGACCACTAGTAGTCCAGACGAGCTAAAATATTGTCCGCGAAAGAATTCAAAATTAAAAACTTATTGACGCAATACTCAGATTAGGGAAAACCGTATCACTAAAAAAACGTTGATTTTTATTTTTAAAATGGATAAGATTGTAAGTTGTGTGTGTAATCCATGTTACTTTTGAGTTTAACGAATTTATTAAAAGGTTGGGTTAGGGTTTATTTTTAAACTGACATCGTTTATTACCCGACTGCACAAGAAGGGTGATGTGTCAGTCTATGTATGTATGTAAGTATGTATGTATGTATGTATGTTTGTTCCTATATGGCGTTCCAGAGACCAAACGCGTTGGCCGATTTTGACGATTCATACGTCAATCGATTCGTCTTAACTCTGCGAGTGTCATAGGATACATTCAAATTGGACAATAGAAAAATGGCGGATTTTGGGCGCCATATTGTGGGGGCCCAAATCTTTCTTTTCTTCCATACCCATCGTGTGGGGTATTAATTTCAAAAATATATAACACTTATATGTTTAAATGTATCTAATTCGAAAAAAAAACTAACTAAAAAGTCATAAATAAAAAAACTTCATTCAAAAAATCAAGTCGGAGGATACATATTCGCGGGCTGGCTGATCAAAATCTGGTGTATCCTCCGACTGCACAGCATGATTTTTCCTTGTTTACGACTTTTTAGTTCGCTTTTGAAGCAGTCGGGTTTTTTGATTTTTTGAATGAAGTTTTTTTATTTATTTTTTCTTGAGTCTTCGTTCCCTGTTAACAAAGAAGAATTCAAAGTGGTCCGATGCAAAAAGAAGGTTGGGAACCACTGTTATAACGTTACCACAGAGCTCCTCCACGTGTCTAAGATATAACACATTTCATTAATAAAGGTAATATTTCAATACGTAGTAATATAGCCAATGTGGGGTGGTTAATGATAGCAATAACACTAGCAATCGGGAATGAATAAAAGGTGTAATTTATGTGTTTCTACCCCCAAAATGTGGCCGCGCAATTACAGGCTGTATGGGGTAAAGTAGGGAGGCAAAGCTATGTCGATAGATAGGTTTATTACAATTTTAGAACGAAATTAATTGGTTTATGACTTGAATTGTAATTTTGAAATAAATTGGTTGTACGTTTTATTGATGAAGATAATAGGGTTAGATTGATAGGAGCTACTGTTAAATTAACGTCCAAAAACGCGATATTTTAACATTATTTTATTTATCAAGCTCGGTTTTAGATTTAGCATAAATGCGAATTGAATGAACCTGAAGATCAGCATTTGAAAATGGTACTTTTACTACTTGTCTGTAGTGAGTAGATAATTTATTTATTTTTTATCGATGAAACAGTGACATTAACAAAATAACAAAACAACAATAATAAACTATCGAGCATGTCCCATCTCTACAGACTTTAGGAGAGGCCCATCCTTCTGTAGGAAAATGCTAATGATTTCCCTTCAGACACCATTTTAAAGGTACAGTCGTAATGAATATTCTATTTTAGTGCTATATACCGTGGAGCTATAGCTTACCATTGTTCTGCGATTTACTTTTAATGTTATTGTTCGACAAGAATTGTTTCACTTTGTGTAAAGTTATTAGATCACTGGCAAGTGTTTAGGCTATTTTAAGTCATTCCGAAAGAAGGGAGTTCTTGAGGAATGTTTATGGCTGAGTATTATAAGTCTATGGAGCCTATTGTCTGTGTGTTATCGCCTCCAGTGGAATATTTAGAGCGTTGCCATAAGTCAGTGTCAGAGTCAGTGCTTTGGCTGGGGAAATGTTTTTTTTGCGATGCTGAAAAGTACCCTGTGTATCATTGTTATGAATTGAATGTGAACCTTTGTGAGAATAGATTTTTGATACTCTTTGACGCAAAATGTAGTACATGAATGTTGATGAAAATTTGAGTAATATATATAGCTTATTCATCACCGTAACGCATAAGTTATAATTTATAAAGATATTGGATGAAGTACAAAGTACAAAAGCCACATTATTTAGCTTTTTTCGCGATTTTACTCCCCTAGCATATCAAATAAAAATCGTATGTTTTTCCTGAAATAAAAAGCCAGCACTCAACGATAGTGTGTATCAGTGAAGTAGCTTTCGTAACCAAATCAGTATTTCCAGAGATTATTTTCTGTATACAAAGAATTGTTTTACGAATACGTTTTTGAACTTAAATTTTGTAGTCAACATCGACGCCACTTAGTTTTTTTGTAATAATAACAGCATTCGGATCTCTGGTATATACTTCTTACCAATGTAGATATATTCAAAGCTATGTGGTATTTTACATTGGCTAGGCATAGATATTTTACTCGTACACCTCGATTACCAACTGCAATAATAAAGCTAGTTTCCTCTAAATACTCGTAACTATTTATGAATGTAGTTACTTCTCTATTATACAAGTACTTTCCCAAGCTTCAAGTACAACATCAAAGAGAAAAGGATAAAATCTCTGGTGAAGCCACATTTTAAGCAAGAAATCTAACCGGGATGCTAGTTCTCAATGGAGAGATGTAGCCTGTACCTGTGTGAACTGCGAAATGTGGTTACAGGAGGATAAGCGTGAATCCTGCTGCGAACTTTTGTGTACTGTTATGTAGGATTACGTAGAACTTGGTTATATAAAGAGTAAGTCTTTATTTGTCTATGGTTTTTAATACCTGACGGAAAAAGAGGGGTGTTATAAGTTATGTGTGTTTGTGTATTTGTGTATCTGTCTGTGGCATCATAGCTCCTAAACGGATGAACCGATTTTGAATTAGTTTTTTTATGTTTGAAAGGTTTTTAGGAATTATATATTTAAGTTCTTAGCTATGTTTGATGAAATCTTTATGGTTCAGCAGTTCAAAAGTTATGGGCGTTTTACTGTTTGAATCGAGATGTTTTCGCAAGATGTCTTGTCATAATTACGTGTTCGATAGATTGTTGACCGAATCGTGTCTACTACTAGATAAATGATGTAGTTTAAAAAGTATGAAATACAAAGTTTACGGGGTTTTGGCAATTTTTAATTTGTACTTGTTGTTTTAGAAAATGCCCCAATTTAAATATTATAAATGCGAGAGTTTGTTTCTTGGCACACGGGTAGACCATGTACTGGATTATACGGGCTTTTATAAAAGTAATTTCTAGAGGAAGTGAAAAATATATTTATCTCCAGATAACGGGCACAACCGGTTACCGACATAGCCCGAAGAATTGCCAAACTTGAATGGCAGTGGGCAGGGCACATTGCTCGCAGAACGGATGAACGAAGGGGCAGAAAAGTTCTGGAGTGGCGACCGCGAACCGGAAGACGTTGCGTTGCGTTGGAAGGCATTCCACAAGGCGGACGATGACCTGGTGAAGGTTGCGACGATCCGCTAGATACGAGACGCATGGGACCGGTCACTTTGGCGACGCTTGGGGGAGGCCTATGTCCTACAGTAGACGTGTTTCGGCTGATATGGTAATAATGAACGGGCAAAAAGCAATGATATGTTCTAAATGGACAAAGCTTGCTGAAGATTAATATTGTTTTCAAAGATTACAGCTTAGGAATTCCTATCTTTTCCTCTTATTTAAATACCGTTGTATCATTCAACGCCAAAGTTCTGTTAAATATATTACACCAAAAAATAAAAACGCGACATTTTTTTTATGTTCAAAAATGTTACGCTCATCTAAAACCATTACCCATACTTTAGTCCAGCATAAATAAAATAATTCCACCACACATACCATTTACATACAACAGATGTTCTAAACGAACAGTTAGCAATCGAAATTATAACTTCATACGTAAACCCATTGTAAATCCAACCTTACACCACATATATTTTAGGTTTAAGTTTGTTTATTTCATTTCTAAATTGCCAAACAAACATGGCTGACAAATGTATGTGGGTACGTCCTTTAGTATGTCGCGTCAGATTAAATGCAGCGATCGTTGGGTGGTGAATAGATCTAAGATGCGTGGTAAGGGGGATGGTAGTCGAATTTGGGGGATGGCAGTCACATGTGTGGAGGACAGGGTGGATAGATCGGTGGTTAGAGGAGATTATAATTTAAGGCTGATTGTCAATAGTATGTATGATGCATTTTTACAGAAGGCCAATTCAAGTATTCAAAACTGTTCAAAATCTAGACGCAATCTTATCTTAGCAACACTCAATCACAAAATACTTGAAGGAAATATGAAACACAAAATTTTGTGAAACTGAACTTTGTTGGCTCATTCTTAACTTTGGTAGGCAAAAAACTTTGGTCTGCTCCCACACTAACCTGAAAGTATTAGTATTTTGCATGAAGATACTGCTCTGACCTCGCCATAACCCAGTAATGAATGCGATCTTTCTTAAAAACACGGGAATGGCCACACTTCTTTCTAATATTAACAATTCCAGGACAATAATTTGTATAGTGTTTTCTTCGATGTCTTCAATTGTTGTACCTAAGTAAGCAAACATACATACATCAGTGTATCAATATTCATCCAAGCTCATGTGCACATCGCTTTGATGCTCGCGTGCCGTCATGTGCTGTTCAAACACGTAGAGCACTCTAAGTCTAACCTAACAGAAATGTGAACGTAACAATATCTCAGGTTATAGTGTTTGAAATTATAACTGAGGTGTAACACAAAGGATGAGGATGCCGGCAAGATGTATTAAGTAATAGAATAAGTAGGTATCATCTCCTAATACATAATATGCAGGTTGCTTACGTCATAATAGAAGAGTAACACTCGAAAGCAATGGTGGAAGGCCTCCGTCTAGGTGGACCGATAATCTGATTAAAATTGCAGGAATACGCTGGATGCGAGACGCACAGGCAGGATCGATGTGAGGACACTTGGGGACGGCCAGCATCTTGCATCTGTCTCAGTCCAGCATGCAAAAACTTCACCCTCATGTAGTTTTTAAAGACATCCTAAATAAACTAAGAAAAACGCAAGGATATTACAAACGAAAACATTTCTTAGTTAAACATGAATTCCCAAACCTCAGTTTTACCGCATCTGAATGAAAACTGAAACACAAACCGAAAGCATTTAGAAATATCAGACAAAATAACTTAAAAAGAATCCAGACACATAGATTCAATTCCCTTGGGCAGCCGATGGGATAAACTGGAGAATCCTACAAAATAAACATGGCCTTTTTAATTTTAAAACATATCGATTTATCATAAACTATGGGCTTGTCTCAGCATAGAAATAAATGTTTTACCGTTTCGAAATCTATTCACGAACATATACCTAAACCTTGCATACTCAAACATTATCTTTTAATTTAACATCCATCTCTCTTTTTGTTAGCACTAAACTTTACAACGATGCAACATAGCACGCAATGTATGTTGAACCAATGTTAGCTTCCGCCAATAAGTTGGTGTTACGTGGTAGGAACCCATACATGGTAGAACGAACACTGAATCCTCTGGAAAACATAAATTTTGATGTCCATTGCCTTTGTAGATAGCTTTTAGATAATTGAAGTGTTTTGGAATTGAAAACTGGTTTTTAGAGAGACTTTAAATGAAATATCGTTTTGATAAAGTATCTACGACATGATCTTATAGATATTTATAAAAAAATCGAGAGAAAACAAATAATATAAATTAAAGGTATATTTTCTGTAAAACAAAAATATATTTTAGCTCATATCGGTAAATGAAGATTCGTTGAAAGGTAACATGGGTAGGTCGTAATCAAAACCAGACAACTTGAGTAGTCTGACAACCAATTATTTATTTCCTTTGTGTGTTTCAAATATTTTTCCATGAAATAATAATCCTAAAAGTCCGGACTACAAGCACCACAACATCCACTCATCCATAGACTTCCAATTTACCATCCATCGACTGACTAGCCTTTTTAAAATTTTTAGATCAAGATTAAAAATTCTTGTTCCTCACTTTTCTTACAAAAATCTTAACTAAAAGTAGAAACACCATAATCAAATTGTTTCCACGGATAAGTCTCAATAAGAAATTTTCACCGTTGGCTGGGTCACGCTGTTTTGCTTCGGCTAACGGTGGAAGGATGGTAAATGGGGAGGGGGGGAAAGGGAGATTGATTATGTGCTCACGCACCGTCAAACATGTGAGGTAATTAAATGTAATGATTGCAGGAAAACTGTGATTTTTTGTTTTATATTTTTTTCTATCTTTGTTTCGTAATTGTGGTTTTTTGTTTAGTTGTTTAGTTTAGTGTGAAGGAGTGTTTGTTGGGCGATGTGCATCAAGTTTGTGGGAAAAGCTATAAATATATCAGCTATGGCATATCGTTACACATGAACATGTTATTACAGATAACATCATCTGGCAGTTTTTTTTTATTTGGATGTGATCGTATATGTATGGAACACTGAAGAGTAATTAATGTGGATTTTTTGTTTTATATTTTTTTCTATCTTTGTTTCGTAATTGTGGTTTTTTGTTTAGTTGTTTAGTTTAGTGTGAAGGAGTGTTTGTTGGGCGATGTGCATCAAGTTTGTGGGAAAAGCTATAAATATATCAGCTATGGCATATCGTTACACATGAACATGTTATTACAGATAACATCATCTGGCAGTTTTTTTTTTATTTGGATGTGATCGTATATGTATGGAACACTGAAGAGTAATTAATGTGGTCCTATGATGCAGCTTATTTATCTCAAAATTATTATTTATTTAGTATTAAAGTAAATAAGGCAGGATAGGTTGTTTAAGCCTCAATGATATCGTACAACAACACACTCAAGACAACACTTGATGTCAATCCCTACATTCCTTCCAAGGGTCTTTTTACAAAACAACTTACTAAAAAACCGCCCAAAACCAGAAAAAAACAAACAGAATTCTCGTTGTTTTTTCCACACGCTCGCCTTTTAACTCTCGTCCTAAGATCCGATATTATCCCCTTCATCCGCAACCCTTGTTTCCCCACTATTTAAGTGGCAAATAAAAATGTTATCAATCGAGAACACCCGACTGCCGGTCTGTCCGGATTACGTTCGCACTCTGTGGTTACCCCAGCGTTTGTTTTAAGACAAATACAGAGCAATTTGTGCGATGTGTAGGCATTATTGAATTGGGTGTTGATAAAAATTACTTTCATTTTTTGCTGGCATTTGTGGCTTATTTTATTCAAATACCAATTGTTTTATATCTTAAGTGATGTAGTATCTTGCTAGACTAAGGCCTACTAATACGACAGATCGCTAAATGCATATTGCAGAGAAATATTTCCATCGTTCTATTGCAGTCAATCGTTTAAAGATGATATGCTTTAAATACGTTCAGATTAAAATGAATTAATGATTTGTGGTCAAAAATGGATATATATCACTTTTAGTTAACCCTGTGTAAATCTTTTAAGCTAGCCCTTCCAACTGCAAGGCTTGTTCGTTTTATGTCTGCGGTCACCTACAGGCTGCATCTATGTTTGTCTTGACCAAATAAACTTGGAGGGATTCCTAAACGTATTGCAAGTTAATCTTCACATACCTTGAAGTTAAACTCTCTAAGGCTGAGTTTAAGGAACTGGGTTAAAATTATTACGTTTATCTTCTTAACCTCCGTATGCCTCATATAACATTGCAGCAACACATTTGGTTGTTATTAGAAACTTTATGCACAATTTGAATTTTAACATTTGTTGCAGCGAAAATGCTGCACAATTTTTATTTAGTGGTACGAGGGCTTAATTTAATATCGATTTAGCAAAGACCTAACTTTATTTATTCATTACATAAGCAAATCAAATCTTTACTCGGAAATAAACATTTTCTTTAGTCTTTCTTTCATTAAGTACCTACCTTACTTATGTTTACTTTAAAAACCAAACACATAACTTAACCCATAAGCCCTGCTCCCCTATGTTTATCAATCGGGACCAAGTGTTGGTCTGTCCGGATTACGCCCGCAGCGTGGACACCCTACAGTTTGCCTTTCTTGTTTGTTTTTGCCCGACTGCGGCAAAAAGAAGAGTAATGATTAGCTGTGTGTGCTAGGTTTAGGATAGGTAATTATTTAGATGTCTGTTTTTTCTATTGTTGGAAAGTCTGGATTTTGTCCAGATTTTTTATATGATAAAATAAATTGTAAATGTGTCTTTTGCTCTAAAACCAACCAAAACTTATGTGTTAGATGACAAGTGGCTGTTATGTACCTAGATTTTGTGGTTTTATCACTTAGTCCGTAGTAAAAAAAGGTTATTTTGTTCAGGGGGGTAACCACAAGCTCTTAGAGTAAGGTTATTTTGAGATCGAGTAAGTGACAGATGTATACAATTCAGATACATCTGTCCCTTACTCGATCTCAAAATAACCTTACTCTAAGAGCTTGTGGTCACCCCCCTGATATTAGTTACGTGATACTGAAAGTCTATTTGTTCTGTCATAACAACCACCTACGTGAAAAGTTTAATATTAGGATGAAAGTAACTATAACCTTGCAGCAGCTTGAGCAGTGGTGGAGCAGTGGTAATGGCTCGGACTTACGTGTCGTAGGTAGTGGGTTCGAACCCAGGCAGGTGCAATGCTTTGTGTAAATTATTTCATCAGTACTGCTATAAAAACGAGGAAGGAAAACATCGTAAGGAAACCGGCATGTTCTAGAACTGAAAATTCGAAGACATGTGACATCCACCAAGGCGCACTGGGCCCGCGTGGTGGATTAAGGCCCATTCCCTCTCTCACAGAGAGGAAACCTGTGTCCCAGCAGTGGTAAAATTAAATGGCTGATAAGTGGCAGTAATGGCTAAACTTTCAGTGTTATGCTGCCGTGTTTTAACTGGACCACAGCAGACAGAAAGGAAAGGCCAGCCTCACATTTTTAATTTCTTAACAGCGTATTTTTCATTATGCTAAGTTCAACTTCGCCCATTGCTGGACATAGACGACTTTTGGGATGTTTTTTTTTTTTTTTTTGTATTTTCACCGATTTCTACGTCGATTATGGACCGATTTTGAAAATTATTTTTGTTTGAATGAGTATGTTCCCAAATTGGTCCCATTTTAATTTGGTGAAGATCTAATGAAGAACTTTGGAGATAACTACATAACTCTTCAATAAATGACGGCAAATCTCTCGGGATTGGTGCAAACGCATGTCTGTTTATTTTTATACCATTTCATAACATAACATCACGCCAGTACGCTCTAAAGGGGTACGCAGATGTGTACAGGTCACCTTGGTACTAAAAACTTGAACATAACCGGTGAAATGAGAGTGTACCCACTCTCATTTCACCGGTTATTTTCAAGTTTCACCTTACTAATGAACTAGCTTATGTACAACTAAAAAGTGAAAATAAAAAACTTTTTTACATAAAAATACCACCGACTTCCAAATAAAAACTCCAAATATTTTTCTTTTTGGAAGTCGGTGTCCATAACGAAAAAAAGGGTACCTGGCAAAGACACCGACTACCAAAAATAAAGTTATTTTTCACTTTATAGTGTTTTTATTCGGAAGTCGGTGGTCTTTTTTGTAAAAACGTTTTTTCCATTCGCTAACGCGACGCTTTCGCTGATAGAATGTCACTTGGCTTGATTTCTCACTGATTTTAAAAATCAAGCAATTGTGTCAAATAAAAGTTATTCTTTCTATATATTTTATTTCTATTTATTCTTGTAGCCATTTTGTTATCTACCAAAATTCAAACACGACATACCATCATATTTACAATATTCTATATGGATATATTACACGAAAACTTGTGAACCTCGCGTCTAGACTATTAAGGAAGAACAATCGCAGAGGAAATTGAAACAATCATTGGCTCTGAGAGGCAATAGTCTAGTATCGATGAGACTGTGCTTAAGACTGCTATAGTCTGTACCCGGGAGTCTGTGCCTGATTGTTCAAAGTAACTTGATTTACAGTGAGCAATCCTTTATACTGTACAAGTGGAGGCTAGTATACTGTGGTTGATGTTTTGAGTATAAACAGTAATTATGGCGAATATTCGTAACTGTTTTTTGGTGATGTTCTTCAAAAAAGTTAGGTGCGTAGTACTCGCAAACGGTGTGCGTAATTATTGGAGCAGCTGACTTTCTGTAGCTTCTGCTTACTTTCATGGGGATATGGCTTGGGTTTATGTATTTGTATAATACTTTCTTGTATTGCCGCCCCCCCCCAAATAATGGAATTAGGGTAGGCAAAAAGAAACATAATAATTTCTTGTACTAAAAGAGATGTTGATATTTTCTTAAACCACTTTTTTATGAATAAAAATAATGTGACGTGGAATAGGTACCTATGTAAAAATCATTTCAATGTCTAACTTTCTCGTTTACAACTCTTTAACAATAATTAAGGGGCTGACCAGCAAGGTAAGGTTTTAACATCAAACACTACACGAATCATAATTCTGATTTAACGCTTACAAGTTTTATCTAATTTGGAGGAAGTTTTTATCAACGCACGACCTACTTAGTAAATGAAAGCAATCGAAGAAAACACCACATCCGATCACACAATGCCTCAATACGTACAAGAAACAGCAAATATGAGTACCAGGCGTACATAAAGCTCATTATTGTGTGCACAAAGAAGGCACGCAATCTTCCCGCCGTCGCCACTTGCCGCGTCAGAAGCACTGTCACTCCATTCTTAGAGATAATTTACTCGCCTAATAGCTATTGTGCTGGCCAATTATTTTGTTTGCGGTGAATCTGTGAGGTTTCACTCGATATTAAGGTGTATTTGGGGCTTAATAAGAAGGGAGAATTAGTATTCAACTAATAGACATCTAGTATAAATTGAACGGTCTATGTTTGGATGTTGAATCACACCTTAATAGCTTAACGGATTTGGGTGGAAATTGCCTCACAAGTAGACCATGACCATCAGGATTCTTTTTATTCCGGTAGTAGATAATTTTCAATATTCGCGCAGGCGAAAAAACAAGTTGTAAGTAATTCCGTGTTCAAAAATCAAGACGAAGATAAGAGAGTTTTCAGGTTTCTGACGAAAATTAATACCGAAAATAATAAGAAAAAGACCTCAGAACAGCCAAAACCTGCTTTTGTGTAAAATTTTGTCTGTAGGAAATCCGTAGAGGACTCGTAGCAAGTCGTAGCAAAGGCGTAGCAATTTCGTAGCGCGTAGCAAGTCTATTCTATAATACTCGAACCCAAAAAAGTATTTGTCAGTAGATTTGCTTATTAAAAATAGATTTTGACATAAGGTCTATTAAAGTTATGTCAAATTCCTATCTTGTAAGCAAATCAACATACTAACAGATAGTCTATTGGGTTCGGGCGTAAGCTGAGTTGAGAGAGATCTTCATTTAAATCGTTGGGCACCCCAATGTCCAAATTTTTAAGGCACTTTAACTCCATTGAAAAATAGCTTTTTTTCTTCTCGAAATGACGCAAACAAACCCCGTCGTATCTTCGTGGGAGTGGCAGACATGTCAGTGGGTCTTGACTAATGTATGCTGCCTCCCTACCTAGCGGAGATAGCGTGAATATACGGCCGAGGTTAGGCTTAATGTAGATGTGTGGCGAATTTGCGGAGCCAGGCGGTTCTGAGTAGCTATACCTAGCGGTTGTGGTGTGTGTAGGTAGGTACCTATAGGATTGTTCAGAAGGTAAATAGAAACTGGTATCCTATTATATATGAGTGTACTAGAGTTTGGTGGGCTAAGATGTATGTAGACCATATATGTTTGACTCTTGAATTATTTATTTACTACATAACTAACCCGAAACTTTAATAAAACAAAATGAAACAGTTTCGGTTTTAATTTACAAAATAAACATGATTTATTATTTACAATTTATAAAACAACAGCAAAATAAATACATTTTTGTTTGTTACCTCGACCCATTGCCTATTTTGCGTTTGCATAGCATTTGAAATGTGTCCATCGTGAAAAGTTTTGGCATACAATAGTAGTAATTACTATAGATTGTAAAAATATCCACTGTCAAACAAAATTCTTTTTCGGCTTCAAAATTGTTTAAACTTACAACACTTTACTATAAAATTGTGATATATAGGTTCCTAATTATTTATTGTACTCCAAAAACAATATTTAATACAGTGTTATAATAACTTTATTAAGCTCGCCTTAGTTCATGTACTCATACTTACAGGTGAGCTTACTTGATGTTGAGTTCTCTTACATGAGTTCATCATCAAGGTTCATGATTATTGAGCTATAAATTTTACGCGAATCTTTAAGAAGAAAGAAAAAAATATATAAATAGTTTACTTTATACTATACGCTTATGTTTTTGCTGTTAACGGAGAGAAAGAGACATTACAGTATGTCACGCTTGCCCGTTTTGTTTTTCTTTGATAATTCTATCGGAAAAATATTAAACCACTTCTGAATTTTGTAACGAGGAAAACAAAAGGAGAAGGTTCTCTATTCAACATGTATATTTTTTATGTATGGCCACGCATAACTTTTTATACCATGATCCGAATTCAAAGAGATTTTTGTAAGACGCGTTTAAATACTTGAGGTCTTCCTCGAAGCACTTATGCACCAGTTCCAGTTAATTTCTGCGTTCCTGGTAGTTTTAATAAATAAACAATTAGGACAGTTGAACATTAAAACGTCTATCGATATCAATTATTACGAATCCTTCATGCTCTTCTCTATGTTTCATCGTGGGTGCGTTTCGAGGAATACTTTAGGTGCGCTTCGAGGAATACCCAAAATACTTACTTACTTACACTAAATCTATTGAAGATAAAAAAATACTTAAAAGGTTAAGTTCAAGGCAGAAAATAAAGTTCAATAGAACAGTATTGAAGATTTCAGCCTACTTCTAAAGATAGGTAATACAAAAAATCACAGAAAAAAAATCCTGCCTCCAATAAAATTTTATCTCCACGCATCTTCCGATTCCCTACTTTTCCGGATTTCTCTAGCTCCCTTGTAAATCTCGTAAAATTAGCCGACCGATGGCGGAATTCCTGCGATCTCGATGTAGCTCGATAATGGCCTCGTGTAGCAATAAACAGGGCTGATAAGTGAGAGAGAAGAAGTGCGGGCTTAATACCTACGGTGATAGTGTGTGATTGAGGGCGAGCGGGCCCGGGAACTCGGAACTGTATAGAGTTGTGCGTAGATTGGGCGTTGGTAAAACTTGTAGTAGTTTTTGAAGTCGTCGAGAAAACTTATGGGCATTCTCTAAGGGGCGATTTTTAAATAGTCTGATATCTTTTACCTGATGAATAAAACTGGCGGTTGGCAGCTTTTGTATAGCAAATCGTAATATCTCAAGCAGTCTTATTTATTCTTTAGTAAAAGTCATCTATCTGACGACTGTGAAATTTTTCCTAGAACATAAGGTGGCTACGTATGGGAACGTATGGGCTCACATCTATCATATATGTAATGATGTGATGTGAGATAATTTCGACTGATATGACTACGCATTAATACAACATTCATTTTTACTGAATGTTGATTTTATTTTCTGTTAAGAAAAATTCAATACAGTTGATTCTGATAAATTTCTACTGTTAATGATTGAACAACATTAACACAATTTCTCTTTCTTTCACTACTATTTCATTGTGCAAGGTGGTAGAAATCTCACCATTCCTCAACTAAGTATTTGTCTTCCTCTCCCAAACCCAATAAGCCTTACATTTACCAGCTCTATAATCTTCCCATTGTCTGAGAGCCGGAGAGGCAGGAACTTTAAGACCCTTTCCTTGAGACGGACAAGTTCAATAAATTGGAGGGCGACTCGGCAATGCAGCCGTTAAATTGCTATATATCGTGGGTGGTGTGCATAAAGTATTCGAGTGGTGTATTTGTGGTTATATTGCTGTGTGGTAAGGGGTTATGAAGTTTGGTAGGAAGAATAGTGGTTGGTGTTATCTGTGAAAATAATGAAATGTATATGGCTCTAAAATCAAAAAAATATTTATTAAAATTAGGCTAAGAGCCAGCTCATTTTGAACGTTTGTGCCTAGTTGAAACGAGTTTTCAAAGTCGAATGTATATAGTACACCTGTTAACCCTAGAAGTTACCGGTAGGCACCTATCATGCTATTTGCGCAGTTTTGTAGCATAATCTTATTATGCAATATTCTTTAATCCGCTTATTAATAAACTTGGACTAAAGTTCATCTAAGTATTAACTAGCTAACATTTTTCGAGGTTTAAGCTTGGCGTAACTTTAAGTCGCGTTTATTATTAAGGGGGCTTAAGTTAAACACACACAATATTTGACTTTTGGCTTTACAAATATATCAAAAAATTCAAGCTCTTACATTTCTCAAACGGCACATTCTACGAAGACTCAAGAGGCTTTGTAGATTTTGACGTACTAACGCTAGTATCTCGTGAGTACTGAACTGAACCCGCGCGGTGCACTCAGCGCAGTAACAAAGTGTGAACGGAGGCTGTTATCTGAACACCTTCGACAGGCACTTCACAAAATAGAGAAGATATTAGAAGGTTGACTTTATACAACTTCGAAAACGCACGAATATAGACACGTGTTTACGTACAGTAAGAGTCCTTCTGTCATCATCATCTAACTGTCTTTCCCTAATTATGTTGGATTTGGAATTGGCTGCTATCTATATACCTCCACATCCAAGTGATTGGTAAAACACGAGACTACTTGATAAAATTGTTCGGTAAACTTTCGAAAAAACTTTTGAACATTATGGATTTTGGTCATCGATGCTGTTACTCCATACTTTCACGAAATTCTCACGCGAATTCTGACACTTTGTTTAACGCTCGTGTGCTGAAGAGTTTTAATATCCGAAAATATTACACACGGACATGGTAAATGTTATCATCCCAATATGTAGAAATTGGGATTTTCGGGGCCAGTAAATTGCAGAACAGTTTATTATTATTGCAATATATTTTATTGTTCACCGCTTAAACTACTACTACTATACTACTACTATTGGTACTACTATTGGTTTTACTATTGCTTTATTATTATTTATTGTGCACGACACAATAAATAATTCTCACACTAACTCTCGTCTTCGCACTCAAACTCCAACCATCACAAAACTGGCGATGTTATTGTCTGTACTGTGTTTTCTGTAACATTAATCCAATTTTATGACAATTTTATGTGCTCTACTTGTCGATTTTGAACCCAGTATTATTTTTAAATACAGGCATGCGGATAACAACCAAGGGCCGAAGACTGGGGCCCATAGCAGTCATGCGACCCCTGGATACTCAGGATTGCACGAAACCACGGTACGTGGCAGTGGAAAGCTAGGGGTTTGTTCTTTATGGCTGAGCTCTTACCTGAGTTATTCCTGGCGGTCCTCTTGTACTTGCTCGATCCGGTGCCTGGTCGTGGATTTAGGGATCAGATATATATAATAAAGGACAAGGCTGGGATGAGGGACACGAACGCGTTCTGAGCCGGGGTCCAGCTGCCGAGCAGACACATACACGTTCCCGGCAAAAGCAGCTTGGCTCGCGAAATATGCACAAATACGACTGCACGGACGATACACTACACCAATCGCGAATGTCCAAAAGAGATTCTATCTCGGATGGGTGAATTACTTAGAAATTACAATTTATTCAACAAAACCCTTCAAAAACGGTCGCGCGCGTTTGACCTCAGTTTTCCAAGTTCAGCGTCAAACGTCAAAGTACCCTCACCCGCTGTCAAAATCGGTGACGGCTAACAGACCACAGATTAAGAAAGAATGAACGAACGATGCGTTCGTAACAGTTATTGATGGTTTTTTTTAAGGACAATTATATTCAAACGTGCAAATATTACTTTCAAAGCAAGCATAAAATTAACTAATTACAAAGTATTGCCACGGTCACGGCTATGTGGAAAGTAAAATGATATTTACAAAAATATTAACAAGCCCAAGATTGCAATTCAGCCCAACTAAACTGCAAGCTCATAAATCTAGTCCACATTACTAAATCACTCTCCCCACTTGTAACTCACAACTTACAAGATAAGCAAGCACCAGAGGATTTCTTTTACTTCAACAAGAACTTACACACTCCGAGATAATGAAAATATACATCAAAGTTGTATTATATGGACGGTCTGTTTATCCTTGTTGCTATCCTGAAGATATTTTTTTCTGAGAACAGAAAAGTTTATTCGTAATTTTTTGGGGTTCCGTACCCAAAAGGTAAAATCGGGACCCTATTACTGAGATTCCGCGGTCCGTCTGTCTGTCTGTCCGTCTGTCTGTCTGTCTGTCTGTCTGTCACCAGGCTGTATCTCATGAAACGTGATAGCTAGACAGTTGAAATTTTCACAGATGATGTATTTCCGTTGCCGCTATAACAACAAATACTAAAAACAGACTAAAATAAATATTTAAATGGGGCTCCCATACAACAAACATGTTTTCTGCCGTTTTTTGCGATTATGGTACGGAACCCTTCGTGTGCGAGTCCGACTCGCACTTGGCCGGTTTTTTTTGTTTATTCATCTATTGGGACATTAGAAGACCTCAGTATCCCCATAAATTAAGGTACTAGGTAACAGTAATAGTGTTTCAAGTGTTTGGTGTCTTAGCAGCTATTTATAATATTGAGTTCTAACTGGATCTCAAGTAGTCTCAAAGTTGACCTTCAGGTCCAGTTAGATTTAGTTTTTCTTCAAACATACAGAACATCGCGCTTTTTCTCATGAGTGTAGGCAAAAATTACAGAATGCCACTTGCTATGACTTTTATATGTATTTACTCGTATGTACTGTTTAAAATCTAGTTCCGGAAATAAGATGTATGTAATGTATACCATCGCATTAATACCTTCTGGCTCAAGTGAAGATCGTTATCAGGTGTTCTTTGTGACCGCAAGATGCCTATCCGTGTTAAGGGAAAAGTATACAAAGCGGTAGTACGACCAGCTATGATTTACGGAGCGGAGTGCTGGACCTTCAAGAAAGCACACGAAACAACAACTGCATACAAGTGAAATGAAAATGCTCTGATGGGCGGGAGGAGTAACCCGTCTACAAAGTGCGTTTTGAGTTTCGTCAAAGTGCGAAACGAGTATCGTATCGGGTTCGTTCAAAGTAGCACTGATTAGCGAAAAGGTCAAAGAAAGCAGATTGCGTTGGTACGGCCACATCTTGAGACGTGGAGATGATAACCCTATCAAAAAGGCCCTAAATATCCCCAATTGACCGCGAGGAAGGGGAAGATCGCCCGCCACCTGGTGGTCAAACATGCAGAAAGAGGTCCGGAAGGAGAACCTGAGCACTCAGACAACCCAGAACAGAGCTCTCTGGCGCAGACGTACAGGAAGACCCGACCCCAGCTGAACTGGGAAGAGGGTTGGACAAAGAAGAAAGAAATGAGGGAGGCCTTAGTCCAGCACAAATATTTTAGAGCATTTATTGTAACGTAAAATATTTAAATCTGTGATTCATTTCTGAGATCCAATCAAGACTACACTATATTCCAATCACTTCAGTACATACTAACAGGATCAAATTGAACCTCTACACACAACTATAGTAGCAAGGGATTTATAGCAGGGTGCAAGTGTTGAAGTTCCCTTTTATGAGCCCATGAGTCCAAGGGCTCGAATCGATGGCGTTGTAAAGTGCCCCATGGTTTGCACAAGACTTTGATTTGCAGGAATAAGGGACGGGAATTGATGGGAAATTGGTATAGGTTACGGGAAAGACATGCAACTTTAGTTCTGTGTTTAGGAATTTTAAACGATTTCTCTTTTTAGACTTGCATCTCAAATCACACAATATTTTAATTAAACTATTTACAGGCACTATTGAATAGTCAAAAGCTTTCGTAGATCTCTACGTAGAAGAATGTACAGAGGCCCTAGACAAGTGACATTTTATCATCGAAAGCGTGGCGATAGCGATTGTCATAAAAATATCCCTTAATTTTGACATTTCAACTATTGCCTTCGCTGACATCGAATGCCACTTGTCTAACTAGAGCAAAGATATAGAAAAAAAAACTAAATCTATGAACTAGAGCATCAGGACAATCCATGGACATTTTTTTCACTATTAAGAGCATTCATCATTTAGTTCATACATAAGCAGAGTAGGTACACATACAAGGTACTAGACCTTACAATCAAAATCGTATTTAAAATATAAAGCCCAGATAGAGCCCTGTGTAGAAAACTCACCTGGCTGAAAACTGAAAATCAATCACTCAGCCTGTTTCACAACTCGACAATTTCTAGCACAGTAATTTCACTCGGTATTTTCTCTTATTTTTGATATTATTATGAACTAGTGACCTGCCCTGGCTTCGCAAGGGAGAAGATATGTACATAACTTCCTTGTTTATCTCTCCTTCTAGGTATTAGTGGAAACTGTACCAAAATCTGATACGTGCTTTAACAGTGACTTTGTTTTGAACTATTTAGAGAAGATCATTTATAAAGATCTGGGTGTATTGTCTGATGACTTTTTGTTGCGTTTTGTATGCCACTCACTCTTTAACAAAACTTCCTAACTCGTCTTTGCTCATCCGCGAAAATCTTGTTGTTCTAGACTATATTGACACAACTGTCGCCCCTGCCCACCCCTCAGCCGAAAAGCGCGATACTCTCTGAAGTGAGAGGTCCCCACAATTCGCACAGATGTACCCGGCCATTCTCCGCGAACCGTAATCTTCTTATAGGAAAGCCATACATACAATTAAACCTAACACTGCTTAAGCCAAAGACAGAGGTTCTCAACATTTTTAAGTTCATTAAAAGTAGTGTATTAACTGGAATTATTTGGATTACCTACTTAAATGTAACAGTTTTCTTAATCATTTTACTTTTTGAAAGCATTAAAAAGAAATCTATAAAATATAACGAAAAGTAAATCGCTTTAAAAAACATTGGCACTAAATAAAACAGTTTTCGGTAAAAGTTTAAAACAGTATCCGGATAGTGCACAAAAACAAAATATTTTTCACTCTTTTATCATTCTACATATTTGGTAGCGTCAGATAAATTACTACGCGTATGTACGGGGACATGGTTTCGAAATTTTGGACGTCATGATTGCAATGTACAGCATGTTATTCCCAAATTCAAAATGTTGAAATTTTGTCAACTCATCTGGTGCCCTGACTAGACCAGAATCATAATTGCTTAATGCGTAATAACCAAGATAACAATTTCCATCATAACCAAAAGGAGTTCCTAATCCATTGCTGTCGAGAAGACAGATTATAAACATATGAATCTTTAAAAATCTTCGTCCGTGTCTGTGGATGGAGGACCATTTCAGCATTCCGAGTTTCCTCCGTGCCTCGGCAAGCACGTTAAGCCGTTGGTCCCGGCTGTCATTTGAAGATCTATGACTGTCGTTACGAGTAGTCAGAAGCTTGAGATCTGACACCAGTCTAGCCAAGGTGTACCGTGTCACTTAGTTACTGGGTTGTGGAGGTCAGATAGGCAGTCGCACTATGTAAAATACTGGTTCTCAGCTGAATCTGGTTAGACTGGAAGGCGACTATCTTTTTGAGAAACTTGTTCGTAAATTTGGGCAACCTAACAGTCATAGCACTGTCTCCATAAGAAAATAAACGTCCTTTTGGTTTCGCCGCAGTAGGAAGATGACTCATTCCACGCCCACATCATAAACTTTGAGAGCCACATACCGCTATTGTCTCCGACATATCCGAACGGTTGCTAAGAAGGTTTTTCAATAAAATATTAACTTGCCCTCGGAGGGACAGAGAGGGCTCGGGAGGGATTAACCGACGTTTATCCCCGCATTCCGAGGCGAGGCGAAGGCTTAACACGGAGACGAGACTTAATTTAAACAATTGTTTGTTTTCACTCCTCAAATACATTGAGATTTTCATGTCGTTCTGTTGCGCGGTTATATTTGAAGTGCTGCCATTTTTGGATTGTTTTCGTCGTTTGGAGGGATCTTTATTTGGTGGTTCATATTTCTTTTGATTCTGTGGTGCAGTTACTTTGTCTTCACTAGGGCTAGCTAGTCTTTACTTCTTACGATGCTTGATACCGATAGGTAGTTGAAGGTGGAAATCCTAGCATGTCGATGGCAAATACAGTTTTTAAATATTATGATTGGCCCAGTATTCAGCTACGGTAACACCATTCGCTGACGAAGCCAGAAGGTCCTCTCATGCATTGCAATTTTTATCCTCTTAAAATGTATAGATTTTGGTTTTTCAATAAATTTTTTTTCCTCATAATGGCATAGTTTTCCCATTATATGTCCCTTTTATGCATTCTACGGGTTGCAGAATGTTTCAGATAGATCCTCTCACACTTACCCATAAAGTACCCATGTAAACGTGTGTATACGTACGTATGGGGTTTCACCGTTTCAATTTATTATCAGTTTTAAACCATTGGGGAAAGCACGGGATGTTTTCACCCTTCCTAATACCTAATAAATTGTAAACGTATGTAGCTCCTTGAGAATGGGCGTCTGTAGGACCATCTGTCTTTGCTGGACCATGGTCCAAACATTGTTTGAATGGGTTTGAAGGTAGATTTTAAAATTTAATGGACAATGGCAAAGACTTTGGAGGGTTGACCGTGGACATCACTGAAAAACATGGGCTGTCCAAAAAAAACTAGGTGTGATAAACACTTCGAATAGTAGGTATTATAACTTACTGTACTAAATACTATTTATTGGAATTGTGATGATTATGTGAATACCCAAGAATAATTTGTAGTCTTTAACTAGAGTGACCTTAATGAAATACATTCTTTATCTATTAAGAAATCCTAATGCTGAAGGGGTGCCGAAATATTCTATGCACACAGGCAATGTGGAATTGATTTGAATAGCTTAAGTATGTTTGAAGACTGAAGGATTAAGTGTTTTGCATTCTGAGTAATTATGTAAAATTCTAGGGGCAACACATAGCGGTAAGGCACTTCATTAATCCTCACATTCATTATGAATCGCGTTACAGGAGTCAGAAAAGAGATACCTAATTAAGAATATCAAAAAATGTATCATTAAACCTGTCACAACCAAACGCGACCCCTTCATTATTTCCAGTCCACTCCACGCCAAACTAAATCATTAGCCACAAACAAACAAAGAAAAATAAACAAACAAAATTCTAAATCTTTTGAAACGTCAAAAAAAAGGTTGAAAAGTTCTGTCGCTGACATCTTCAGAGATAGGCGTGCTTACCCCAGAGCGGAGTGCGGCGTGAATATACAATGAGACAATGGCGCCCGCACCCCGATAGCACCATTGTTGGACGACAACATTCCGGATTATTTTTGTTTGTTTGTTTGTTTGTATGTGACCAGATTAGATGTTATAAGGTTATGTGGGGTTACGAAAATTTTAAATGTGTATTTAGATATCATGGCATTTACTTTTGTTATAGGTCTATGTCCCACCTAATAAGAATCGGTGGTCATCAAGGTTTGCACGACTGTTGAGACAAAGTTGAAAAGTTGCAATCTCATATTTTTGGCTTGTTAGAATTTATTTTTATCTGCCAAAGATTTTACAATGGAACTCAATACCTGCGTCTGTTTTTCCGAACGCATTCAACCCGAATCTCTTCAAAGTTAGAGTGAACCGGCTTATTCTGGGTAAGCTCACTCCATCGTAGACTCTGTCTCTGTCACCTCTGACCTAGACTAGAGTCAAGAGCAAACCCATCATAAATAATAATAAAAAAAAAACTTATTTGTGAAATAATAGCATTGTAACAGCGGCAAAGTAAATCCCTCGAACCAAATATCAAAAACAAAAGAAAAATAAAAATTCTTCGTCTTCTTTATTCAAATGTACTTTCGAATAACAATGTCATCTAAAACATATTGGTTGCGGGATTGAACTTTAGCAAAACGTTTTTTTATAGCCAATAAGTTTCCAATACATTGCAACATCTTTAAAATATTACTTTAAAAATCACTTTCACGACTTCTCTTTACGGAGTCTGATGAAGCATAGTGGAATTTATTGCACCATCATGATGCAAAATACCGAGAAACCTGCCAAAGTATAAAGCACCTTAACTTTTGAAAAGCAAGGTTTATTTTTAAATGGGGTGGTAAGTGATCGAACCCCTTCCAATTGAGTGTGAAGTAAGAATGAATCGGGAACTGACGCCATAGGAACTTAGTAGTGAATGATCAATCATGAAGGATAGAAACGGTGACGTCACTCTTCACAACTAGTTTAGAGTTTCAGATTTTGAAAGTCATTGAAGTTAGGTAGGTCTTTGAATTTCTTTTGAGTTGTGGGGTATAAATAAGTAATGGGGATCAAAAGGGATCAGGTTTTTGAAAATAGGAAGGGGGCAGACATCTTGCATGTAAGATTTACATAATTTTATGGTGATTTACCACTGCACAATTCGACACAGAGGTGCACAAGGGCGGAAGTTTAAAGAGTTATGGATCATTAGGTAAAATCAGGTAATAGATAGTGGGGAAGATTAGTAGGATCAATTGCTGACTACTCTCCCTGATTAACGAATTTCTCTCTACGGAAAAGTTTCTTATAGGTACCATTGAGGTTGACTGATGATAAACATACCAAGAGTAGTTTTCCCATTTTGGCAATATTCTCGTGGCAGCGAGATATTTTATTCTTACAGAACACCATCTGCTATGGAGTATGTAAGGATCGTACTCCTTTTACTTTCTTTTACGTTAATAAATCTGGTTATACATCCTTGCTCGTATAGTAGTAGTAAGCAATTAAAAAAAAAGTACCAGGTACAATAGTCGTCTAAATCCTCGTCAAACAATCAAAGTAAGTAATACAAAGGGAAAACTATCAATTAGCAGTGAAAACGTTGTCTAATCCAACAACAAACTGTTGGCAATGAAATGCAAACAGGCGACGACGCGACGGTGCTGTGGTTCGCATTTGTTTAGCTAGTTACGACTGGTAGGTGGTAGTACCTACGTATATGTGTAGGTAGGTGGGCCTGGAACTAGGATTATTGTGATGAAACTATTGCTGTGGGTGAAGCAGGAATTTTCATAAGCCTTAAAAATGAAAGCAAAATAATGTAATTAGATTCAATTTGATATTTGATTTGATTTGATAGCTGTTAGTCGTTATAAACATAAATAATTGTAATTTTAAGCGAAGACGCTATACAGTATTTTGAGTGTATATCGCTCAAAGATTCGTATGCTTTAATCAATTTAAAAAAACGTACAAAAAAAATGTGGTAAGTGATAAGTTTAAAATATAAAACATTTGTAAAACCATATTGAATAAATAAAAAGTTTATGTATCCATTCCAGAAACAAACAATTTAAAAATACTTACGTACAAGGAGTACGTAACGTACGTCTTCCCAGGTCTACTTTAAATCAATAATACTAATAAAGCTTCACTGTAAAACCCATATTAAACTGAAAAATACTATATCCTGTATTACTGTAAGCATTAAACTTGGGGCGTAAAATATACGGGACTTGGCCATTTTATTTTTCAGTCGTAAACCATTTTAGTACCACCTTTATAACCTGCTCAATAATTTCACATAATATATTATTTCAGCCGTGGAATTATTTCCCTAACTTTATGATACACAGTTGAAGATTGAATTGTTATAAAATGTAGTAAATTAGGAGAAAATTATTAATTATTACTAGCGGATACCCGGCGTGTCAGGATGGACCGATCAATTGAAAGACTCGTCGTCCTCCAGATTCTACACGGTCGTAAGGGAAGCGCTGGACAGAAACCGGTGGAGGCAGATCATCCGCTCCAGATGTAACCCTGATGCTGACCACGATCCTCAGACATGAGGGACCGACTAAGAGAGAGAGACCCGGCGTGTGCAGCTACGCTAAAAAAATAAATACATTTTGTTTATTGTTGCAATAAAAGGATTTCTTTTTTTGGTGGTCTAAAACCATCTTCACATTATTGTTTTTCGAATGAAACCGTTTTGGGGCACATCGGTTGGATTGTTTCAAAGTTTATAACATAGGTAGAAACAATGTTTGTGTTTGATATATTATTTAGAATTTAGATATTTTATTTTGCTGGAATTTATTGATTAGATACTTTAGACATGTTTATGTGATCGTATTTCCTACAAGGTACTAGGAAAACAGTCTACCTAGCCTTATCCCAACTATAATGAGAACTGGTTCCATTTTAACCAGAGGCTACTGAATACCAGTATTCTAGATAGACTGCCTATCTGACTCCAGTCCAGTAACTGGGTAACACGGTACCCCCTGGTTAGACTGGCGTCAGATTTTCAGGCTTCTAACTATCTGTAACCACTGTGAAAAAAAGAACCAGAAATGTCTGTCCGAGGCGGGAAGAGACGATGAGAGATCCAAGATATGAGAAATGAATGGTCACCCATCCACGGAACGACCTCGGCAAGCGTTAACTCGAATATGTATCCATTCGGCTGTTAATATTTAGCCGCTTGCTCCTCTTTACTTTCCTCTTTATTATATATTTTCTACTGAAAGAAAACTGTTAGCGAGGTACGTAACAATTGGCAGCTTTTCCACGCTTTATCAATTGTTTTATCCATCGTTCATTCGCTCAATCTAGTTTATCAATCTGTTTCCAAATGTTTTGTTGGGAACTAAAACAAGAACGTTGGAATGATGCATGACTGCACCTAACGATTTCATTACATGGCCACTCTTGATATATAAAATTGTTTTTAACTGGGTAACAGCTAATGTACTACATAACATAACATCACGCCTGAGTCCGCCGAAGGGGTAGGCAGAGATGTACCTACAGAACACCCTATTTTGCCAATTATAATTATTATTGATATTAGTCCCATGTAATAGCAGCCAAAGCTACTGCCGTCAACCAGTGACAAGTCCAAACTTTACAATACTTTCAACCCGGGAATTGAACCCAGACCACACGGTCAGCAGCAGCGCTTGCGATCACTAGACCAATGAAGAAATTATAGTTTGAGACAATTATTGTAGTAAATTTTGAGGTTCCGTTTCCAAATGGTGCCAATGGGAACCTATTACCAAGCATACGTCGTTTGTCGTTTTGTCTGCCCGTCTCAACACGCTTTTTGTAATGATGGTACCTGAACTACAATTACATAAAAAAATCTTGATACCTACTTGTTTTCCTTGGTGTTTTGTTAAAATACTGCTAGAGGAATCTTTAAAGAGTTTAGCCATATACCCATGTATGATCCCCCACACCATAATATTTCTCAGATCCACAAATTCTCGTACATTAGTCTTGAAATAGTGCTAGAGCTAAAGTTTATCCAGTAAAAAGCGATAAAGAGGCGCGAGCGTGTCGGGGCGCGGTAAAATAGTGGATTTTATTGCCGGCTTGCTCGCTGACGGCTATTTGTCTATTGCATCGGTTCTCGCAGCCGGTGGGGCAAGGGACAGGCGCGAGAATTGGCGGGCACTGTCGCAAGGCCAAGGAAAAATTAAGGTAGTGAATGCTTGTTGTGAGCAAGTATTTGTCTATTGGATTAAAAAAAAAAAATTAAGGTAGTGTAAATTCCCAAGCAGATGAGAGTATTTGTCTATTGCTGAGTAGCCAGTGGGGTAAGGGACAAGCGCCAAAATTTTCGAGCATAGTATCATGAAAATTAAGATGTATTCAAGATAGGTCAACTTTCTTTGTCTGGTGGAGAAAGGTACATATTAAAACAATTATGTGATGTTCTGTGTCGCCAGAAAACTCGCGAGTGGCTATTTTCATTTATGTGACAAAATAATAGAGAAATACAAGTCGAATTTTGAAATTTCCTCTTCGTTTTCTTCTTACCTTCTTGCAATAGTTTACAATAATCGACTAAATCTTTATAATTTATTTGAGGTGGAGCATTAATTAATACGACTTTAACCTTAATGATCTTCTAACTTGGACCACAATCAGCTGTCCAGAGCTAAATGTACCCTGAATATTTACAAGGCTTGAACGTGGAAATGTTCGTATTTTTCGGAATCAGAGAGCACACTAGATGAATGCATTTTGATTGATCTAAAAATATTTAGTTAGATCACTGCGCGCCCTTTCCGATCACTACTTGTGCGATATATTGAGTGCGGAGCTGTGAGAGTAATAGCCGCTTGGTTCATTAAAGTTTCAGTGGTTTTATTTTAATTGATTCTAGTATTTTAGGACAGACTGGCTGGCTGACTGACTGACTTTCCTACCGGAGAAATATGGGTCATCGTCGGTATAGCAAATCAAAATGGTGATGTTCCCATCTACTATCCATAGTAAAAAATCATTATAAATGCGAAAATAACTCTGTCCGTCTGTTTTCACGCATAGACGGCCTTAGACCTTGGAGTGGAGAAGGACAAGGATACTTTTTATCCCAGGAGTATTTTCCCTTGGGATGATTTGATGCTGGCAGAAGATAGTCTATTACAATTACAAAAACTGAAGTGATACCATTTGTAAGACTCGTATAATCAACCTTTTTACGTTCCCACTGCTGAGACACTCTCTTTGAAAGAAAGGAAGAACATATTAATTGCCAACTGTAACAGAACATTAACAAACACAAATTAGCTCTGAGACACAATAATATCATATCAGTATGGCAAAAGGAGCGGGCTGAGCAGCATAAAGCATGGCCTTTACGCTGGTCAACGCTGATTTTCAGCCCGCAGTTGGCTGTCCAGCAAACTGGCCGTGGCCTAGTGAGGGTTGGTGGATGTCCTGTCTTCGAATTTTTGGACTAGTACGTACGCAAGAGCGTGTCTGGGTACAAACTCACGACCAATCACGAAAGTCGATACCGATACCACTAGACCACCACTGTTTTCTGTCACTATCTTACTATAGAGATTTAAATTAATAGTTTATTTTGTTTGTTTCAGTGGAAATCGCGGTGGGGTGTCGTCACGAAACTATCTCCGGCTGCAGGTGGGTTCCTTACTTTTCCTATTAATCATACCAAGAAATACCTGTCATGTTCTAGATTTGTTCCAGTAACATTTTCATAACCTTGAAAGCGCCGCAAACTAAATAAAACCCTTTTAGACGAAAACAAGATAACCCACTATGCAGATGTTAGTTTAGTGCGAATATTTCTTAACAAAAAAATAAATACAGTATTTTCTAGAGTAAAAATAAACAAGAATATTCTATTACATTATCCTTTCAAGATGTTCTTTGAATTATCTAGAAGTATTTTATTTTTTTGTATTATGTTTTTCTAAGGTTTGTCTGGAATGACTCAAAGGGTTTCTATTTCAAGGGCGCTAATCCGATTTGGTTGTGATGGAATTATTTCTATTAAGATACTGATATTTACTCGGGTAACTGAATACCTGATTCTATCGAAAACATAACATGTAAAAAAACCAGTCCCGCGGCGCAGTTTTTCTACCGCAAAAAGTAGTGAAATCTAATATAAAACCTATCTAATGTAAAACCTGAATAAATTATCCGACTTGGTTTTACACTCGATCTCGACTACTTTTTGCGGTAGAAGAACTGCGCCGCGATACAGATGTGATATGGTGTAGAGTGTGTAAGTGTGTGATTGAGAGTGTATAAGTGTGATGTTTGAAAGGCCTATTAGTTTAAATTGGCTAAGAAGAAGAACCTGTAAAAGGTCGTCTGTTGCGGTATATGATTGCTTAAGGAGCCAGTCCCGAACAAGAATTTTAAGATTATGTAGATTAAGTTGGTACACGTTTAACGTTTTGTGTATTTTATTGTATAGGTACGGACAAAGGAAAACAAAGAATCTACGGCTGAAGGTGGTTTTCATAGTGACAGATGTGGCTACAAGGTGGTTACGACGCTTGAGCGCTGGAGTGTACTATGTCAAAGAGTGCTGCTTGATCATGACAGCCAGAACAAAAAAACTGCCGTACAGTCAACACTTGGCAGTATTCATAAAGTTCAACCGTAGGAAATAGGCGAGGTTTGAAGCAGCAAACCTTGAGGACCGCTTTTTGGGCGCGCTCAATCTTGATAAGGTTAGACCTGGCAGCACCGCCCCAAGTGGTGATAGACCATCTTCATAACACCAGCATCCGCTGATTGGCGCAGTTGCTTGAATATGTAAATAAGCTTACGTATACGGCTAGAGAGGTGTTCTATGTAATTTTTGAAGGTTAGTTTATCATCTATCACTATGCGCAGATAAATTTAGTTAAGCAAATTAGTTTTGGAGACGTTCAGGTTGAGAAGATTCCTATTAAGCCAGTCGCTAACAGCATCAAAACCTTTTTGAGCGAGGCGATACGTTTCAGACCAATTGTTCGAGGAAAAATCGCGTACGCGTCCCCGTGTCCCACTTGGTAATCAAAAAGTCCTAAAAAACGACTTGTGCGCATCTAAAGACCCTTGTTAAGTTAAGTACCGACAACTATACATAGGTACACAAACTCTCGCCTTTTTCTTATGCAGACAAAAACTGCAAAAAGCCACTTGCTACGATCATAATATACTTCTTTTGTTTCTCTATGAAAATTCCAAATAAAATTTGTCTAAAAGTTGAACTGTTTTCTCAGTTACCTACAAAACAAAAGAACTACAAATCGTTCCACTCACCTTTTATGAAATTACCGTCAAAAAAATAACTAATTACCCTCAAACAGTGCTAGCTTGTTCCCTCAACTGAGATATTAATCATTGGCCTGCGACCGCGACTGCTAAGGAACCCTGAAATTCCCGCTTACATAATTTAAGTTCCGTATTTAAGTAACATTAAGACTTCGTGTTAAGCAGACGGCAGAGATTGAGGGTAGATAAAGAGTTTGGTTGCAAGTTATGAGATGAAGGCTTTTGGAGAAATAATTGACAAAGAAAATAAGAAAAAGATAATGAATCCATTCCGGTTTACACACAATATATAACATGACGCTTGTATGTCCCTTAGGGTTGTGCACGATAGCTTATACCACTGTGTAAATAGCCCATTTCAACATTTATGTCATGTCTCTTGTAATTAGGGACATACCTATATCATTATACGGGGAGTTACTGAGAAATTCCTTATGTTTATATAATTTAAACATTCTAGGACTCCTTTGATCTAAACAAATATCAAAAATAGAAACGAAAATATACCTATTTATTTCTCATAGAATGAGCATACCGTTACTTAAACAAACTGTTTCAAACGTATCGTTATTTTTATCCTTTTGAAGTAAGTTTCCAAACCCTACATCATCAGTTCATCATCATCATAGACATATAAAAGCCAGGATATCTGACAGTCAGGTAGCATATCAGTCTGTTCATGTACTTAATTGATCAGTGCTCAGAATGATTAAGTCCATTCAAGTTCCTAAGCTGGCAGTTTCAATATCTATTGACTGAATATCTGCTAAGCCTTAATTGATAATTATAGGAGCCTAATGCTCTTAGATTCCTCGTACTCAATACCTAATGTAGGAATTACCTAGCTTGTATAGAACATAGAGTAGTGGATTAATGAATCTTTTGTTTCTACAAATCAATATTATGTTTACTGAATTTCGCAATGTAATGTTGATATAAATCCTGAATAGGTGGCATATTCCTCATTGCGCCAGTTCCATGTTCTGGTGGTCGCAAAACCAACTGCTAAACAAGGAGTCTTGAGCTTGATTCCTGAGTCCAGAAAACTGTATTGTGATTTTTCGTCAAGAATTTAAGAATAGCCCGAAGTTTGGATTTGTGCTTGCTTAAAGCGGTAAGATCACCCCTATTACCTAAACGGAGCTAAAATCTTCATCATCATGATCTTTCAGCTGAGAGTCGTTCACTGCTGAACAATGCTTCCCCCAAATATCGCCACATCGACGGATCCTGTGAGACTCATATCCAGCTGATGCCCGTAGACTTAACGAGTCCATTACTCCACTTAGGAACTTATATAGTATAACTAGCATAATATGTATGTACACTGGACTTCAAAACTTAGTTTAATAAAAAACGTTTTATAGAAAAGTGTACGTTTTGAAGGCCAGTGTAAATTAGACTTCGGGCTACGCAAACAAACCCAGTAATTTTATTTGCTAAACTTAGCTTAAGCTACATTAAAGTTTATTCTATTAAGTAAAACTAACATCACGCAGATCGCTTAAAGCTTACTCCTTAAATTTCCCTTCAGCCCTTACCTTTAAAGTAAAAAAAATCCCAAAAATATTCGAGTTTTCAAGCAACATTCAGGAAGGGTGCAACATTCGTGCTAATTGTCATTTGTTGGGCATCTGATAGAGCGGATCAGTTATAAACAGCTTAGTTTTATGTGCTCGCTAACTATTGTGGTTGTTGCGATAGCGGTATGCAGTTACGGCATTTGTCATG
The DNA here is from genome assembly GCA_949775005.1 of Orthosia gothica. Lineage (NCBI taxonomy): Eukaryota > Metazoa > Arthropoda > Insecta > Lepidoptera > Noctuidae > Orthosia > Orthosia gothica. Next base: position 16,266,621 of record OX459067.1, read on the forward strand.
GTATGGGATTTTGTGTTTAATTGGAGTATAATATATGTTGATTAAAAAGCTGGTAAGTCATGGTATTTGGTGACGTATAATGAAGGCGAGGTTATGATTTTAATCACAATTATTGTTTGAGACTCATTGCTAGTAGTAAACACTTGCATAAAATAACTAAGTAACAAGTTGGACCGAAAAACGACCTACTAAGATTTATCTCTTTATGCATATGCTGAATTTTGCCCGTGATTTTACCTGCGTAAATTTGGATGTCTTAATATTTGTTACGTCCTCACTGAGAGCATTCACGTGTAATGAGCATTCGACGTCGAATATTCGTCGGTGTGGACGTTGAGCCGAGCGTAACAAAACTTACACCGGTTTGGACGTCGCAACGATCTTCGCGGCAACTACTCGCATTCGAATGTTCACGCAAATAAAACGCTTGAGACCGAGTACTCAGATAATGAAATCAATCAGTATGTATATAGGAATATTACTGGCCACTTGTAAAGCAAGGAACAGTTCCTTGATTTTATGCGTTTTTCACCTTCTTGGTCAATCGTATTATCAAATGAATGACATTTAACGGGATCGTATTTGAATGCTCCAAGCTCGCAAGGGAATGTTCGTATCGAACCTTCATAGTTTTGCTCGAAAGTGAATGCTGGGCTCGCTGGGAAGCATTTGTTGTTTGCCTACGAATGCTTGTTTACAAATGCTCACGAACCAATGCTCCCAGTGAGGACGCTCCTTAAGACATACATCCTATGACACTTGCAACTATACACTAGTGCTGCTTAATGTCAGTGGAAGGTTTGTTGTTTTTTTATCTTTTTATAACATAAGGTTAACATCTCCATGAGGAATGATGTAGCCAAGAGAGTTTTGACGGATCACCATTGAAACCTAAAAGTTAAGCTCAGAGCGATGCGAACAAAGTTTTGAAGCAACTCCAATAACTGACAGACAGAACGGATAATATTTTCAGTTCGATATAAGTTTCAATGGAATAAAGGAGCTGATGTTAGACAAAGTCAAAGTCAAATAATTTATTTCAATAACACCACTACACTCTTTGCGCTGTAGCATGGTGCGGGTGATAGTTTCAATAACATTTTTTACGCATATACGTATACGCATTTTTGTAGTTTAATATCATACAGGCAACTATGGTATATGGTATGACGTTAAACTAAAAGAAATGCGTATACGTATATGAGTATTTTTTTTTTTATTGAAACTGTCACCCGCACCACCGCACCGCGCGTGTGCGGGTCTAAAATAATATTTTTCTTTCTTTCTTCTTTTTTATTTGTAGATTTACACTGGTACTCAGCTGCATCAGGTAAGACTAGAAGCCGGCCTCAGTATAGTTAAGAAAAATCTAGGCAGATTGATTAAAACCTGAAACAATCAAACATGGTTACAAGCTGTTATTTGGTTTCACGTATTCCGGTGTTTGTGTGTAATCAAAGCTTGTTATTTAAATTTGACCCGTTCCTGGTATATGTTCAAGCTGAAATTTGGCAAACACGTTTTTTTCTTGTGACAATGCAATTTTTGTTATAAAAGCTTGTTTAAAAATACAGCTCTTCAAACTCTCTCTAAACTGCAGCCATGATAGCTCACCCATACGATAAAACCCCAACAACAAAGCAACTGCATCTATTTTAATCCAAGACGCTCCTTCGGCCGTACGCACATAAATAACGGGAACAAATTAAAAAGTCTGAGCGCCTGTTATTGCACGCCACATCACGCAGGGGTGTCACTGCATCGGGAGTTTCATTAAGAGTGGTAATGCATTGGTATGTGTCTCATTTGTTACTGGAGGTTTTAATCTTGGGGTTATAATAGAGTATTTTAATGTATACCTATTTGTTACCGTGGACAACTGGCCACGGTAACCTATTCCTCATGGCTGCCAATCTGTGTACCACTACCACACCGCTTCCATCCCACAAAAACTGTAATTTTTTTGGGCGCACGGTTGGCGCAGTGGTTGAGCGATTGACTGCTGCGCTGCGTGTCGCGGGTTCGATTCCCGCACGGAACAAATATTTGTATGACCTATAGATAGTTGTTGTTGTTGATAGTGCTCTGGGTGTTTGTGTATTAGAGTTTATATGTTTGTAAACACGATACAGGAAGAAATTCCTAGTGTGGGGCTACGTTTTTTTAAAAGAAGAAAAAAAGAAAAATTTAGCTTAAGTAAAAATAAGTTCGTGGAACACGTGTAGCTTTCCAACAGTGAATTAACTTTCGTAATAGAATCAGAACACGTGAAATTTAAAACACCCCCGACATAAAGAACTCTTTAAACTACACAATTTATCTAGTAGTAAACACACATAACGACAATACATCGAAACACGTAATTATATCACGATAACAAGCGAATATACCCCGCTTCAAAGAGTAAAATGCCCCTAACTTTCAATAATATAACAACTCTTGATAAATTCAACTGTCAAACAAAAAAATTCTCAAAATCGGTTTATCCGTTTTAGAGCTATGATACTACAGGCAGATACACAAAAACACAGATATAAACATCAGACTTATAACCCCCCTCTTTTTCCGTCGGGGGTTAAAAATAGAAACAATGGAACTCAGTGGAATTGTAGCTTTCTCTCATTGAAATAATTAATTAATCAGATCAGATCAGACTGCCAAAGATTACCTCCTACAAATAAGCAAATAAACAACTTACCTAATCTACAAATACATCAGTTAAGTTTTGTTACAATCGTGTTAGCACGAAGAACAAGAATAAGTAAGTGATGTCTAAAATATTTAACTGGAACTTGACGAAATTCAATTAAAAATCTAAAGTCTTTTAATAACCAACCCATTTAGTTCAAATCGTCTGAATAATTAAATAAAGAATAACTAACCCATTTAATGAAATATCCAAAATTGAATGAAAAGATAATAAATCTGTTAACATAACGTTAATTCCCACACAATAATAAAAGCCTCCCACTAAATTCCTAACTAACTTAGAATATTCATGAAATATTAGACCACTAAATATCAAAGTTATAAGCCCTATTTCAGAAGTTCGCTTGCTTTTCGAAAGTTTCCGAATTCGCCAATAATTATTATGCGACGGTAAAAGAAAACTTTCGGTCTTGTGTTAGTAACACTGCGTCGCTTTTGATGATGTCATAAATAAAATTTCCCCTCCCTACGTATTCTTACTATCGGTCCTCGCAGACTTTGTAGATAGTTTGCCTTCCGGCTATGCTTGGGCTATTCTATTTAGACCTGGTATTTTTTTTTGGTGAATTCAATCCCCAATGGAACTATTAGGTCAAAAGTCTCGACTTCTTTAACTTCTTAGGCGGTCATCAAAGCAATATTGAGATCATTCACATCATCAAATTCATTATCTGCTTGTTACCATTTTGCCAGTTTGCAGTTAGACTCAACATCTTTTTGACTACATTCTATTTCAAAAACTCGTCTTTACAAGTAAACACCGTCTTTTGCGTCTTTCTGAAGATTTCCTGAAGATTATGGAAATCAAAAGCTCTTGCTTTTGATTTCCATAATCTTCAGGAAATGCTAAAATTATTATCAAATTAATCCAATCCAAAATATATTACCAACAAACGTGCGCACATACCTACACCCAAGCCCTTCTTATTAGAAGATCCGGGCGAACCCCTGCAAGGTTTTAAGGAATTCAAATTACGGATTTTATGAGCGCGAAATCTGTTTAATGTCCGTTCCTGCGTCGGGGGTGAATTGAGACTACAAACTATTCTAATATTATGGATATTTTTATTTCAAGGGATCAAGCTGTATTGAGTTTTATTTTGGTAGTAAGTTTTAATAAAAGGAAGGTTCGTAATAATTTATGAGTTTGATATTTCTGAGGAGTCAATTTTATAACTTTTATATTGAGAAATAAGTTGATATTCTAAATACAGTTTTACTAGGTACTTCCTTCATCAAAATTGTGACACTCTATTTCATTGCTGCCAGAACTCTTTTTTTGTATTTAACAGCTGAATATTATGTTGGAATTCGACCAGTTTTTAATCATGGTATGTTTTTGCTCTTTTTATCTTCAACAGGTTCTTTGTCATCTTTTGTCGACTGCTTTTTTAAATGCAAAATCAATCATACAGTTTTTCAGCTTAGTTTTATTCTCATCCTTGCTTTAATTGTACATTATATAGACAAGCTACAAAAGAAGGTGAATCTTATTCTTAAATTGCCCATTTTTATCTAAAACACCGCAATATTCTCTCACAATTCAATAAAACAGCTTGTTCAACAAGAAAGCAGCAAGGAGATGCCACTTCAGAGCCCATAGCTGCAACAAATTCCCCCAGGTCGCGGTGTTGCCACGACGAATAAATTAACTAAATGAGATGTGCAAACTTCGCTGTATGCTAGTGTTGCCAGGATTGTAGCAGTTTTTGGACGAAAACTTTAAATATGGCATTTAAGGTGATGCATGGGTGTACTTCATTTGTTTATGTTATGTGGTGTTTGTAAAGTGTGCTGGTAGGAAAGTTAATAAAGAATTTTATGTGTTTTTGGTTCAAAAACATTTTTTACTCTCTTGCTGAATAGTCAGGCTGGTAAGTATAGTTTTGGAATTTGACGAACGCCTTTTTATTAAAAATGTAATCAAAGTTCATGGCTTTTCTTTCTAACAAGCGCCTATAAATAGGACATCTTTACATTTGGTAATGTTTTAGATCCATTGAATGATTTATATTTGTTTTTCTCGTGTATTAATCGTAAATAAACTTCACTATTTTCAGATAATTTTAGGAATTAATAATCGAAAAAGTTTAAAAATGGTGCATTTAGGCTATCAAGATCGAGCTTTATAACTATGCTTTTAGCCCAATATACAGTGTACAAAGTTACTTTGCGTCTTCTTAAAACTTCCCATTAAAGACAGTGGATTCAAAATTCAAGACAGCCCGTCTTTATGAGCTATCCAGACAGATTAGCACACAGGAGAGTAGGCACGGGAGTCGGAACTTATTCATTTATGCAACAGTCTTCAACAATATCAAACGGTAACGAAATTAAATGTACTCCCAGAAGTTAGTATTTATATGAATATTTGCTTTACAATAGCTATGATATTATTTTTTACTTTTGATGCATCTTTCTTGTATATGTAATTTCTTTCATAACGACGAACAAAGCAATTTCAGATTTTCATTCATCTCTGCTTGTTTACTAAAAGAATTTGTTATCATTGTCATGATTTTAAGATCTTAATATCTTTTAATAGTTACAGCCCACGGATCCATCCCAAAGGAATTTACCACATCGTTAAAAAGTGCAATTTGTGTTAAACCTGGTTATAAACTATCTGTGAAATATTTCATCCAAATAAGCATTTATAATATTAGTAATATTTTGTTAATGTGAACCAAACATCCATTTATAATGTTAGTAATATTTTGTAAATCCAGTTTCCTAAATACATTTTAAATCCCTTTGTAATTTCGCGTTCGTAACACAGTATCTGCAAAACTACTGGAGCAAGTTCAATTCAATATTTCTTCTCTCATTCATTCTATCACTTACAGTGTTTCTAACAAAAAGCTGTGCATCCTAGCGAGTGAAAGAGACGGCGCTATCATCTCGTTTCACGGACAATAAATCAGCCAGTGTTGCACGCTGCATAAAAACAGATGCTGAACTTGAAGATGGATACGTAAGAATCGGCAGAAGTACAACTTTTTATTTATTTTATTTTATTTATTTTAAGGTACACCAACAGCATTACATACGGAACAGTTAGTGGTAAACAATGTTAAAATATACGTACTGGTATGTATGCCTATTAGGTATACGCAGCTTACACCAAGCTCAGAAACACTAATTGTTATTTAAAAACGTCAAAATATAAATATATATCTAAACTTAAAAACAAAATAAAAACATTCAAAATAAAAAAGAGGCAGAATAAAAAAATATAAAATAAAATTGAAGTTTTTTTTTTTTTTTTTGCCTGTATTATCCCACTGCAGGGCAAAGGCCTCCCTTTCCTTTTTCCATGTCGCCAGGTTCGCTTGTCGCTGTACATTTTCCGGGTAACTAAGTTCGTTAGTGTAAGGGTAAAAAGTAAGTTAATGACAAATTAGTCATGATGCCTAGGTATGCCACAGCAAACACAATTTGTCAAAATGGGGTTTATAGGTCTGCTATCCATGTGTAGGGATATCCATAGGTGAGTGCGGTGCTTCTGTGCATAATATGAGTCACATGCCAGAGTACCCCAAAAGCCCATATCTCTGCACTTTAGAAGACCTGAAATTAACATAGCCTATTGAGAGCAAAAGAGTATCCTATCTACTCGAAAATAAGAAGATAAATGTGACAAGAACATATGAACATGTTTGTTTTTTACGTCACTTATCCGTGAGCACCTTGTGATCACGGATAAGTGACGTATCTAACGATGCCTTAATTATATTAATATCCGTCTAGTGGTTTGAAAGTTAAGAGATAATTAGCGAGAATGGTTGTTAAACAACTTTAAATCGTTATATTGAACCTCCTTTTGGACAGTTTTGTTAGCAAAATATTCTTATATTTACATATACTTTTTCAGTTATGAAGAAATTCTAGCCATCAAATCTTGTGTGTACAAATATTTTTAAACATTTAAGTCGTTTTGGAGGAGTACCCAAAAGTAGCGAAAAAAGATCGTGTTGTAATTATTTTTTTAAGCAAATCTATTTGCTATAAGAAAAAAAATACTCAAATAATGTACATGAAACAATAATAAATACGTATTTTTTTCAAATCTTTTAACCTAGCTTACTAAAGAGTATGCTTTAGAAAGTTACCGTTTTACGGCACTAAAGCGGTTGTTAGCCCTTAAGGATCATCAAAATCGGCGATGCGTTTGGTCTCTAACGCGACATAGGAACACACATACATACATAGACTGATAAACACATTACGTTCGCCAGTCGGGTAATTCTTATGTCAAGCGCTATTGAAATGTCACGTGATCAATGGCTTAATTTTTGGCATTTTGACCATCGCTGCTAGAATGACAATTTGTTTTAAGCCATTTGTGTACCTTCTGTACTTATCTACCACTTCTATGTCAATTCTAACTTGGATAGCAGAAAACATTGTGATTAAAAAAGTACGTGTGTTCTCTCTCTCGTGAGGTTTGCAGAAACTGGAGCTGTTTGCAGCGTTTAGAGTAAGTTGGTTTTGAACAGGATTATAAATATACAGTGAAATACAGACCCAACCTGAATGTAAATAACGTACTGCGGCATGAGACTCTTTATCAAGATGAAATTGATCTATTCCATTTGCAGCTAAGTCTGTAGTGAAATGTAGTTAAACTGCATCTTATTCTTGTTTTCGAGTCGATGAATAAAATCCCTTTGTAAGTTGTAGCAAGCGTCAAGACAGATTTTGTTAATACATCTATTTCACAAAAAATATACCGATATCAAAAACAAAACATTAAAATTCAAAAAAAATTTCGTTGAGGCAGTCAATTTTTATCGTATTGCGACACCGACTTCCGAAAAGAAAGTTATTTTGCACTTTTTAGTGTTTTGTTTTTGAAGTGTATTTTATTTTTGAAAATTATTTATTTTCTCTCTTTTTATTTTAGTTTTGGTTCAATATAAATTGAGTATGTTTCATAGTAAGGTACCTAAAGGATTGACAAAATACCCATAATAACTCAATTTACACATTCGTGCTGTTTATCTTTAAGGAGTTAGGTTGTATGTTCCATATCTTGAAAACTGCTTAACCGATGTTGATGAAACTTGCACTTAGACCTAAGTTGAGAGATACTTTATGCAATAAAAATAATGATCACGATCTGATTACCAGTTTCGGCGAAATGCGTGGACAAACATACATTAATACAAACATACTGTTAAGGTTTCCTTAAGAACCGATAATGATTCCTTTTTAGTATGTTTTCACATCCCTATTTCCCTCCAAATTCATCCTTACCCTCATCACTATTTTACTGGCGCGCGACACAATCGCGCCATCTGACGAATGAAAAAGGACTCTCGTTCGAACTAAAACCGACACCAGCCGCCCAAGTGCCGAGCTCCGTGAAATAAACCATAAAACCATGTAACAAGTGAAAGTGTTGTGTTAAATCATCATCAATCAATAAAGGGACGTCCCAGAACTTTAAAATCCTCAAGAAACAAAACTTTACACCAACTTTGCAAACGGCACGATATTGGGAGCGCGAATCAACAGCATCAAGTATCGTCGTAAGTACCCTAAATTCCTTAAATCCATCCTAGCCATTTTGCTGTGGATCTTCCTACAGTCCTATCGAAGGGATTACTTTCACATTTTTGGTCTTCGAGCCGCATTTAAATATTCGAATCATTCAAAATGGCTACCTTTTTCTAACACGAATATTACGTCTGGCGTCCATATTATCATAATATCAGTAAATACACATTCAAACAATTTAAACATCATAAAATAACGATATTTATGTATGTATAATTCGTTTTTAACATAAAACAAATGCATTCATCATAGTAAGTTCTCATAAAGTTTCTTCACGTAGACCATCTAGGTACGTATGTCACGTGACTTAGTTCGAGAAACATTGTCACCGAATGGTGTTCGAGTTTTAAAATAATTTTATCATTTCTCATGTTGCGACGAACGAGTTGTCAAATTGAGTTTGTTTAAATATAACATGCGATATTTAAACTTTATAATCATATTGGTGATCTTAACGTAACAAATACAGCGTCTAAGATTTTATCATTTGTGTATAAATTTAACATACAGGGTCTATACATCTCATTTCTTGTTAAAACGTAAACATGCGGCGTTTTAATTTGTCATCTTAGCTCGTTACACGTAACATATGACGTTGTAATCGTATTATCAAAACATTACCATTGGCTATTTTGTCGTAACATATCAGCGCGGAATAGTTATAATTGTGTATTGAGTATCAGAGTTAAAACATTGGTTCAGTATTCAATATTACATCAAAGGTCCTTCGAAATCATTATTAACATAGCAATATAGGTTTTTATAACTACCTACATATCGTTTTTGTTCATTCGTTCATTTAGAGTTGCCATCTCAAAAACATACCATATAATTAAAAATTCTACTAACTTAGTAGATTTTTGGTAGATTGTGAAACATCATTTTCTACCATTTGTAAACAATAGTTAAAATTGTTTTACTTATAATATCTAATCATTTTGAATCTAAACAGTGGTTTGTTTTTGGTAACACTGTTCAATAAACAGTATCATTTTATACTTTTCTTTTAACATTGATTTATAATCGTAATCTGTCAACATGAGTGAAGCAATGGCATCTCATCATGAATCTAAACGTAATATAGCATTTAAAAGATTATCAGATGCTGTCACCTGCGCTCGCAATACTTTAAAGGATCCTGGTCTTCTATCGCGTTTCGAAACATGGTGTTCGCGTTTAGAATCCCTTATGGATGCATTCAACGATTCTCACATTAAGCTTCTGAGTGAGTACAGGGGCCTTGGTAGAGAAGATTGTATTCTCAAGCAAACAACATATCAAGAGCAGGCAGATGACATGTATTTTGAAGTCCTTGAAATTCAGCGTAAACTTTTGCCTGATAACAATCATCAGGTTACGCCTTCAGCTTCCTCATCATCAGGTGAACATAGGAAACTAACAAAATTACCACCTATACAATTACCTAATTTCTCGGGTCAATTTAAAGACTTCCCGGGTTACATTGACTTATTCAATACTTTGGTTCATACTAGGTTAGACATTTCAAATGTGGAAAAGTTTCAATATTTGGTTACTTCCCTTTCAGGGGAACCAGTTAATCTTATTCGGGCTTACCCTATATCAGAAGCAAATTATATTAGTGCATATCAAGCTCTTGTGGACAGATATACCAACAAGCGTTATCTGGCATTTTTGTGTTGGGAGCAAATTTGTAATTTAAAACAAATTAGTACCGAGTCAGTGCAGAGCCTGCGCACCCTTTTGGATTGTTTTGCTGAGAATCTTTCAATGTTAAATTCTTTGGGTTTACCTACTTCCAATTGGGATTTTATTTTATTTCACTCTCTTTTAACAAAAATTGATAAACAGTCACGTGAGGCTTTTGAACTATCATGCAACGGTGCTGATTTTCCACAATTTAGTCAACTTAAAACATTTTTATTAGAAAGATGTAATGCATTAGAGCGTTCATCTCTTTCACATATCCCAATTGCATCAATCGATATCAACCGTCAGGTAAACATTAATAACAACAGTAATAACAATATTAAAAGGAACAACAATTCAAATTTTAATAAAAATAAATCACAAACAAATAAACCTTCAACATTGTTATTAAATCAAACTCCCAACACAACAGATTGTGTAGTTTGCAAAGAAAAGCATGCTATTTACAACTGTAAGGATTTCATTTCTAAAACACCTCAAGAAAGGTCACAAATTGTAAAGAAGCTTCAACTTTGTTTGAATTGTCTGCGACCAAATCATAATGTTTCAAATTGTTTTTCAGATCGGTCTTGTAAAACATGCCATAAGCGTCATAACAGCTTATTACATTTTCCGACGTCAACAAATACTTCTGTATCTAATGTGCCACAGTCACAGGTACATGTAGCTATCATGGACCAGACTGGTGTAGTCAGTCCTGAAGAATCGACACACGTCACACCTGCCACGACGTTGTCAAATCTTTCCACTAGCGTTTCTCATTCTTTTATTCTTCTTGCCACAGCAGAAGTGCAAGTAAGAAATAAACATAACACTTTTGAAAAGGTTAGAGTTTTGATCGATCCGGGTAGTCAGGCTCATATCATTTCTACTGCTTGTGTGAGGCGATTGGGCCTGCCTCTTGTGAGGTCGAATTTTCCTATGTTGGGAATTGGTGATACCGTTCCAAACCAATTAGGCAGCTTGGTTTATACAGAACTACGCCCATTGGGTAAATCGGAACCGTCCTTCAAAATTGAAGCGGTTGTCTTAGACAAAATTTGCGGTGACATGCCCACACATGCAGTCAATATTGATGATTATCCTCATATAGGAAATCTTAAGCTAGCAGATTCAAACTTTCATCAGCGTCGTCCTATTGATCTTTTGATTGGTGGAGAGATTTTCCCACAGATTCTTATGCCGGGTAAAATCGACATTAATAATCATACCGCAACAGCTATTAACACCATATTCGGTTTCATTCTTATGGGTAGGACGAAAATTGCTGATCGCACAGTTGAGTCCATCCCAGCATCAATTAATCATATATCACTGGATGACAATTTAGACATAGCTGTCCAGAAGTTGTGGGACACAGATAGCATCCCCAACGAGTCAAATCAGAAAGCAGCCTCACCAGACGATTTTCGTTGCGAGGACATTTTAAATATAGTTGTCGATAAGTTGTGGGACACAGATAGCATCCACAATGAATCAAATCATAAAGCAGCCTCTGCATACGATTTTCGTTGCGAGGACATTTTAAATATAGTTGTCGATAAGTTGTGGGACACAGATAGCATCCACAATGAATCAAATCATAAAGCAGCCTCTGCATACGATTTTCGTTGCGAGGACATTTTAAATATAGTTGTCGAGAAGTTGTGGGACACAGATAGCATCCACAATGAATCAAATCATAAAGCAGCCTCTGCATACGATTTTCGTTGCGAGGACAATTTAGATTTAGTTGTCGAGAAGTTGTGGGACACAGATAGCATCCACAACGAATCAAATCATCAAGCAGCCTCTGCAGACGATGTTCATTGCGAGGACAGTTATCAAATAACTCATCATCGTGATGCTGTCGGTCGATATACCGTACAGCTACCTTTTCGTGATCAAGTTTTACCTACTTTCACTGATTCATATTCCATTTCGCTTCGGCGATTTAAACCATTAGAAAAACGCCTTCTGCGTAATCCCTCTTTTGGAGACGAATATAAAGCCCACATCAGGGAATACATATCAAGTGGTCAGATGGAACGCATTCCACCTGACAAGTGTCAATCTGCTGCTGCGTACTACAATTTGCATGCAGATATCAATAATATAATGTTAAATTTTCGTCTTCCTACCATCATTTTATCAGCCGACGTACGTCAAATGTACCGGCAAATCAATATCATTCAAGAACTTAGGGATTATCAGCGCATTCTTTTTGGGTTATTATCCGCAGGGAAGACGTTACCTAAACGGTTAAGGAAGCTCAACCCTTTTTTGGACCATTCCGATATTTTGCGGGTGGGGGGAAGGCTTTCCAGATCTGACCTCAAATTCGAAACCAAACATCCAGCGCTATTGCCGCGTAAACATCGTTTGATTCATCTTATCATCCAATCAGTACATTATGAACATTTTCATCCAGGCTTACAACAGCTACAATTTCTTTTATTGCAAAACTTTTGGATATTGTCTCCGCGTCGAGCAATATATCATGTCACATCAAATTGTTTTAGATTTTTTCGCATTAGGCCAGTCAATTTTGAACTCAGATTATCAGATCTTATGAGTTATGTTATCAACGCATTTTCTAACAAGATAAACATAGACAGCATTAATTTTGTGTGGTCTGAGTCAATGATCGTTTTAGCATGGATCAAGTCAAGTTCAACAATTTTTAAAGCATACGTTTGGAATCGGATCGCAAATATTCAGCGAACATTACCCACTGCTGTCTGGAAACATGTGCCAGACAAGCAAAACCAAGTCGATTGTGCGAGTCGTGGCTTACAACCACACGAGCTTATCAATCATGCCCTCTGGTGGACAGGTCCAGAGTGGTTATCATTTCATATAGATCATTGGCCCAACAATCAAATTCTATCTGTTGGCTGCGATTGCACAAATCCATTTAACGTAACGGTTCACAGATGCCGCGATACACGTACAACCAAGGCATATTTGTGTCTTTTTGTATGTTTTACTACAAAAGCACTTCATCTAGAGTTAACTTCAGACATGTCCGCGGAAGCCTTTTTAGCTGCCTTGCGCAGATTTATAGCTCGCCGTGGCAGGTGTAACGTCATCCACTCTGATTGTGGAACCAATTTTAAGGGTGCTCAGTCACAGTTATCAAGCATCATGCAGTCAGCTTGTGAGACCGAGCGCATAGAGTTTCGTTTCAACCCTCCTGGGGCACCACATTTCGGTGGACTTTGGGAGGCCGGCGTCAAGTCCGTAAAACACATTTATATCGTGTCATCGGTACACAAATCCTCACTTATGAGGAACTTAATACATCGCTCACCCAGGTGGAAGCGGTTCTCAATTCAAGGCCGCTGTGCTCACTCAGCTCCGATCCTAACGATTTATCGGTGCTTACACCTGGTCATTTTTTGACATTGGCACCATTGACAGCGTTGCCAACACCTGATTATTCTAACATTAAACTTAACAGACTCAAACGTTGGCAACTCGTTCAGCGTATGCATCAGGACTTTTGGGCCAGATGGCATAAAGAATATTTAACCAGTCTATCACAGAGACTGAAATGGACTAGGTCTTCAGATCAAGTTCGTATTGGTCAAATTGTAGTCATAAAAGACGACCAACTGCCTCCATTGCGTTGGCGTTTTGGTAGAATCGTACAGCTTTATCCCGGACGTGACGGTATTTCACGAACAGCAACTGTCGAAACAGCAAAAGGTGTTGTTGATCGACCTCTGGTAAAATTGTGTCCCATCCCGGATGGAGGTGACAATGTTTATTAAACTTTCCACATCTATCATTTTTAACAATTATTATTTATAACATTGTCGTCTATTTATTTTTCGGTATTTATGCATTTATCATGTTTTATTAAGTACGTATGATTACATGTATCAATCATTATCATCACATCACACAAACCTATTAAGATAGTATGGACCTAGCCTCGATATTTTTGTTATTCAGTCTCAACAAATTTCGCCAGCGGGGGGGGAAAATGTTAAGGTTTCCTTAAGAACCGATAATGATTCCTTTTTAGTATGTTTTCACATCCCTATTTCCCTCCAAATTCATCCTTACCCTCATCACTATTTTACTGGCGCGCGACACAATCGCGCCATCTGACGAATGAAAAAGGACTCTCGTTCGAACTAAAACCGACACCAGCCGCCCAAGTGCCGAGCTCCGTGAAATAAACCATAAAACCATGTAACAAGTGAAAGTGTTGTGTTAAATCATCATCAATCAATAAAGGGACGTCCCAGAACTTTAAAATCCTCAAGAAACAAAACTTTACACCAACTTTGCAAACGGCACGATATTGGGAGCGCGAATCAACAGCATCAAGTATCGTCGTAAGTACCCTAAATTCCTTAAATCCATCCTAGCCATTTTGCTGTGGATCTTCCTACAGTCCTATCGAAGGGATTACTTTCACACATACATACATACATTGAGGTAATAATGTACTACGCACTAGAGAAGTCATCACACATCACTACTGCGTGCCGTTCAATTGCGCTTTTCTAGCCGCATTTCACTCATTTGCTTGCTAGATCTTGACAGCTTAAGTCATTTTTTGTTTTTAAACGAAAAAAACGTTCAGACGCATTAAATATGCCGTGGTGTGTTTTAAGATATTGCACTAATAATTCAACTAATACAGCGAAGTGCAAAGGAATAACTTTTCATCGGTGAGTAACAAGATAATCATTTTAAAATATATTTTGAACAAAATATTTGGTGGACGTCATGTTGTGACATTTTTCATATAGACTAAAAATTAAGATGTGACAAATTGTGTAACAAGTGTAGGTAGAATTAGCTGACGTTTTTAAAGAGGAAAATAATAATCTAACATATATTAATCCATTCCATCCATTCATTCTAATTTTAATTCATTGTACATGAAGTTTAAATAAATAAATAAAGATTTAGAAAAAGAACTGACTGTGGTTATTCAATGAAAAAAGATAAAAAACGAAAATTGAAAAACAATTATTACATAATGTAAGACTTAATTTACATTTTGTTTATTTAAGGCTTATTATTATAATAAAAAGTACAGAAGATTCGTGTTTCAAGCAAAATGTAAAATGCCCTATTCCGATTCGATATTTTTTAACTTATTGTAAGCGCATTTGACTTATACTTTAACAGTCGGTTATTTCAACTATTAATAAATTTTGAATTGGCGTGTGTGTATGACTAGATGTATGAATGTGTGTGATGCAAAAGAAGTATGTAAGGATCGTAGCAGGTGGCGTGCTGTAGTTTCTGCCTACCCCCATGGGAAAAAGGCGTGAGTTTATGTATGTATGTAATAAATTTTGAAAAAGTGAAAATTCTAATGAAGCTTGTAAGGTATTAAGCTATGTCGCTTCTGTAGTCAGTCAGCAAAAGTCTATATGAATGACAAGGTGTTGCAGAACGTTGTACGAAACGCGTAAGCGCCATGAAAATCACGGCGCTTCCGTCTTTTTGGTCGCGAGAAAACTACACCTTAGAAGTGCTCTAGCGCTGCTTGTTTATATTGTTTTGTTAGACGACAAATTATTGTTTCAGCGCTGCAGCGAATTTTTTGTTTAAACTATTGTCAAAATTGACAAAATGGAGCATGTATTTTGCTTAGGATAGCTTCTCTAGTACGTAGTACTTATTATCTCAATGCATACATATAACAAACAAACATACATACACATATGAAATTTGGCACACATGTTTAGAAGTCCACATAGAGTAACATATGTGAATATTGTACAATTCCAACAATATTACATACATACGTATCGAATTGGTAACCATCTTTTTTTTGAAGTCGGTAAAAAAAAGACTTTTAAAACAAGTTTTTTGAACTGAAAGGTCGTCATCTGCCTAGCCTTATCCCAATTGTTGTTGGGGTCGGCTTCCAGTCTTACCGGATTCAGCAAGGTACCAGTGTTTTACATGGAGTGACTGCCTATCTGACCTCCACAACCCAGTATCTGGGTAACAATATACCCCTTGGCAAGACTGGTGTCAGATCTCAAGCTTCTGACTACCCGTAACGACTGTCAAAGATCTTCAAATGACAGCCGGGGCCAAGGGCTTAACGTGCTTTCCGAGGCACGGAAGAAACTCGGTATGTTATAAATGGTCACCCATCCACGGACCAACCTCGGCAAGCGTTGCTTAACCTTAAAGATCGACCCGTGCGGCTGTTATTATTTAGCCACGAGCTCCTCGTTTTTTGAACTGAAAGGTACTAAATGCAATATCACTTGTCATATTACACATCCAATGAGCTATCTTGGGTGTTTGAAGAGTTGCTATGGCCACGTTGCTGCTCCATCATGAGACCAGCTCTATAGCACCATATTATTTTAATTTGCCAAAGTCTAATAAACTCTTCAGTGAGATTATCCGTTCTAAAATAACGTGTGTTTGTATTTTGTGTACTGTATAATGTAATGTGTAAAACATCTGTGGATTTAATACGTATAACATCTAACCTACCATCTTATAATTTTACGAGTATAGCCCGAGGGCAGGTGCATCCCAGCTTAAGCTAAGCAGAGCACAATAATAACTTCAATTTAGCTTTTCGAATTAAAAATGCCAACAAAAAGGACTGAAACGTGTGCCTAATTAAAATTTTACCTAAACTGCAGTGTATGGAGCACCGTCTTATGAATGCCACAGAGTAAAAAGATCCGTGAGCTAATAGAATATTCATCGTTGGAGTAAATATTGTTCTAGTTTTATTTTTAGCTTGTGTTGGCCGTTTTAAGTTGTTTATTTTGGGATTTCATTTGTGAAAAGTTTTAGTGTAAGGTAAGTGTTGAAATGTAAAACATTTTGTTATTTTTTTAGGGTTCCGTACCCAAAGGGTAAAAACGGGACCCTATTACTGAGACTCCGCGGTCCGTCTGTCTGTCTGTCTGTCTGTCTGTCTGTCTGTCACCAGGCTGTATCTCATGAACCGTGATAGCTAGACAGTTGAAATTTTCACAGGTGATGTATATCTGTTGCCGCTACAACAACAAATACTAAAAACAAAAGAAAATAAAAATTTAAGGGGTCTCCCATACAAAAAACGTGATTTTTTTGCCGTTTTTTACGAAAATGGTACGGAACCCTTCGTGCGCGAGTCCGACTCGCACTTAGCCGGTTTTATTCAAATATTTTTTTTTATGGTTTTGGATGGAAATTATATTTGAGTCTAACATATTTTAAGTCAACCAGTCAACTCTCTAGCTCAAATTCAAAGTCAAATTCGAATCGATTATTTTTATTTAGGCCAATAAGCAGCAGTTTTGAATATCAAAAATATAAATTTAAACATAATAATAATTAATTTACTGTCAGCTTACCACATTTTATTTGCAGTATTTTCTACCAACTCAAACGCCTTACAAATAAGAACCCCACCAACCAAGCAAATAAACTCACATATAACTGAGATGCTTAATACACTGCCTCAAACCCATATCTTAGTTCCACAGTGTAATCGAATCTCATCGACTATCCACCGGAGAAAGCAGTTAGTTACAATCGCACTGGCATTTTATTAACATTATCTCACTTACTCTGCTACACTGTGGCGTGAAATTGGAGTTTATGATTTTATTCTGTGCACCCGGTTTCTCGTTTAGACAGATGACTATATATCTCCTCGTACAAAATATTTTAAAACGGTAACCTGTTATTTCTATACTGATTTTTGAACGACGTGGAGTGGATACTTTACCTTTACTTTCCCCTTTCATTCTTGTTAAATATGTTTATAGCAATATTATTTATTTGTATATTTTTCTTACAATGGAGGTTCCTACACATTCCTGTACCTACATAAATTGGAACGCATTGTAGAATGAATGACTGTACCGAGTTTTCGACTGACTTACGTCTCCTTGTTCTTACTAGGGGCTACTGCATACATATTTAATTTCCATACATAATAACTTTCCCCCTCTTGCACCCCATCATCATAATAAGAGAAACACCCAACCCTAAAAACTATAATAACAGCTCATAACTTACGACGAATCTCAGCCATAAAATGCAGGCATTTAAATTTGCATAGAGCGAAGTTGGCGCCAATAGTTCGTGATACCACCGTGTGAGGGCGCCACGGGTGGGGTGGAACGGGGCAAAGAAAACCATCGCATGTTAATATATTGATATCGTCCCTTTGAGAGTATTGAGAGTAAGTCTGCGATCTGGACACGTACAAATAAGTTTAGAAATATGGTTTTTGTGTGAGAAGTTTTGAAAGTCTTTGATGTGTTCAAAAATTTTTGATTAAAGTTTTCGTCCTTTGGAGTTGGAGTTTTATTTGAATACGTTTATGCAAAATTGCGATGTCCTAAAGTTTTGCGATCATTTACAGTAAAATATTTTTACCACTTTAGGTACGAGCATCTATGTAAATAAGTACCTACCCGGTCATTAAAATCTCATTGAACTGAGATGAAGACAAAGTTACAGAAAAAGTAAAACCGGCCAAGTGCGAGCCGGACCTGCGCACGAATACCATTATCTCAAAAAACGGCAAAAAAAGCACGTTTGTTGTATGGGACTACGGCAACAGAAACACATCATGTGTGGAAATTTTAACTGTCTAGCTATCATGGTTCATGAGATACAGCCTGGTGACAGACAGCAGACAGACGGACCGTGGATTTTTAGAAATAGAGTTCCGTTTTGGCCCTTTGGGTACGGAACCCTAAAAAAGCCAATCATATTTTTGCCACGTTTCCACCCCTCACAAATATAAAACAATAATTTCCCCAAACATCGTTACAATAATCCATTTATATTTTACAATCAAAACAAAACAACGTCAACACAGTCGCATCTAAATCTTTCTTTTTTACCGGTCCCGACCAGATAGATCGACTCCTATCCGGCGCGAACCGGGAAAAACTGGATTTTTCTGGAGTAAATTGGTTTCCCTCAATAAGTTCAAGTCCCCTGACAATGGGAATTATTCTCGTGCCTATCTTGTTATTCCAATTTTGGGGTAATTTATTTTTTCCCAGCGAATTATTGAGACGAATAATGCTGAGTATTTTATAATCAACTTTGTGTGTTGTGTTGTATTGTATGGGAATTCGTAAAGATTGTTGTGGACTTGTTCGATTGATGTGCGTAAATTATTACGCCACCTTTTTGGATAGGTTATCAACTTTTCATGAGCTTTCACCTTTGCGCGCTAAGTTGATATTGAAGCGGAGTTTACTTATTCATATTTTGAATATGGTCCCTAAATATATTGGCATAGAATGTACCTAAGTTTTACATAACTATTAACGTATACATTTTAATCGTAGAGTAGCTGAAATACACAGCCACAGTTTACTAGTAGTTAACTTACCAAAGGCAAAGTAATTCCAACATTTATTCAAGCAAAGCGCTTACTCGAACTGGTTAAAAGGAACGCTAAAATTAACCAGAAAACAACCGGGTGGCTTACTCCTTTCGATTTAATAACACCGGCAATTTCGCACTATCAAATATTAGCATTCAAAACACAAACAGAGCCAGAAAGCACGCTTATACTACGGATTATCCCGTAACTGCCTTTATGAAGTAGCGGCGCATACGAAACCGGATAAATCCAGTTCCAACCAGCCGAGTTATGGCGCAATATTCCCTAAGACTGCGAGACCGCGTACACTAGTATTCTCTAGCTTGTTTATTGTGTGTAAAAGGGATTGTGGGACAATTTAAAACGACCATATTTCAGTCTACTAGTTCATAGTCGTCTTCCTAGACTAGGCTGTAGTGTGGTGGTAATATGTGGCTTTCAGTTTTACCACGCGGTTGTATTTTAGACGTGGCAACTAACTTTTGAGCTCTGAAAATCAGTGTGTGGGTCAAAATCTCGTTCCTGGGTTATTTTGATTCAATATACCAATTTAACATTGGTCTTCAGAGTCGTAGGTCCTAAACTAAGTAAAATGAAGTTATATAGTTCAAGAATTTGTGATAATTACCTTTAAATTATTGCTTAAAAGTAGGTATTTGCCCAGCTATGGGATAATTACTTATATGTTTAAAGTCGAACACTATCTCCGTAATTTAGTATCAGCAAGGAGTATGTAACTTACAACCCCATGGTTGTCAATAGGTTACACCGTGCTTTTCTCGAGAGTGTTGTATAAACCAACAAAGGGATTATGGGGGATGGGCAGAACAAACACCTGTGATAAATGATTTATTTTCTGTAAGTTAGTTTATATAAACATTTTTACATGTCGATCATATTTTGTTAAACTAGACTCTGAGAAGAAAGGCTGAAACAAACTCAGAGGTCACAGTCTCTTGTGTGTTAGAAACAACGTCAGTAAATATTGGAATAGAACTTTGTGTAACCGGGCATATTAACTACTCCGCAAACATTTATTTTTTATCCGAGAGGAGATTTTGCAAAAGCTTATCAGATAGACCACTTTTTTATTCCGTTGGTTGCTCAAAATACTACTTTAAAACTAAATGAGTATATAAAGTGATTCAATCATTTGTTTGTTTGCTTATTTGCTGGTAGTGATCTCTAGAAGTACTGCCGGTCGATTCTGTTGACATTTCACCGTGACGACTTGGGCGAAGTGAGCTCCAAGTGAGTTGTCATTGCAACCAATGCCAGTGTTTGTTAACTCACTTAGAGTTCACTTCAACTAAGACATCACAGTGAGTTTTTTACAGAATAGCACTGCTGATCCGATATTTTGGCATATACATATTGAAGTTGTCTAGTGAAACGTGATAGTTTCCAAGTGGTTGTACCATCAAAGTGAGAGGTTCAAAGAGGCAGCAAGTCTGCAACACCACTCATGGTGAACTCAACTCCTGCATCTCAGGAACTCGCTTCCAACTGCTCTAGTTATATGTGATGAGCGATTTATCTTGCTTGGTTTTCATGGTGAAAGAGGCAGATAAAAGGAAATCTGAACTTTGGAGTGCAAAATGAAACGAAAAACTCCATAATATTGTAAGGGCCACAAATTCACAAGCTATATTACCTTTCGTGGAAGGCATTTAAAATTCTTTGGTTTTTCGCAAACCTTGCCTGTCTATGTCCTGCCTTCAAGCAAAGTTGCTGAGTTTAGACTTGAAAAATATATGTGCTGGTGTTATACCCAGATTCTTGAGACTATTTAGCGGTGTTTTGCATGACAAGTTATCTGCGATACTGATTTTAATCACTTTACATTCGGTATCTAAGCTAATAGCTTATTTCAAACAGTCTATCACAGCCCACTGCTAGAGATAGGTGTCTCAAAAATTGAACACATAGTTACGCTGTGGTTTTAATATTAGCTCGTCTAAATGCTAAGCAAGGATTTTCCCTCTAACTTCACATCACATACTATCCATCTTTCGAAGAAACACTAGAACAAGATACCATATAAAGTCCTATTCTCCTCTAACTTGCGTCAACTTCTCGACTGGCGTCAAGCATGCACGTACACAAATCCTTTACCACACACAGATATCTTAAACTAGTTGCGTCTTATATTGGCCGCACACAGGCAGATATTTAAACTAGCTACATCTTATCTTAGCCGCACTTGCATAATTTATTGTTCTAATCCTGCTCTGGTAAGAGTAGTTATGTGGACGAGTTGCCGAATTTTGGTATGAGATGGCGCTGTTTTAAGTTATTGGGGTGTTGGAGATTGGCTTGGTTAAGTTTGACGAATTTGAATTAGATCATGGTTGGATTAACTGAATGAAGTATACTCTATATTCTAACTCATTTTCTGTACTCGACTCAATTAAATTGACGGTTATGGCTAGTTATTTAACCACTAGTAAGTCTTTGCCGTTGCCATGGCGACTCAGACGAGTAAACGTATTTTCTTCATAAAGATCAAGTCTCAAATTCTTTATCTAAATTAGAAAAAAAAAAAACAGTTTTTTAAACACCTTGATTGTTTTCCTCTTTTGTTACCCTGTGTGTACTCCAACCATAAACATAATAATAATAATTTATTTACTTTTAATTCTTACAATGCAATAAAAACTACACATAAAGAAGTCGTTAGTAAAACTATACATAAATACACAAGATGAAAATAAAAAAAAACAAATATAAAACCACTCACAAAACACGACCGAAACAATAGAAAAAAATATTTCATCGCACCAGACATCTTTGAAAAACTACACATGTATTCGAACAAATTCACCCCTAACTTCGGGTTATTGCTGTATAAAACATACATATGTCTTCCCCCGGCTGCACGTGGCTTTATAAAATATTTAAATCGGTTTGGAAACAAGAAATCTCATTAATAACTGAGTAGTGCAGGTAGAGTGGGATTGTGGGCCGCTTTCATAAGGAAGGAATGAAAGCTGTTCATTGTGGTATAAGTGGGTGAATGTACCGCCAAATTGGTGGTAGATTTTTTTTTATTGACTGAAATATATGCTCCTAATTTTTTTATATTTTAAGCCAGAGGTTAAGTTGTTTCTAGGGTAGTTTAAGATAAATAAGTAAGGCAACCAGTTGATTACTTCGCTCAAATTTGAGTAAAGTTGCTTTTCTGTCGTAGAACTTAATAATTAAGAAGATGCGACACTTCGGAACGCATAATAGGCGGTATAACACTAACGCTTGACCTCTGTAAGTAGTTCTCTGGCTCACAAAGTGTTATTGTTTTATAAATATTCTAAAAAGGATTCTTTTGTGAGTTCTCAACGCGATTTCTTGCTTACACTATATTCTTCCTAAAAATAAATATTCAAAACCACCACCACACCCGGTTTGCTACCACTTGTGAATTGCTTTGATATTATGTAGATTATTCAAAACAATGCAATGGTTTAACATTTGTTTGTATTGGATCAGCCCCCGTACCATGGCCTCTCAAAGCTATTTTTATGGTTCAACTGTGAAAAAGGAATAGATGTATTTAAGTCAGATACATTTGTCACTTACGCACACTAAAAATAACCTTGATCTAAGAGCTTATGGTAACCCTCCTGAAGACAGCATAAGATAGACAAAAATGCCATCATGAAAAGCCAGCCAGCATTATGCGTAAGTAGAGACTCTCTGACTATTTTGCTCTGGACAAATTTGAATAAAGATACAGTCCAGAGATTCATGGACCCCATGCAATGACACTGTCATACCCATAAATTGGCTGCAAAAATAGCTTTTCTTCTATCAACAACCACAATTTCCCCCATTGAATACGAAAATAAATTCATAGCAACGCCACCATTCAAGAAATAATACTGAATGCAATTTTCTTCTGTACATAAGGTTTATCTCCCCTAGCTTGTCCGTCGGTTTCGCTCGTAAATTCGTAATAGACGTGACCATACGTGAGATTAAATATTTTACATGTATTAAAATGGTAGCTGGAAGCTAGGATGTGGGATGTCAGAAGTGGGATATTAGAAGTAGGATATCAGAAGTGGGATGTGGGTATTGGTTATGCATGAGTTTAAAGTTCAAGACTAAGTTATTGTCTGACGGTTAGGTTAACGATGACAGTAACATGGTGGTTGACTTTTATACATATACCAAGCTTGTATGGGACTGTAGGAAAGGTTAGGTACCTACTCATAGTTAATATATTTTTTTCGAAGAGCAAATTCGCCAATAATATTTATTGTTTACTATTGCTTTAAGATCGTATTCTTGTGTCATTCTTTTGTGTTATGCCCAAGAATTAAATTCTCTCCTTCTTTAATTTCACTCAGTAAAAACTAACTGAGTTTTAAAAAAATAACTAAGTTTTAAATAAGTTACTTCTAAACAAGCTTGCTTCACCGTCCATCACATCATTGCATACCATCAGGCGAGATAGTGGTCAAACGCGAGCCCATTGTTAAAATATAAAAAAAAAACAAATTCCTGCTTAAACCTAACAGATGAAATAGAGCGTAATGATAATTAGCACAAAGACAAAAACGCACGAACTCACAAAAATAAAAGAAATAATTTGACCCAAAAAAAGTTAACAATGCCGTGATAATTTAAACACAAAGCTACGAATGCCTACGAAAACGCGTAGCCACGCTACGACGTAGCCGTGCTACGAAACAGATGTCTACGACACTCCATTGCCGCGAGCGGTTTCCTTAAACGCTCGTACTTAAAAAGATGTCAAAATTGTACGGAACTTGAGTAATTCCGAAGGATTTTTATGTCCGGCAAGTTTGGGTCCCGTAAACTCGGTCCGGACTTTTACGTGCCTAATTTCGTGTCATTTTTCCCTCTAATATATTTTATAGTGGGTTGTTAAACTGTAATAAAGAATGGAGAATGTGTTCCGTGCTGGATAAAGTTAGATTGTACGTGTAATATGTTCTACGTGTGTGTGGTGGGTGTTACTCGTATTTTAAAGTTGTAGAAGAGTTATGAACAGGGACGTTATGTATAGGTGAACGAGTTAAATCTTTTGTTAGTTTAATCATAGAACTACAAATTCAGATTAAAGACTAAAATATTAGGAATTGCAGATAGTTTTGGGCGCTCTATTCATTTATTTTTGACGTTCATAAAGTTATGTATTTCAGCTTGGTTTGCATAGATTGTTATTGATATTATTACTGAAATATAGTGAAAAAGCGGTTCCCTTTTCAGAAATTCTCAGTATCACTTTCATCGTCAATAAAAATCTCTCCTGCCACCGCTTTCAATCCAAAACTTTAAATTAAATTAAAATAACCATCCATTAAATCATCATTTTATTTATTCAAAGTTGCTCACTTCCTAACCAGCCCTATTTTTCTTTAATCAACCGTTAAATAATCAGCTGTGCGCAATGATAACAGTCGTGGCTGAGTTTCGATCTGCAGGAGCTAAAGCTAAACAAAATTTGTATCAGAGCCAATAAGGCGGAGCTGAGTGCCTGAGAAAACAGCGTTAAGACCTCCGGACGGGGCAGGCAGCCAGCGGGCTTATAAGAGGAAGCGATTAAGATGAGTTAACTTTTATAATGTGGAATTACCGAAGAACATTTCCTATTTAATACACCCTTATATCACCAGCAATGTATAAATAACGCGTGAAAGGGGCCGAGCCTATAATACAACCGTACACAAATGCAAACGCCCACTGAGAAATGCCAGATGGAAAATCTAGTAACACTTTCCACAACCCGGCAATCGAACCCAAGATCTCATAGTCAGCCGGTAGTTTATGACCCATAGATTAACAAGGCATTACCAAAGAATGTGATGACAAACTAAACCACATTAACTACGTCTGACTTTTTGATATAACATTAATATGGTTTTTGTGAGACGATGGATGATAGTTAGATTTGTGAATAATTGTATTTGTATTCTTTGTACATTTTTTTTTACTTCTATAACTATATATGGAGGCTTGTTATTAGCTATTTTTTTTATAGTACATTCTTTATGTCATTGGTTTGTTAGTCTGTGAGCCTTATTTAAAATAAAATAAATAAATAAATAAACAAGTTTTTTCTGTTATTTTTGTTTTTATTTCACTTTTTTTTTGTTATATAGTGTTTTTTTAACTAGTTTTTTTATTAGTATATAGAAATATTTAATTTTGCTTAATTCTTCTGTTTCATTTGTATATTCTTCTCATTGTATAACGCCTTAGGTGTGAGTGACCTGTAATGTATACTTAAAATAAATAAATGGTTTGATCAAAAACCACGGTTTATTGGTGTAAATTTGGATCATATGATACTTGTGCAAAATGTTGTATTACTTTTAATCGTGACAATCTAAGATGTCCGATGACATTTCTCATTTTACATGCCGTGATGACTTTGTATAAACTTCTACGAAAAATCTAATTCATAATCCAAATTAATTACTATGTTATCCATACACTATAACAACAAGTATCATTCGCAAGCATCAAGTTTAATTATTATTATTTATTTATTTGTCTCGAAGAAATTGACAATTTTATGTCGCCGATACGCGGTCATATTTCGTGGCTCCACGTTGTCCCAACATAACCCCACTGTTGACTTTCAAAGAGTGTTATGAATAACGTTTCAAAGTAGCTTTTCTTATTATGTGATGTGTCTGACTTCTTTTCCCCTAAAGAGCATCGATACTTTGAGTGCGCTTCTTATAAACTGATCTGAAAACTAAAATGTTAAAGCCAACAAGGCTTTTGAAACATATATATTCATATTCTTTATTGTACACAAAATGAACATTTAAAATACAAAAGAAATCTTATGTACAAATGCGAGCTTACCCATAATTGGGTTCTCTGACAGCAAACCTCAGTGCTAAAGAGAAATTTACAAAATTAGGACAGTTAACAAAAGTGCACAACAAATACTAAATAAAAAACATTTGAATTATTACTAACTAAATACACTACACAAATACGTGTACAGCACATAATGCACAGACATAATGCATATAAAACAATTAATAGGACGTTGATATCAGATTTAAAGCAGTATTTAGCTTGTGTTTTTTCTATCCTATAAAAGTCAACCGGTGACGGCGCAGTGATTACGACCCCGACTTACAAGTCGTAGGTCGTGGGTTCGAACCCTGGCATGCGCATTACTTGGTGTAATTTATTTCATCACCACTGCTCTCAAAATGATGAAAGAAAACATCGGGAGGAAACCGGCATGTCCTAGAACTACAAATTCTAAGATGTCTACCAATGCGCACTTGGTACGTGTGGCAGATGTGTCCCAGTAGTGGCAACATTATAGGCTGATTGTGTGCTGTAAACGCTATTAATGCGACTTCTATGTTTAAATAAAGTAAACACCTAAATTGACCCTGGAATGAAAATGTAGTGGCACCGACGCCGCCACTTACGAACGAATGACATGACGTCACACAAATCCTGCATCGCGCAAGCAAAGTTTTCGGCGCGATTAGAACACATACAACAGTCCGACAACAACCGTTGGGCAGTTGCCCGGACCAGACACAACACCCGTCTGGTCGGAGGATCCTCCCTTTTCTATGGAGGTTTGTGGAACTTTACACTCTGTTCCACTTGCCCCCAAACTGGTGACCCTCGAACATGAACATCAGCGCAGCCTTCGTGCAGAGCTACTTCATCGTGACGTCATCATCACTTCCTCAAGCTTTCGAGCAGTGAGTCATACAGCAAGCCAGTACCTACTACGGGGGTATCCTGACCACCAGCATGCAGCGGACGCGCATTCCTGGTCAGCACCCTCAGCTTCTTTCATCACCGCTCCGACCTACTGGAGCCAGCACCACTGTCCCGACTCACTGGGACATCATCACAGCTCCGACCCACTGGAGCCAGCAACTCTATCCCGACTCACTGGGATATCATCACCCCGACTCACTGGGGCACAACCGCAGACAGTTCCGACTCACCGCGAACACTGCGACTTCCGGTTCCGACTCACTGGAACCAA
Source organism: Orthosia gothica (assembly GCA_949775005.1). Taxonomy (NCBI): domain Eukaryota; kingdom Metazoa; phylum Arthropoda; class Insecta; order Lepidoptera; family Noctuidae; genus Orthosia; species Orthosia gothica. The sequence continues at coordinate 16,293,914 of OX459067.1, forward strand.
CCTTCCACTGGCCAGGCACACATCACAAGATGTACAGACGACTCAACCTAACCTGCTATCGACCTCCAGTCTCCGGAGGGGAGTGATGTAGTGGCACCGACGCCGCCACTTACGAACGAATGACATGACGTCACACAAATCCTGCATCGCGCAAGCAAAGTTTTCGGCGCGATTAGAACACATACAACAGTCCGACAACAACCGTTGGGCAGTTGCCCGGACCAGACACAACACCCGTCTGGTCGGAGGATCCTCCCTTTTCTATGGAGGTTTGTGGAACTTTACACCCTGTTCCGCATACCCCCAAAAAAAAAAACTTTTACAAACAAATAACTATCGACTTCAAAATAAAAATAAAAAACTACAAAGTGAAAAATAACTTTCGTTCTGCGAGTCGGTGTCTTTGGTAGGTGCCAATATTTAGCGTTATGGACACCGACTTCCAAAAAAAAAGTTATTTTTCACTTTGTAGTTTTTTTATTTGGAAGTCGGTGGTATTTTTTGAACATAGAACCTCCTCCTTTTTGGTTTAAAAAGAAAAATAGGGACTATGTAGTACATCTATATAGAAAATAGTCTTCACAGGAAAACCGGCAGCCACTGCTGATTAGTATTTAACAAGCACCGAACGCTATCAGACTGCCGCAAACCCGATTACTTTCTGAAAATGGCATCCTGAGGCAAGAACAGTTACTAAACATGGTTTTCAATGCCTTTACCAACCTTAATAGGACCTTTTACGCACATTGATTCCTTAGAAAAAATCTCGAGTTTCTCGTTCGATATACATTATCAAAATTGCAATAGCATTACACTTCGATGGCTTTGAAGATACAATCTCAATTCCGGTCAGGTGCGAAGCTTGCGTATCAAGAACTGGGTTCCGTACATAACGCTATAGTATAATGAGTTCGAGCCTCGATTTTATTACAAGCGTACCGACTTACATATTAAGTGGTATATGTTTATGAGAATCGGTTGTAATCTCCGGAACGGCTCTTCAAAAAGTGATTTGAAATTCAAAGAGGATGTTCTTATTTTTTGGACGTGCTCTTTTGTATTGATTTTTCGTGTATTGACTTTGGTATATATTTCAAGAGAAAATTATTAAGAAGACCTCAAGGGAAAAATACACAATCAACTTAAAAATCACATCACACTAATATTATAAAGGCGAAAGTTTGTGAGTGTGTGTGTATGTTTCCTACTTCTTCACGCTCAAACGGCTGGACGGATCTGAATGAAATTTGGCACAGTTTTATCCGGGAAATAGGTTCCCTTGTGATAATTTTCGACATTTACGCGGGCGAAACCGCTGGCAGAAGCTAATTATATAATAAAAACACTGTTGTTTTTTAAAATATACTACTTTGTACTAGCAGCCATTTTAATGTATAAAATAATAGATAAGTTCGAATGAGTATAGTATATATGTATGTGTATAAGTTTGAGTTATGATGGGGCTGGCATGGTTTTAATTGTGACTAAAAGCCCCTAAACAAAAGAAGATTAAAAATAAACTTTGTACACCACACATACAATCTTATACTAAACCCTTATTTGCTACTTAAATAATTTAACAATCACAACCAACCTCAAAAAATAAACTACTCTAATTTTTCATGGCCACCCTCTGCACCTTCCCTACTTGTGTAAGCCAATTACATAGTACAAATATTTGCTAATTATTTGATTGAGTTGCTTTCCCTCCCTTTAGAGTACATAGAAGGGCCCAGTTTTTTTACTGTTTTGTACAAACAAGGAAAGAGGCTTCGATCAATTTTTAATTTTGATGGCAATATGTGACAATATCTACTTATACAGTAAAACACGTTTCATTTCATCTCCTTTCCGATTTTAAGATGAAAAAGAAATGTAATGTGTTTTTTTATCAGCTGCTGTCATCAAATGGAGTATATTTCAATGAAGGAAAATATAGAATATCAGGTGTGTTCGTATTAAAAATAATATGGTTTCTGTTAACCTTTTGATCTGTATAACAGATGTTAAAAAGACGTGTTCAGTCTTTCACTTTGTCTTATATTCAAATCAAAGCACAACAATTATACATATAGACACGTTTGAGGCTATAAAGGATTCCGGCGATATTATACTTAAGAACCGAGTCAAACGCCTTCTATAAGCCTAAAAAACTGTCACACGAAGGTTTTATCAAATTTTAATTCCTAAATATTATCACTCAATAAAAATTAAGGACCAAATGCAGACAATGTATTCAATCATTTCTATTTCAACCCAAAAAAATTGCGAACGCCTAAAACATAAAAATGTTCCTAGTAAGACACGCTACAGAATCATTGGTAGCACTCAGACACCAGGCATGCGACGGGCAGCACCCAGCATCCCCGCAGATCCGCAAATGAAGACAGATGGGCCGCTAATTCTACTAAACAATGTAATTAGCGATGCCGAGATAAATATGTATATACAGAGCGACTGTCTATACGTTTATATTAGGTGGGTAAGGCTGTAAATATTGGTATAATTCAATTTGTGTGTTTGACTAAACATAGATACGAAAATAGAATACAGAAATGATAATAAGCAAGGCAAGTCCTAAGGCATTAAGTCCGCCTCTGTACGTTTGTGTGCATAAAGTATTAAATAAATAAATAATAAGAAAAATTTTAAGCGCTATTCCTCTCTCCTATAGACTGTTTCTAAAATGTATCCGATATGGCCCGTAATTATTTCTTATGGATATGGATTTAATAAGTTTAGTTTGTATTTGACTACTATGTCCGGCTAGCAACTTCTACTATGTGGAAATCAACTCATCATCATCGTCATAGCAGCCGAAAGTCGTCCACTGCTGGACATAGGCCTCTCCCCAATTAACTATGTACTATGAATTATATGGGCGACTGGTAATGATGTAGCTTTCCATAACTGAAAGGTTACTTGTTATCAGATTGGCGCTAACTATGATTTTTTATAGGTACTCGGTCTATCATTGTTACCTCTTTTTTTATACATGAGTTTAGATTTTATACTAGGGGATTTTTCAACGGAATCATTTAGAATCTCTTCGTATAAAATCTAAATTTCAGTTTTTTTCTATCATATTTTCCGGTTTTATTCGTCAAAATCTTCGTAGATATATAGATTTAAAAAAAATATTGCTTAAAATTTGCCAGTTCCTCAACAACCGCTCTAACAGCGGACCTAGAACACCTCTCTGCGGCACACCTCTTACTTCCCGAACCTCTTCCATCAAAAAGTAATTCTGAGTGACAGGCCCGTAATGAAGCAATCGCCCCAGAACTTTACTTAATGGCGATCAATTTAAACTGGAAAATTTCACGTTAAAACAGTGATTTATCCGACGGCCGACACATTAAAACTTTGCTGAAGTGTTTAATTTTTAGTCTTTAATGTTATTATTTAATTTCCCGACCACCTGTTGTTTGGGCGTATTTTGTTCAGGTTTGGGAGCTGTTTTAGCCTAAGATCCGCCGACAGAAATCTTCAGGGATCAGGTTTTTTGATTACACTTAATTTTCATGAATGATACTTGATAGTAGAAAAAAAATGCTGCAGGGTTGGCTGATAAGCTGCAATTATCTTAATGAAAGAAATTGAAATTATGTCTTATACTTAAACCATAAATATACCTTTTTCAAGTGAATCAAAAGTCATTTGAAAGAAAGTGGTGTAAAAATAGAAAAAATCACGTTGCTAGCTGTTAGTAAGCCGTAACCTGTGGGTGGCCAGGTTACCTGCTAAACCTGATAAAATATGAACGGCGGCTAACTGAGAACAAGATGATTTGCCATACACACCCACGACACAAGAGAAATTCCTAGCGTAGAGAAAAGTAGAAAAGAAAAAAAATCGGCCAGGCAACCCTGCAGTTGTCTATTCTACTATTAAAAATCATTCATAAAAATCAAGTTTCATCAAAAACAAATTACTAGCAGATTTTTGCAGTGGGCTCGCATACTGTATGGTGTATTTTTGGTTCGTTGTTGTGGTCTGGGGGCTCGTGATCGCCCGCGGGGTTAGATGTTGTGTAATGAGTGTGATTAGTAGCATAATTGGGACCGTAATGATTGTAATAAATCTCTTAATCCGGCCAGCTAGTGTTTTGTGCAAATAAAGTGGTTGGGTTATCCCCTATCTTGCTTATTTAATGTATCAACTTTTGTGGAGAAAAGTAAGACTTCGATAAAAGAGAGTACGCCAAAAAAACTATGAATAGTGTTCTTTAAGGCAAGCAAACAGATCGAGGACCCTAAGAACCTTTTATATTATTGTGATTTCTATAATTTCTGTGTATCCTTTAGTGAAGATCTTAAATATAATATTATAGACACTAATAACACACAAATATTATAGAGGAAAAAGTTTGTGAGTGTGTGTGTGTGTGATTGTAATGTTTGTGAAATTTGGCACAGAGATAGAATATAATCAGAAATAGCACATAGGATACTTTTTATCCCGGAAATATGTTCCGTCGAAATAATTTTTCGACTTTCACGCGAGCGAAGCCGCTCGCAGAAGCTAGTAAAATATAGTAAATGCTAGTTGATCGAACCGCTCCCTAAAATTATCGGTTTACTTATTTACAACATAGATACCTACTCGTGAGAAACCCAACAGATGGCCAAAACTAACCCCTTAATTTAATTCATTCACAAAAAAGAAACAATACCAAACAACATTCCATTTTCTTTTCAAGAAGCTCTCAACGCTTAATGATGAATAACAAAATAGTTTACTTTTAAAAGACAACTGCCCCAAGCTATATTTAAAAAACATGAAACATTCCACGAATACAAAAGTACCTTACATACCACTTAAGTTGTTTTCCTTTGAAGTTGTAGATAAATAAGTGTATAACTTGAGGTTCAGTGGAGTGACGCTTGAAGTCTAAGGCAAATATTTTAAACGCATCACGACATCTCCCTCAGGGGACGGACATGACTATTTGTAATGCAATGCAAATGTTTTAGGGACGATGTGCGGCAAATTAGGGTGCGCCTTTTGTAAATATTTTTTGTAGTTTAAGAAAATTTCTACAGAATAGCTTTTTCAAAATGAAAATGAATAAAAAACTTTATTCAAAAAATCAAAAAACCCGTTTTCTTCAAAAGTGAACTAAAAAGTCGTAAGCAAGGAAAAAATCATGCTGTGCAGTCGGAGGATACATATTCGCGGGCTGGCTGACCATAATCTGGTGTATCCTCCGCCTGCACAGCATGATTTTTTCCTTGTTTACGACTTTTTAGTTCGCTTTTGAAGCATTCGGGTTTTTTGATTTTTTTAATTAAGTTTTTTATTTATAACTTTTTAGTTAGTTTTTTTTCGAATTAGATACATTTAAACATATAAGTGTTATATATTTTTGAAACCCATCGTGTAGAGTATCAAAATAAAGGGTTTTAAGAACCCTTATTTTGATACCCTACACGAAGGGTTTGGAAGAAAAAAAAAATTGTGTCCCCACAATATGGCACCCAAAATCCGCCATTTTTCTATTGTCCAATTTTAATGTAGCCTATGACACTCGCAGGGTTAAGACGCATCCTTTGACGTATGAATCATCAAAATCGGCCAACGCGTTTGTTCTCTGGAACGCCATATAGGAACAAACATACATACATACATACTTACATACATATATACATACTTACATAAATATACTGATAAACACATTACCCTCCTTCGGCAGTCGGGTAAAAAGAACTGCTATGGCTGCTGCAGGTGTAATTTCATAAAATAAATTAACGACAGCAGATTTATATCTCGAAAAGGTTATCTAAAGTTATGTCATTTTGTTGGCTTACTTCTTATTTATTTTTTATTCATGTTTTTCTAGATTCAAAACCATAACCGGGGCCAACCATAACCATAACCTACGCTTTTTAGGGTTCCGTACCCAAAGGGTAAAAACGGAACCAGACTATTACTAAGACTCCGCGGTCCGTCTGTCTGTCTGTCTGTCACCCAGGCTGTATCTCATGAACCGTGATACCTAGACAGTTAAAATTTTGTGGGGCTCCCATACAACAAACGTGATTTTTTTGCCGTTTTTGCGATAATGGTACGGAACCCTTCGCGTGCGAGTCTGACTCGCACTTGGCCGGTTTTTTTATGCTTCATGAGCCATGATGGCCACGTCGAGGTTCACATTTGTAATATTCTAGCCATGAATTACCAATCTGTCAATGTTGTTACCATGGCTTGCACTCTAACCGGTCGTACGAAAAGAGGGGCTAGCCATCAAACTCGCGACGGCTGGCTAAAGACATGTCCCCGCCTCGTCAAACATGAATAGTATTCACTCAAAATATTACACCACGGTACAAAGGTAGACGATGTTTTCAGTAAGAGAAAATGTTCGGGGAAATGGCGTAGTGATTTTAAGACAACCTGGTAGATTAATTTCAAAGGATCGACCTACTGAAAGTACTGGTTTACACTTGCTCAAAACCGGAACAAAGGGAAAGAAGAAAGGTAGCTGCCTTTGCCTTGCTGTAGGAGAACTAAACCAAACATAAATAAATAAATGAATTTGACAAAAACTTCCAGTAAAATAAAATTTATTTGAGGATGAAGTCTATGTCACTGTCACGTTGACTTTAAAGCAAAAATAGATAACCCTGATGTTTTATGAAGGTCGACTTATTATTTTAATTCTTGAATCTCATTAGACTCCTCCTGTACCTTTTTTTTATTACCTGTATGGTCGCGCTTGACCACAATCTCACCACACACACACACACACACACACACACACACACATCACACACACACTCACATCTCTCTCTCTTTAAAAGTAATGCCCTCATTCATTTACTAATCAATTATGTACAAACCAAAACTTTACTCATTCCGACAAATCTTGAAAAAATATTAAACATGAAATGGCCTCAACTTTTGTGCCCCATCGTATTTGCAACGTTGCGGTGTGCAAGCAACAAGACGGTAAGTCGCATGTATATCGAGTTAGGGGCCGAATGAATACTTTATCATATATTTATGTTTTATGAATATTTTCTACTTGCATTCTCGGAATAGCCATCTTACTGACAGCTCGACAAGTGGCGTTTTAAGTAAGGGGATGAAAATGGTATTTTTCTTTGAATAAAGTTTATTTATTTGCATTTGCATGGGTGTTGAACTGTTGACAAAGCTTTAAGGTACTTTTTGATAATCCAAAATCTTTGAATAAGTTGGTTAAGGCTCTTTAAGTAACCATGTCTAGAAAGCAAACCATGAAATTTTGAAAAGTATTCTTTCCAAAATCACACAAGGCAAACTTTCCAATTTTTTTTTTATTTAGACCGAAACGAGACGAAAAAAATACGGATTCCCTATTGGTACACATTTAGCATTGTGTAGGGAACTATAAACATCCTAAGTCTAATTTAGACTATAATTATTAATACCAAAAATGGTATGGCAAAGGAACTACCTCTGGTGAGTCACAAAATAACACAGATAATAAAAAGAACGGACACAAGTGCACAACCGCAACGCATGAGGTTTAATATTTTATTTTTAGTATTCTGTTCTATAATGGAAACTAAACTTAATAGAGTTGGTATTCTTGTATTATATACAATATTGGTTTCGGTGGAATAGGACTTGCTAGGAAAGCACTTGAATCAAAAGAAGTTTCTATTTATCTTTGAGCCAAGTAGATTTTCATCTTCCCGCAGAGATATAAAAAGTCTAGCTTCGTGGCATTTTTATATTGGAGGAGATTACTCAAAGACTTAAGAGTATTTATTTGACCTAGATGTCCTGAGACTTTGTATGCTGACTACTGATTGTATAAATAACATAACAGTAAATCTAATCAATATTATAATACACACTCTGTTTACCGCAATTCTGTTTAATTCATGTGCAATAATCCGCACAACCGCGGTACTTGCGAATATTATTCAATAACCTAAATATCTAATGCAAAACCGCGGCTTCCATCGAAAACCGCATTCAAATTAGATGATAATACCAAATATGAATACATTATTTGAAAATCTAAATATCAAAATTCAAAACTGTTTGACGCTTATTAATTAACGAGGCGTCCGCGTTATCGCAGCCCGTTGGGCCTGACGCCACGCGCCGCGCGCCGCGACCGCGAGTGTTGTGCAGGAGCCTGCAACAACTATATATGTGATATGTCAAGTTAATATTATCGGTGGGATATAGACGGTCTGGGAATTATAATAACTTTACTAGTGTGAATTGTTCTGCGCCAATAACCGACTTTTGAATCTGTTTTCAAACTGATAAGTCACCTTTTTATCAATAGCTTCCACTGACAGTGAAGATCCCAATGTTGTTATTTTTGTAATGCAGAAAGATTTGAATACAAAACATAACTCACGCCCTTTCCAAAGGGATAGACAGAAACTAAAGAACCCAACCTGCTTTGAACATTACATACTTCTTTACTTAATTTACGTTCATAGATCTAGTCAATACACGCAATATTATAATGAGCTCACGAATACACCATTGATCTGCAAACGGAGTAAAATATACTGCTAAATACAGACGCCAAGTTTTCGTAACCAAAGATTCACTGCTAAACATTGTTTCCAATTTACCAAATTCAAAATCTTAAAACAAACCAGAAAATTGCCAGCTCCCGGTCTGCGGATGGTTATCTCATGAGCGTATTGTCCGCGAGGCAGTAGCTAGGCTAATTTCCGATTAATCTGTCCATTATTTAACCTCTGGTTAGCGAGTGTCGGATTAGGTGCAATCAACCGATGTTGTTGCTCACCATTTAGTTGTTATGTATGAAATGTCCGGTTTAGTGATTCTATTAATAATTTTGGTGGCGTTCGGTCATTGCTTTGACGTGATAATTAAATATGTATGATATATGTACCTATTAGCTGTACACGCAAATTATTATTTTGCTTGTGATCTTAAGGTCAATTATCGAAGATAAAAATGTGAATTTGAATTCAAGTCGTAATCTTATCTCGGGAAATTATGCTATCCGCCGATTTCTGAATTAAGCATTTGGTTGCATAAACATAAACCTGAAAGTCAGTCAAAATTTGTCACCAATGTAGGGTTTGACATGTTCTTAAACTCAAATACTCAATTTAGAAATCGGCTCTACACATAAACTTGTTAATAACAAAGGTAGGTAAATTAGAGGTTTATTGATTGAGATTAGAATGCGAATATCTTGAAAAGTATAGTTTGTTCTTCATAACTTGTGAATACTTGCGCTTTTAGCCTCTGGACCACTCTCGTAACGCACTTTGAAGATTAATTTATCAGTTCAATCTCCTGTTGGCCCTTCACTTTTGACACTTAACATGCATCGTCCTGTCCCCCAAAATAAAATTATACCACTCTAACCCTCCTTAGGACACGAAATCAAAAATGCAGCAGCATCCCTTCCTTATCATGTCTGAGTCCCTCTTGATATGTTAAGACTATCAAAATTTGCATACTTATAGCGTACACTAGCGTGCAGGTGACGTGTTCCCACTCAGATTCTATTGCTCGTTTTATCGCTGCGAGGAGAAAAGGGAAACGTGTAGTGTGTTGCAAAAAAAGTACATCACTATATTTTTTCGACAACCTATTTTAAAATACCCTATCGAATTTTAATATTTCTTGCAGTTGCCTGATTTTTAAATTTAATTATCTTCTTAGATTCTTCAGCGTGTTGCATAGACCGATAGTATAGTCTAATCATTGAAGTTTGAGCTGGTATTAAAGTAATACACCGCATCAAAAAACTGAATGTTACAGAAAAATATTAGTTGTCTAATAAGAGATTGCACTATACAATACGACCACACGATGAATATTCGTTTATAAATGTATGTCCTGTGTTTATAAACCTAAAAAATAATTTAAAATATTCTGTACTAACTGTCAGAACTTTAAATGATACCTAAATACAAGACTATATAATCTTACTCCTTTCCTACATAAAAACTCTATTAACACCATACAAACAATAACCGTAAAAGCAGAAATATTACACGTTTCTAAACATAAAGGTATCGTATATGCGCGCGTTAGGAGGCCGTTAGCTTTTCCTTGGGAATTAAAAATTTAACGCGAGATGGCTGCAACTAGGTATGTACCTGAGTATGTCGGAGGGTAGGTACGTAGATACACGTATGTTTTTCACTATGAACGTGATGAGGATACGAATGTGAAAGTTAATAATGAACTTTATAAATGGTTTTTTGTTGTCTTCTGAAATGCGTTGAACTATAGACAATGTGGGTTACCTACTATTAGCGATAACGATAGTCAAAAGTGCGAAATATTATGGGCTTGACAAATGACAATGTAATATTTCAGTGGACATTTTCAACGGACGCCATCTGCTACTATCCTTACATACTTCTTTTGCTACACTCACATTCATACATCTAGTCATACAGGCACGCTGGTTATGAGTACTGCGCACCTGGCCTTTCTGAAGAAAATCACCAATAAGATCTATCTTTCTAGAGTGTGGTCCCGGCATTTCTTTTCACTCCCACCTTTCGTTAGTCGCTGTTCATTCATCCTTTCAACATGGCGAAATCATCTTAGCATACTCTTTTCAATTTTAGTCACTGCATCTTCATTTTAACCATAACGTTGTCTTACTACATCATTCCTCAATCTATTATTTAGAGTTACTCCACACATACTTCGCATGGAAAGCATTTCTACTTCGTTAATCCTACTCTCATGTCTTTTTTGCCATACCCAACCTTCACTTCCATACATAAGTGTAGGCAATTGCAAAGGCACGCTGTTGTGAACGGCGTTGCCTACCCTGTATATATAATCTTATATAGCACTCTTTATTCGACTCCTAGAGAGAACGAAAATACCTTGTCTATACATCTCATGGCCAAGCTGCAAAAGTCGTCGTGAATGGTCAATGTTATTATAGAATAAGCACCTCACGTCCTCAGAGCCAAATTCTGCAATTTCCTTCCCGGTAGTGGTTATGGCTGTATTCTCTCTATGTCCGTGAACTTCGGAAGAAAGTTTTCAACAGCACAACGTTAATGGTTTAGAAGGTCATCGTCTGCATGGCCTTGTCCCAACTATCTTGGGTTATATTTAAAGTCTTATTTGATGCAGCTGCATACAGTTATTCTATCTCACGACGACGGCGGGTTATTCTTACTCGTGTGTGTAGATGCACATGCTAATTGTTTCTGTGTGCGAAAGCTCGGGAGCGCTCAGTATTATATTCCGATTTCGCTAATGAACATTGTTCTGATTGGTAGTTTCTCAGCGGTCTCAACTAATCAGAACGCTGTATTTGCATAAACTGAGTTTAGTTGAACTAATCGCGATTACTTTCATTAGTGAAATCGGCCCTAAGAACAACCCGCCCGCTCCGTCGTGAGAAAGAACAACAGTGTACCAATATTTTCACATGGAGTGACTGCCTATCTGACCTCTTCAATCTAGTTAGTGAATAAATAAGTTTACGTGGAATAAGAAAATCGAGGCTTAAAAAATATTTTGGCTTTAGAAAATATATTTTAGCTAGATAAAACATACATTTTTCTGGGGGTACAACATACATTTTTTAATAGAAGTCCATTTAATTTATAAGCCGTGTGGTAAAAAGCGCATTTTTCACTCAAGTCCATTGTTTTCTTACAACAATAACAATATATCAGTCGGAGCGAGCCACAGACGTAGGTACACTGCTGGCGGACAAAATGCTGGGTACGTACACATGATTCATTGCATTTATTTGTTTTATGAAATGTGTTATAGTTTTATTAGTTTCAATGCAAAATGTTGGAAAATACTGAAGTAAAATATCTTCCATGATGGATATTCTTACGGTTTACCTGAAAATAGAACTGAATAAAATAAGTTACTGAAATAAATTAATGAAACTGAGAACTTAAGCTACTCTTGTAACTTTTCTTCAAAGTATTAAAGTAACTCGCGAAATTTGAAGTGTTTTCACAGTTCGGAAATGAAGTCTGACAGTCTTTCATTTAATACATAATGTCCATTTTTCCTCAATTCCTTTACTCTTTTCTAAAGCAGTCATATGCATAATATTCATCTCAAATTGCATTTTAAAACGGTTAGGACGCAGATAACTATTAATGCTATTCAGTTCAGAATTCAAAGCGATCGTTTTGGACATTTCAAGAATATAAAATTTTATGTATAGCTTACCTTTATTAACGGTTTATCGTCTCGATTTGGTTTTTTCCGTTTAAAAAAATGGGCAATGACTTTAAATATATTTAATTTGATTTAGCTGCATTCTTAAGCGTTATGCGATTATACATTGAAGCTTAGAATATCCCTAACAAATCATTATTATAGTATCATGACTTTTTCATTTGAATCTGCCCACTACGCAACTCACTTGGAAGAGTTTTAATAACTTTAACAAACATCTTCGTACTAGACATAAGACATAAACATGGTTTTGCCATCGACATAATTTTGAAACAATAAAAATGTCCAATAAAACAACCCAGTTCTCCCGTCCCGGTGTGTAGCAAACTTCTCATCTAGTTTCACGCACCATGTACCGCGCGTTTCACCGCTCGCATGCATACTGCAGCATCAAGAGTTCGAGACAGAATACTACGAGAACGCAATAAATTTAATTTTATTGGCTGATAATGCCTTTTGTTTTGATACTTGACTTCTTTGGTAATGTGTTTTGTTTAAATTGTTGTGTGCTTTGTGCGATGCACCTTTGGTTGTTGAATTTTGTTTCATGAGATATGAAGCAAATGTAAACATCTCTCATCTTTTAAATTTCATGGAATGTTCCGTATCTTTTTGGAATATCTTGATTTTATTAGACAGGTGGGTAATGGTTTATTGGCAAGTACATTCAATTTTGCATTGACCTGGTGAAGGCTGTGGGAATCTACTAGATGCGATTATCACAGGACCAGCCGGTGTGGTGACACAGGGGCAGCCTATGTTCAGCAGCGCTCGTCATTTGGCTGAAACGGTGAAGATGACATTACCAATTATTTTAATTAGAAGAAGAAAGAAAGAAAAGAAAGAAATAGTGTTTATTCGCCACAAAAACGACATACAATTTTTTGATTTTTCTAAAATTCTAAATCTATATATTCTACAATCCATTAACAAAATATTTTTCTTTGTTACAGGTATGTGCAACTAGTATTCAAATGATTTTTCCGTATTTATTTAACAAGGATCTACTGAAATAAGGTAAATATCAAACCTAAACCTTTTATTTCAGCTCAACTATTTACAGGCACTTTTGAAAGTTCGATGTTACTCAGTTATTCGGCAAGTTAATGCTGTTTGTCATTGATATTGAAAAGTGTATAAAATATAGGCCAACGATGTCAGTCCTATCTTTACAACACATTTACGGAATCAATCATCGATTTAATTTATTTGTAAAATATAGAATCAAGATTTTGTTTTTGATGTTCAGTTTATGTAGGAAGGTTGTAGATCCACAAACCTGTACAATTTTTGTGTTATTATTGTTTATTTAGTTGTATAATTGAGTAGATATAAATATGTTTTTTTTTTTAGATTTTCGTCAAAAACCTCTTGTCACGTGAATTTAGGCTCCGTGTATTTAAATCGAAATTCGTTTAAAATGTCCAAATTTAATGTCGAAACTGCGTTCAACGACCTTATGAAGAAAGTTGCGGCGTTGTCAGCAAAAATTGTGGCTCAAACAGCGATGATTGAGTCGCAAAGTAAGAAAATCGAAGATCAGCAGCAGACGATCGAAAACTATTCTGTTACAATCAAGGAACAGACGAGGGTACTTGCAAATTTATCCACTACAATGGAGAAGATCGAAGTTGTTGTAGCTTCAATGAATACTTCGAAGAGCGAGATGGAGAAACCAGTCGGGATACCTCCTACGCAGCGTGCGAGTGAGACAAGCATAAGAAGTGTCACTTATGATTCGCACGAAAAAGTGACGGAACGTGCGCGCCGAGCAAACGAGCGTGCTAGGAATAAAGCTACGTCCATACCCCAGAAAACAAGTGACGAGAGTTCGTCGAAAACCACTGAGATAGTTTTGGAAGATAACTTGGATTCTGAAGGATGGAAAGTGGTCGGTAATAAGAAAACTTCAAAAAAGATCGCTAATGCTATACAAAAAGGAGGAAATACTGAAATTGTTACGCTTCAAGTAATTGAAAGGAAGAAGTTTTTGCATGTGTGGTCACTACATCCAGACACAACTGAAAAGGCGATTAGTGAACATGTGGAGGGAATATGTCAATCAAAAGATATTAAAGTAGAAAAAATTATCCCGAAAAGTGCCAGAGACTACGCGTCATTTATGGTTGGAGTGCCAGAGTCCCTTTTTGATAAGGTAAACAATGTGAACAGTTGGCCATTGAATGTGCAGTTTAACCAATGGGTGTGGTTTCGAAACTCCCGTAAATCAGCAAAAGTCAATCAAAGCTAGCAATAAATGTTGTCAGGTATATTACCAAAATGTTCGAGGATTACGCACGAAAACAAGTACATTCCATAACAATTTATTGGCATCAACGTATGATCTCTTTGCTGTTACGGAATCTGGTCTGAATAAAGGGATTGATGACGGAGAACTAATTCCAGCGCAATTTAAGTTATTACGATGTGATCGTGCAGACGGGCGAAAACAAGGAGGAGTATTCCTGGCGGCTTCCCCGCGTTTTGGATTAAACCGCGTTTTTGTTGACAATGTGGACAGCGCCTTATTTGAGATTGTGTGCGCGACGGTACACAAACAAAATCATTTTTTGTTTTTTTGTTGTGTTGTTTACATACCGCCAAAATGTGATGTTAAGGAATATATGCATTTATTTCATATATTAGAAAATGAGTGTGTTAAACATGACAAAGTTTTAGTGATGGGTGATTTCAATATGCCTTCTGCGACAGTAGAAATTCAAAATTATTTGGAATATCTCATTGCCTACTGTGGATTTCGACAGGTAAATGATATTCTTAATATTAATAATCGAACCTTGGATTTGGTATTGTCTACGTTTGAGTTGAGTGACTTAGGGGTGCAACTCTCTGAGGAGCCGGTGATTAGTGTTGATACACAGCATCCGCCGTTGGTGATTAGCGCGAGGCTTGGCCATAGGGAGGTAGAGGGTAGACGGGATATTTCTCAGAATAAAAGTGTTTCGTCACCCAAGAGACACAGTTGGAATTTTAATAAAGCTGATTTTTATGGTTTATATAATTCTCTCGGGTCAATCAATTGGGAGTGTTTACTTAGGATTAATGACTCAGGGGCTGCTTTAAACTACTTTTATAGAACAGTAAATGAGGTCCTTGACAGTTGTGTTCCTAAGAAAAGTTTTAAAGTAAATAAGCAGGAGGCTAGGTTTAGTTATCCAGAATGGTACACATCTGAGTTGATTAGAGACATTAAAGATAAGTGGCGTTATCATAAGTTGTATAAAACTACTGGCTCCCAGAGTGACTATGAAATGTTTTCTAGCTTACGAACTCGTGTTAAATTAAAGATAGCTTCAACCTATGAAATTTATCAAAACAGGCTTCAGAAGAACCTCCAAGTAGATCCGAAATCGTTCTGGAACTTTATTAGGACCAAACAATCTCGACGCAATACACCTAAGGTCACAAAGAACGGCTTATTGCTAAAAGAGGAGGAGTGTGCAGACTGTTTTGCTTCGTATTTCCACTCGGTGTACAGTGAGAGGCGGCCGGCGCTAGACCCGACGGCCGCGGAGCTCGTGGGTGGCGGAGCTGCGGGAGCGGCGCGCGTGCATGTTGACCGCCTCAGCGAGCGAGACTTGCGCGCGGCGCTCCTGCATCTGAAGCCCAAACGCTCAGTGGGTCCGGACGGCATACCACCTTACATTGTCCGGGATTGTCGTATGGTTTTTGAAGAGCCCTTGTTGCACATTTTTGGCTTGTGTTTGCGGGAGAGTCGTTACCCGGACGAATGGAAGATCACCCGAGTTATTCCAGTCCCTAAAGGGGGTGCAGGCACTGACGTGAGTGGATACCGACCGGTGGCGGTACTGTCTGCGTTTGCTAAGGTATTTGAATCTGTGTTACATTCAAGTATTTATACACAAGTGAGCTCACAACTGTCTGACTGTCAACACGGCTTTCGGCCGGGTCGCAGTACGGGTGGTAACCTACTGTCATTTGTAAACTACTTATCGCCCGTCATTGACGCTGGGGGGCAGGTAGATGTTGCGTATTTTGACTTCCGGAAAGCTTTCGATACCGTGGATAATGATGAACTATTGTGCAAACTCTCAGCTTTGGGATTTACACCGCACTTAATTAAACTCTTTGCCAGTTATCTTAGCGAGCGCCGACAGTACGTTGAGTATGCGGGACGTGAATCGCGTCCTTATTACACGTTCTCCGGGGTAAGTCAAGGCAGTAATATTGGACCTCTGGAATTTATTTTAATGATCAATGATCTGCCTACAGTCGTAAAAGAGGCGAAGTGTCTGCTGTTTGCAGATGACTTGAAATTATTTCTGAATATTAAAGATACGGCTGACTGTCATAGACTACAGTCTGATATTGATAATGTAGTTGAATGGAGTAAGTCCAACAACCTGCATTTCAATGTATCTAAATGCTGTGTTATGAGCTACAGTCGCGCGCGTGCTCCATTGCAGCATCAGTACATCATGGACGGGGTAGTTATTCCGCGTGTCTCACATGTACGAGACCTGGGCGTTCAGATGGTGTCAGAGCTGACGTTCCGGAAACATATAGTTGAGGTGTGCGGCAGGGCTTTCAGAAATCTCGGTTTCATCTTAAGACAGTGTAAGGATTTCACTGACATTGCTGTTGTTAAAGTTCTGTATAATGCACTTGTGAGGAGTCATCTAGAGACAAGTGCATTTATTTGGAATCCACATGAAGAGAAATACAGTCTCATGTTGGAAAAAATTCAAAACAAGTTTTCTAGATTTCTCTATTACAAACAGTACGGAGTGTATCCCTTTTATCCCCTGATGTACCCGAGTCTGTTCGTCCTGGGCATGGTCGGGTACACCAGACTAGCAGTAAGAAGGGACGTCGCGCTGCTCAAATATGTGGCGAGCATACTACTAGGGTTGCTGCACCACCCGGAGGTACTGGAAGCGCTGCGGCTGCGCGCACCGGACGGATGCGTGGGCGCGCGCCGCCGACCCGCTCTCTTAGACGTGCCATCGGCTAGGACCAACCTCCTCAAGTTTGCCCCTATCTCACGAGCCGCGCGTATTATTAACGTTATTACAATGTCGGAAGACATATTTGGGCAAAGCCTGCGGAGTTTTCTCCAAAGGGCTCAAATCATTATTGAAAGAGGCCTGGATCTATAGACTTTGTCATGGTAAAATTAATTTATTGATGTATGAATACTTATTATTATTATTTTATTGTGTGCTATTTTGCTGCTGCTATTTTAGTTTTATGTAATTTTGTCTGTTTGTGACTTGTAGCATCATATTGGAGCAATCTGTAAGGATGTTATAATTGGTGATTATAAATAAATAAATAAATAAAATAAATAAATGTTTTACTTTTGCATGCCGTAAGGTAGAGTGTTGTTGGAACTGTTTTTTTGTAATGTCCTATTTTATTTTGCAATGAATGTGGGTATAAAATCTTATTTTGTACCCACATTCATTGCAAAATAAATGATTTCTGATTTCATAAACAATAACCAGCAACCTAGTATCACTTTTCCGAAACCGAAATTTTGCTGTTTAGTCCAATTCTGAAATTAATCGTTACATTCTTAATCAGCTATTATATGTATTAATACATTTCTAATTAGCGAACACATGTCTCGTAAACGGGCACGAATGACTCACACATAGTTAGGTAAACAAGACGCGTTCGCAGCTGCCATCATAATCGTAACAGGAATTACGACTCGCGACTCATCTTGCGACGCTGTGATTACTTTATGTGCCTAGTATATGTTAGGAAACAAGTACAACATGATATCACAATTTAATTATATTGAACGCCCGTTTCTGTTGTTATATTATAGAGCTATACTTTTCTGAATCAAGGTTCTTATAAGTTCAAGATGTTTTTAAGAGTCTTTAAAGTAACTTGAGCTCTGAGTGACAGGTTGTATGGTGTTACAACATTAATCTGCAACAAAAAACAAATATCTTATTTTCGAGACGATTGGTTAAGTTATCATAGGCATAAAGCTTCAAACATTGTTACAATTTTTTACCAAATTTTCGTCATCTATTTTAATACTAACATAGATGACAAAAATCAGATGACGACCAGCTTCCGAGTCACACAAACACAAATCCCATGAAAATAGAGTAAAAGCACAAGGCTTTCTTAAGATGGTAATATATATAGAAGTAACCAATTGTATACGATAAAAAACCTACAACAAGAATAGTTTAAGAAGAAACCGCCTTCAGCAAATAACCTCTGTTATCTGTTACCCTTGCGTATACTACAGCGCAAAGATGCCATAGGCGCATAATTCTCGGTATGGCATGAAATTCGTCTCGTTGCTACGTTACGCCTTCGCCCATTTTTTCGTCACGACAGTGTACGCAGTAACATTTGTACGGGGATGGATGCCCGGATGTATTGTGCACGATTTTATTAGTATGCTGCGGGTGCAAATGTGTTTTTTCACGTATTATTGAGGTATGTTTGTATGTAGATCTTGGTGTGTAATAAAATAAATGTTTGCGCAGTAAAATGTTACGGTGTATAACAGTTGTTTGATAGACGAGAATATGGTATCACTATACTGCAAAATATAAAATAAAATATATTAAAAATAAACTACATTACAGTTGGTTTTGCTCAGTTACGCAATAAGTTGCAAAAAAAAAGTATGATTAATTAGAAAACGGTTTCCCTATACTGCAACATGGGTAATTCATATTTGTTACTAGTTGACCCGGCAAACTTTGTTTTGCCATAAAAACATCAAACATTTATCTACCCTACCCTACCCTACCCGACCCTACACTACCCTACCCTACGCTATACTTCCCTACCCTACGCTACACTACCCTATCCTACACTACTCTACCCAACACTACCCTACACTACCCTACCCTACCCTACCCTACCCTACCCTACCCTACGCTACCCTACCCTACCTACCTACCTACACTACACTACTCTACCTACCTACCCTACCCTACCTTACCCTACCCTACCCTACCCTACCCTACCCTACCTACCCTACCCTACCCTACCCTACCCTACCCTAACCTACCCTACCCTACCTACCTACCTACACTACACTACTCTACCTACCTACCCTATCTACCTACCCTACCCTACCCTACCCGACCCTACACTACCCTACCCTACCCTACACTACCCTACCCTACGCTACACTACCCTATCCTACACTACTCTACCCAACACTACCCTACACTACCCTACCCTACACTACCCTACCTTACCCTACCCTACCCTACCCTACGCTACCCTACCCTACCCTACCCTACCCTACCCTACCTACCTACCTACCTACACTACACTACTCTACCTACCTACCCTATCCAACCAAACTTTTTTTTTTTTTTTTTTGCTTTTAAACCTTCCCTGTATTCTGTCGAACATAACAAAAAAAGAATTATTCAAATCGGTCCAGCCGTTCTCGAGTTTTAGCGAGACTAACGAACAGCAATTGATTTTTATATATATAGATGATCAAAAACTCAGTCACGTCAACAGTGTTAGGCTTAGGATAAGCCACGTAATAGTTTTTCATAGTGCAGATGCACACGCATACAGCACGACAAGAGGTGAGGCATTGGAAAGGACCGTACTGACCATTCCAAGCAATTTTTCTTCTTATTCTTCAAAAGGGGTATTTCAAAGCATAACTCAGGTTGGCACCAGACAACGATAACATTGCTATCTTCATTCGTACTTAAATGAACTACTTTTAAGTTTAGTACTGCGGTCCAAACCTTATGTTTGTTACTGGCATTTTATGACAGACATACGGTTTGAATGTTTTAAATTTAGAATAGGATTCGAATAGTTAAATGAATTTTATTTAGATTTTCATTAATGCAACAGCCTTCAGAGATAATGCTTAAGCGTCAATACAAAAATGTGTGTCTGTTTCCTCTTTAATTTAGTCCCCCTTCTTACAGTTCTTCCTAAGTGGATACTCCTACTAGAACATCATACCAGAATCCCCAATTTCATCCAACAACTACATCAGCTTAACAAACGTTTTCATTAAGCTTATTATCCAACTATTACTCGTCCGTGACAGAGAATCATATCAGCCGGCCCATGCGCCATTAATCAGCCCACGCGCCAGTAGCCGTGCTAGCACTCTGCCGCCTATAGCTAGAGTGTTAAGACATTTAGTCGATTTTAAGTTTTGTCTGAATAAGGAAGTAATCAGCAAAAAATTCTCTATAGATGTCTCTGGGCAGTCTTTTTCTACTATCTATATATTCCGGATAACAAATAAAAATGCCCCAAATTACGTTTAAGTTAGCAATTTGGCGCATTTTTGAAGTTTTTTGATAAGATTAAGTAATTGATAAAAACTAACAATGTGCCTATTAGAAAGTTAGATGATATAAAATATCTATTATTTGATTATTAAACAAACAGCATCAATTTTGTTTTTTTTTGCGGTATTTGTTTTCGGATACAGGTTGTTACGGAAAGGTGAGATCATATCAAAACATTATTTTGAATACTGTTTCTGTCTATGTGGGTACATATTTGAATATCAAAAATTATAATACCTATGGTTAAAATGTCACAGTTCGAAACATCGAAAATTTGAACATAGGCATAATTATTACTATAGACATTTTGAATCAGTCGATATTTTAATCAGTCGGCATTCTAATCTTAGACATTTTGTGCTTAGGTATAAAATTGATCGATATTTCAATACAATCGTTATTTTTATTTTCGATGTTTTGAGCAGTGAAAATTTATCCATAGGTATTTTAATATTCGGTATTCAAATATATACCCGTCTATGTATATGAACAGCTTCCTCTAAGAAATTTAAAGTCAATATAAAAAAAAAATGGATTTTCCATAAAATGTTCGACAGCTGACCAAAATTAGTATGGGAGATATTTCTTTTTTATTGTTTAGTTTATAATATTTAATATATTTGTGAGATAGTAACACTGTAGAATGTCAGCACTGGTTGCCACTGGCTGCCAGTTATGACGTCACTAATGCCAGGACGTGTACGTTAATAACATGAGTTACGGGTTTGTAGAGCGGATTGATCGTGTTTGTAGATGGTTCAGGTGATTAAGCTGGTTAGATGTCATCATCAGTTAGTTGTTTAGGAGAAAGGAAAACGAAACTAATATTTAAACTAATGTACTGCTCCTTATGTAAAACACCTGCACCGTGAGAGATCATTGCGAGGCCATCGCTATCGCTACAGCTATCGAAGTGGTGAAGTATATTGGTTGAAGAAAAAATAAAACAAGAAAAGCAACAAACATACAGCTGAACCTAGAACCTCCTCCTTTTTGGAAAGTCGGTTAAAAATTAATCATCCACACTAGAAGGATTAAAAAAACATAATTTTAGAGAAACTAGTACTTTCGTTAGCTTTGTGTGTTATGAAGGGCCATAAGGGAATAGATGAAGAAGCTCATCTGGAAAAAGTTGCAAAAAAAATCGTTTCATCATATTTTGGCACATGTTATTTCTACCAAAGTGCATAGTTGTTCATTGGCAGATGAAGTCTAATAAGTACCTGTTAGAATCCCCTTATAAATAGGGTACTTATAAGACTAAATCTGCCAATAAGCGGCTATGCATTTTGTTATGACGTCATTAATGCCAGAACGTGTGCTTTACTAACCTGAGTTACGGGTTTGTTAGAGAATTGATCGAGTTTGGAGATTATTCAGGTGATTAACCGGGTTAGATTTCATCAGTTAGATGTTTAGGAGGAAGAAGATCGGACATTTCAATTAGTTCTTTATGAAGTGTTTTTATTTGGAAGTCGGTAATATTTTTTTGTAAAAAGATTTTATTTTTCTTTTTAGCAGTTGATGAGTTTTCAGTTTCACGTTATTCGGATAATTTCTTCTGGCATATATTTTGGTATTATTGGTACTTTAATATAGAACTTGTCCATTATGTATTACTGCTAAAAAGTGAAAAATAAAATCATTTTTACAAAAAAATATGGTATTAAACATTAACATCAATTCATAATTGGCGGAGTAATCGCATAAAAAGCATACAAAAAACAACAGTTGAATAATTAAGAACCACCTCTTTTTTGCAGTCGGTTAAAAAACGGATTGTACCGATAAGAGTATTTTTTGCGTGTTAAGAAGGGCCAAAAGACGAGCATATCTAGGTTAGGAGTTTGAAATGCGAGAGTGAGATTAAAATGCGTTTAATATTATTATTTTTTTGTTTTCCGTGGTTCGTACTAGGTCTGTGCAAACTCAAAAATATTTATAAGCAATATAGGTATCCGCAAGTTTTTCATTATAGTTGTTCTATCTCACAATGAGGGATGAATCACAGCAAAATTAATCTTATTTCGGCGTCATAAAAGTCACGTAACCCTTCTTCGTGAAATAGAACAACTGTATGTAACTGTAACGATAAACTTTTGCCTATGCTTTCAACTTAACCCTAAGTCACTTTATGAGACGCCCACAGTACAGTCAGAAACCCAACTAAATAAGCGCTCAGACCTTGATTGTTCAAAACGAAATGGAGCATGAACATATTGAATACACCAATACAACTTAAACCAACTAGTTCGATCACAACTAACCCAATATATGCTAGACCCGGCTTAGGTTGAATTATGACAGTGATTAAGGCAAGTTTCAACCTCTCATGTCATCTTGTGAACATGTCCCCAACTATACTTGTGTGAGTTTCAAGTCGCGGGTTCAGTATGATTCGGTTGTATTGATTTTGAAAGTTATTGGCTTAGGATTAGAGTTATTATTAAGTCGAGGTCGGGATTGTCGAAGGGCAGCATAACATAGCGTTTGTATGTTTAAAATTAATTATTACAGTCATTGTTTTAATGTAAGATATTTCCCTGATATATGTAATAGGTCTAGATACTATCGAATAATTTATGGGTAGGATTGTTCTAGCTTTATCTATCCATTCATTCAGAAGCAAGATATTGTCAACAACAGAACCTATCAATGTACATTATGTATGTATATTACTTGAAGACTTGGTTATCCTTTTACGGATTTTAGGTCGAATACGTTATTGTACGTGTTGTAGGAAAACATAGTGACCGCCACCAACACACACCCATCCCAATCCCTCTAGCAGAGTCTGTGTCCCAGCAGGAAAACATTAAAAAAAAGGATGATGATGACGTTTTTCAAAACAAAATCTAAGTTTCTTTTTCTAATAAGTTCTTATTTACATATGAGTATCTACTAATAGGTTCTCATTAGACTAGACTTATCAATAAACTGATACGCAGTTTGGCAGAAGTAACATGTACTTTTTAGGGTTCCGTAGCCAAATGGCAAAAAACGGAACCCTTATAGATTCGTCATGTCTGTCTGTCTGTCTGTCTGTCTGTCTGTCTGTCTGTCCGTCCGTATGTCACAGCCACTTTTTTCCGAAACTATAAGAACTATGCTGTTGAAACTTGGTAAGTAGATGTATTCTGTGAACCGCATTAAGATTTTCACACAAAAATAAAAATAAAACAATAAATTTTGGGGGCTCCCATACTTGAAACTAAAACTAAAAATATTTGATTTCATCAAACCCATACGTTTGGGGTATCTATGGATAGGTCTTCAAAAATGATATAGAGGTTTCTAATATCATTTTTTTCTAAACTGAATAGTTTGCGCGAGAGACTCTTCCAAAGTGGTAAATTGTGTGTCCCCCCCCCTGTAACTTCTAAAATAAGAGAATGATAAAACTGAAAAAAATATATGATGTACATTACTATGTAAACTGCCAGCGAAAATTGGTTTGAACGAGATCTAGTCAGTAGTTTTTTTTTAATACATCATAAATCGTAAACCGCAATTTACCAAGTACGGAACCCTTCGTGCGCGAGTCCGACTCGCACTTGGCCGGTTTTTTTTTTCATTTGTGATTGGTTTGCTCTTGACTCTAGTCTAGGTCAGACGTGACAGAGACAGAGTATACGATGGAGTGAGCTTACCCAGAAGAAGCCTGTTCACTCTAACTTTGAAGAGATTCGGGTTGAATGCGTCCGGAAACAACATATTTTGAACAACAACACATTCGTACTGATGTAAAATAAGTTGATTTTCTGAATAAACGCGTTTTAATTAACTTTGTATAATCTCACACCTGACCCAAATGAAGAAACTACACTTCTTGATATTTCAGGTCCGTCACAGGAACCTGTAAAAAAAACCCTAGCTAATTTTCCATAAAATATCACTAACCAGAATCAAGCAAGCACCCAAAACACAGTCACGGGTGAGTCTACCAGCCAACAGATAAAGCAGATGGCGTGCCAACAACTGGGGATATAATCTGCGGACATATGTGACTCGTCGCTTGTTTGTATGTCTGTTTGTTTGTGTATGTGTCTGTTTGTTCGGTGAAGTTATGTGCGTGGTCTCTGCTTGTTTGAATGCCGTTAGTCATGGATTATTTTATTGGTATGTTGGTACTAAGTTTTGGTTTTAGGTGCAGGCGTCTGCATACCATGTTGATAACAACATAAAGAGTATTTTGCATGAATTGAGACTTGCTGCCCTAGAAAGGTTCCTTATTCGTTAGTTAGAAAGTTTGAAAGGAATTTTACTACAATTTGTATGTAGATAAAATCCGTCAATCTATGTATCTGCCTAGCCTTTTCCAATTATGTTCTGAATCCTGATAGACGACCAGTAACTTACATGGTACAACTGTATAATTGACCTCCATAAGCCAGGTAATAGGTTATCAGCATGAAACAATATTAAAAAAAGAAAACATAATTCTTAACAAACAAGGTACGGTACGTTTACAAAACATCGTCTTTTATTCTTATCTCTCTCTTCTAATCTCTCTATAAATATCCTTTCAAAAATTTATAATTCAAGTCTCCTATACAAATTAAACAAAGGGTAAAATGAAGGGGCGAAACTAACACGACTTACTAACCCAAAGAAAACTGAACTCAAATTAACAATTACCCACAAAACAAAGAATACATTGACACGTGTCTATAATAACTAACAACTGGAAAAGTCAAAGTACCCGCTGAAAAATTTAATAGAGTTCAAAACATAGACATACATAAGTCTAACTAGATGAAGCGAATGAATGTACTTCGCGTGTCAAAATGGAATGCTTTTCCTTTGAAATTGATTCATATAACATTATCGGCACCAGCAACCGCTATCTATAAAAATGCCTAATTGTGCCATATTGAGCTGTAAAAACTCTACAAAAAAAGTTGGCCGATACATTGGAAACATTTCCTTTAGTAAGTAAAGTTCTAACATTTTGTGGGAAAAGTAATAATAAGCGTGCACGCCTGCACTCTTATTGCGTAATTAATTTAGCACGGCAAAGGACAAAGAGTATGAAAAATCGACCAATCACATAGATGGAAATCCACATTGCGTCTTTCATCTCACATGCGATTGGTCGATAGCCTTGCCGAAATCATTACGCAATAAGGCTGCTGGTTTTCAAACAAATGAAGGGACTTACTTTATCTAGTTATTAGATTTATGTCTGTGGTTCAAAATGACGGGTTCGTATCAAATCGATGGCAGGTCAAATTGTCGGCCGTTGCTTTCCTGAGAATTATTAACGAGTCAAACGCCGCCCAGAAATCTGTGCCCCCTAGGCGAGCCGTAACGTATCATTATCTAGGTAATTATTAAGCACTAACAAATTACTAGTACCTACTAGAATATTTCAGTTAGTGTCGGTAGTCGATGTTTTATCATTTTTAGGTTTGGAATTAGTTTGTTTGCTGTGTAGTTTATAGATAATTACCGTAATTTTGAACTCGGTTGTAGTTTCTGTTAATGCGGACTGGATCATATTTAGCAATAAAAACTTAATATGAAGGGACCAGTTGGTAAGTTTTGTCAAGATATGCCTGCAGTTAGTCTTTTCAAAACGGTCTTGAGCTCTAAGCAATGAGATATTCAAACAGAGATACCGATGGTCGAAACTCTAAAATGATTGGAATTGACCATGTGACGCTTCGGTACCGAATTACATATCCCGTTTTTCCTATGCTTAAACAATTATATTCCTTAAATTAAAACCATTTTACTACTTTCATTTCCTTACAACATAAAAATCCACAAAAAAAAATACCACGACAAAAATAGTCACCACATTTGTCTTTGATCTTCCCTTCCTTGTTGTCAACGCCTTAAATTATACCCGACGAAGAGGGAATTTCAACAAAAAGTAATTAAACGTGTCGTGAATCGAACACCTCCGTGCACCTTGTGTTTCTCACGGTACACAATTATATACAATTATACACAGTTATACACAATTATACAGTATACAACCCGGAAAGTTTCAGTGTACACGGGCGGAGACGAGTTCTGTTTAATTCCGTGTATATTTTATGTGAATGATGGTTCCGTTTCCGCTCTTTTAGGGAGGTAAATAAATAACAATATAAGGAATTTCGGGTGGAATATCATAATTTGATAATGCAAGACTTACTCAAAACAGTTTTCTTGTTGTTAACAGAGCAATTTTTTTTGTTACTAAAAAAAAAAAAAATTGCTTTGCTATCAACAAGAAACTCTGACTATTTATTCTAATTATTGTGTATGTGCATACCACTGCTGTTTTCAAAGAGAGTTTGTACTCAGTACAAACTAAGTAAACTGAGAGTAAAAATCAAAAGATAACCCAGACTCAGGTTAACGTGCAGTCTTGTGAGTTTTCCACATCAGTAAAGATATGAAATCTAAAATCTCGATATTCAATCTGCTTTACAATTCGACCAATTATTTCTCAATCCAATTTTAACCTTAAAACTAATCAAACTAGCAACTTATTTTCAAGACTGAATCACTTCTGCAGTCCTTCAATCAAATAAAAAGCGCAAGGAAAGAGAAGAAAGGGGTCAAGTATGCTAGACTTGAAGACACTTAAAAGTACTCAGTAAAGATAGTCTGTAAGAATCCAATAGCGAGCGAAGACTTGCAATTGGCCTTTTCTTCTTTTAATTGGAATTAAATTAAAGTTTTTTGTTAGTGAAGCTTTCTTGAGACGTCAAATACTTAGATGACTGTCTTGTGTAATGAAAACAATATAGTTAGATAGGTATCTTTATGTGCAGTGGAGGAATGAAAAGATGTCCCCTAAACGGGACTTCAGTTGGCATTGCGAGAAATCAACGTTCTTGAAAACTGCTTGATATTTTCGTTCCGCGAGTGAACTTTTTGATGTACCGTATTGTCCCACTACTGGGCTTAGGCATTTCTTCTCTCCTTTCCACCTCTCTCTGTGTCTAGATCTACCAAGGATCAATCTTTGTTAAAATAGTCTAGCTGCGGTAGAAATAGTTAATCTCCAATTATCCAATGAAAAATTCGTGATGCTGAGAGTGGATTATTTACCACATCTTTAAAAACATAAAAAAGAATGCGCTGACCTCAAGTAACATGGGACAAAGGCAAGCAGATGATGATGATGATCCTCAAAAATATAAAGAATCTTCTCATAATGATGAAGAATCTTCTAATATTTTTGTAGCAAGTCACCAAGTAGTTATCCGCGCTAGGGATGTCACCCACCACGTATCCCGGGATCGTTTAGTGACTTGTCGTGCGGATACCGGGACAAATAAAAATATCCGACGAAGTCAACTCTCCAACTATTGTGTGCTAAGAAATGGTTGAGTTCAATTGCAACATTTTACTTTTAGTCTGATAATAACTACCTATGAAAAGCTTGTTAGTCTTGATGACTTGGCCTATGAAAACTTTTAATTATTTGTTAGAAAATTCAATACATATTTACATATTTATGTATTGCAATGACAAATTTTACAAGTTTTAAATTATGTATGATTATGGGAGGGTAAGGTTAAGGAGTTACCTTAACTTACCTTACCATCACCTTGCTTTCGAATGTACGTCAGGCAACTATTAATCGTTTTTTTAAGAACTTTCTGGCATCCGATTAAATTGAAACTTGGCGTACTTATGTAACTTTGGAAACATTGAAATAATATGATGGTATGGAGCTAGTCTCATGATGGAGCTGGAAGGTGAATATGACAACTCCTCAAACAGACAAGATAACACCATCATGTTTGGGCTCATTAGATAATGTATTGGCAAGCAATTACATTTCGTACATTTTAATCCAATAAAAGCTTGTTAAAAATTTTGTTAGTTGTAAACATTATCTTTAAAATGCCAATCTTACAGCTTGTAACATTGTAGGCCAGTAAAAAGGCAAGTAGATTTCCATGCACATGATGATTTAATTATGTGTTGCTAATAAAAATAAAAATAAATTTAGCTTTCTCACTATTGCTCCAAGAGGAGGAGCTAGTGGCAAAATGATAACAGCCGCAAAGTTCGATCTTCAAGGTTAAGCAACACTTGCCGAGGTTGATCCGTGGATGGGTGACTATTTTACATAGCGAGATACCTTCGTGCCTCGGAAAGCACGCTTAGCCGTTGGTCTCGGCTGTCATTTGAAGATCTTTGACAGTCGTTACGGGTAGTCAGAAGCCTCAAATCTGACACCAGTCTTGCCAGGGGGTATCGTGTTACCTAATTACTGGGTTGTGGAGGTCAGATAGGCATTAGAATTAATATTTGTTTGGGATATTTACCATGTATATTTTGAATTTGGTTGAGAGCTCGATATTTCGGCACCGTTACAAGCGCCATGATCACGAGAACTAAAGTCTTTGCGGGTGGGTGTTATTTACGAACTGACATATCTGTCTACCCTCTTCCTTACTTGTTTTTTACGCACGATGCCGCCACCACCAGAACTCGTCTCACTAGTTACTCGACATTGTTCAACAAAAGTGAATACGGTGACCATCGTCTGTCGTAGACGATGCTCACCGTATTCCCTTTTGACACTCGTTCAGTAGTTTTACAACCTTTACATAGTACAAACTTATATTTTCTTTAACTCAATCTTTATATAGATTTTAACGATCATGTTTATAGTTGTGACAATGTCAAAAGCCATAAAGCTGCAGTATAGCAGTCTATATAAATGTAATAGACATGTTTCATGGTCTCAAGACTATTAGGTACAAAGACAATGCCACTGAGGTTATGTGCAGTCGCAGTTTTATATCTGATTCTAAAACTATACCTATCCATGTGTAGATTTTTATTTTATTTTGTAAACGGAAAGCCGAAATTAGGCTTTTGAGTCTATTAAAACGGAATAACTAGAAAAAACATGTTAGTCTTGACTAGTGGGCTTAATTTCACATCGTAAGTACTAAATCTTGCGCTACCAAAAGATACTTTGAAATCGACTTCCAGTCTATCAGAGTGCAGCTGGAATGGAATTGCCCATATGAACCCCAAAACCTATTTACTGGATAATAATACTTTACCGTGAACCTAGTTATTTGAATTTCGAACCACAAACTACTTAAAGATTTGAACAAATATGTATCCAAACAGGAATACAGAAAGTCAAGTCCTCTCTCGTTTACAATAGAAAAATAATAACGATAACTATTGAATAGGAAAACTCAATTACTGCATCAAGTACTTGTCCGAGTAGGAAAGTAGAAATAACTGCGAACGTTAGAAGCTTGTCGTGCGGATATAAAAATATCCGACGATAGAGCTACAACTATTTCTCATTTTGTTGGCTTTTTAGAAATCTGTTGAAGTTTGGTTGAAACAGATTTACAGAATAGAATGCATTTATTTCTCAGAATATTGTACAAAGCTTTTATGTGCATTATGTATTACAATCATAATATTCTGTTGTTTCCGGCGAACAAAAATGGTTTCTAAAATAATGGGTCATTCATCATTAGAATTAGAATTAAAAACAATTTAAATAAATTGAACAATAGTTGTAAAAGAGATTAATTATATAAGGCAAAATTCAATGTAGTAATGGAGATAAAATATGTTTTATAGGCAATAATGTCAAATATTTCGGTAAATTTTTCATTAATAAAATCTTCAGTCGAGTATTTACATTTGCTCAAAAGAAAGTTAAATAATTTACATTTAAATATTCTGCGGCTGAGAGTTTTGAAGCCATCAGGGAATTTGTTATAAACAGTAATGGTCATGTAGTATACATTATTAGAAAACAACTTAATTCTACGCCTAGGAACATTAAACATAACTATGCACTTTGCGGCTGGGTTTAGATACAACATCATGCAAGTCAAGTTCAGTCTGTTTTGGAATACAAACATAAAAATTTCAAAAATGTACCTATAGTGCTGGAAGTGGTACTATTTGAAGTTTTTTATAAATATTATTTTTAAGAATGCGTCGATGTATTTTAAATTGTTTGGAGTAAATATTTTAGAATGGTAAAATGGTGATTAAGTAAGTTTGTACATATTATTATAAGGAAATGATATGACAAAAAAAAAACGAAAATTGTGTATATATATGTTATAATTATTTGCCAGTGGCTTCCCGCACCGCAAGTAAGGTGTGATTGATAAAAAAAAAACTAAATATACTGACTTTTATTTTTTTATATCAGTACATATTTATTGTAGAAGGATATAATATTATGTCGGTAGGCTAAGATTATATTATTACGATGGATACTATGAGTGCATATCACAGCAGCTTTTGTGTGCAAGTATCGTCTTCTATAAAAAAAACAATTTGTTTGAACAAATTAACTCCAATCTCAACTAAAAACACTACTCGCGACTGCGAAATCGAATAACGGTTATTGAAAAGTGTATCCGTCACAAAAACATTGCCCACTATTGGAAACATGTGAAATAACTCTTAAATGAAATTTAAACAACACAAGAAAAATATTTATGCACGAAAAATCCGAACAGTTGAAACATTTCACGGTATTTATAATTTAAATCCGACGCGATGACGTATGAAGTGACAATATCCGCTAACTGTCAGATTCGGTGGTAAATGCTTCATTGTCAGAGAAAAGATTAATTATATAAGTTGACGTTTAGTACTAGTGGTTCCGTATGATTATGAATACGAAATAAAATGTCAGGTTTAATTTATTAGGCAAGTTAACGTCACCAAAAAATAGTATATAAGGTTTTGTCTGATATTTCAAGAATTTGGAAAAAAGCAAATACTCTCTCCCTCACTTTGGTATTCCTTTTTCTGAATGCTATCTATTTGTGAAAGTGTAAACAACAAAAAGTGAGGTTATAAGTAAATGTGAGGGTAAAAGTAAATGGAATAAAACCAATGCATAAATTAGACCATAATTATTATATTCAAAGCAGCATAATAACTTTAGTAAAATACTTGCCACAATATTATTGCGTAAAAACTACACGCACATTAATAATGAAAAACATCAGTACACAACATAATCACATTAATAATAAATAAAGAGCAATAAAAACGTACCTGACCGTTCAAAGTCCGAAGTCAAACCAAAATTGAACGATCAAGCTTCTTGCACACTCTTTTATAATGCGACTTGCTTGTCAGTGGCAGGGAGCGCGTAGTCAATACACTAACTTATTAAACAGGAAGTAACTCGAAAGATACTCAAATATTATAAAAAAATAGGAATTAGTTATTTCTCCCACATATTTTATTACTATGAATGAGTTTTCTTAAGTCCAGTCTTCATCCTATTAATCCTACAATAAATGCGAAAGTTTGGATGGATGTTTGCTACTCAATCACGCCAGAACGACTAAACAGATCCGAATTCAATATGGCAGAGGTAGATTTATTAAAGTCTGGAATAGCACATAGGTTACCTTTATCCAGGTAGTACGTTCTCGTGGGATAATTGCCAACACCCACACAGGAAAAGCCGCTGGCAAAAGCTAACTTTAAGGTTCTAGATACCTTTAGCTTAAAAAGCACAGCCCACACAACGCAAACTTGCAACGTCCCGCCACAAAAAGATTTAAATCCAGCCGTCGACACATCGTTGCATTTTTCCCAGCGTTCCTCCATCTCGTCGGTGTGGCGCAAAATCGCCGGCAATGTGGGAATGCGTCGCCGCACTGCGTCTGCCGTATCCGCGTATCCGCTGCGTGCAGTTAGTGCGGATATTCTCGGATATTTATGAACGGACAACGCGACCACTGGGCCGTGGGTGATTTAAATCGTCCTTGTTGCATTTCGCGGTCGTGGTACATAGGAAAGCAACCGGGAATACTGAAATATTTCGGGGTAATAATGAGAGAGAGTTAATGACTTTTTAATATACTGTCAAAATATTTGGACGCTTATTTAACGAGTTGTCACGGGACGGTAGGCGAAGTACTCATGCAAATGGCATCCTATTGGTGATGAATTCTAGTAGTACGGCTTACAATTCTTTGTTTATAAAAATGCTATGACAAAATTCTAGTTACTTACCGAATCTTTTAAGTTTTAAATGAATCACGAATTGTCGCAATCATTTCAAAATAATATACGCTACACTAAACCATTTGTTTAATATGAGTATTTGTTCTGTGAATAGTTTAAACTATGTTTGTAATAATATAGTGTAATTAATATGTAAAGTTATGTTTAACATAGGCATAAAAATGACAATAATTTTTTCATAATGTTTTTATTTTTATTTTTCTGAAAAATATACAAAATTTTAATTACTTTTGACTAAACTTTTGGTCGCGCTGGTTTGAAGGACGTGTCCGTTTTACTCCCTCAAAGTCTGTGGTGTGAAGTTTGGTATATCCAATCTATTTTACAATGCCAAAACTAAATTCCCTTAAGCAGCAGCTTCTATCCCAGTAATAATCAGCATAAAGCCCATATTATCGAGTGAAATCAACACACTGCGCTCAAACTGCGAGTGCAAACAAACACGCCATGTTGTGACGTCATCGCATCATCTCACACACGAGCCGAGTCAACAGCGAGGCAACTGAATGAGGATGGATGGCGGACACTGATTGTTTTACATTATCTCGCCCTGTTTTTCGAAAACGTTCTTGTCTGAAGCTTGTTTATATTAATAATAATGATAACAGGCCTGTACTGTCCCACTGCAGGGCAAAGGTCTCTTCTCATACAGAGAAGGCGAGTTTGCGATTTCCGACTAATACATGTGGTGTTCACTAGTATCACTAGTTAGGGTTTCGGGTTTATAATAAAACAACCAGATTTAACAATAGACTAAATGAGTACGTTTATTCACTGCTTGTGACAACTTAATACTGAGACATATGCACTCCAGTGCATATGTCTCAGTATAACTACAGTTTACGAGTATATTGAGAAAGTACATATGACTTGAAAAGTCACATTGGTACTTGTCTAACTTTTAACTCACTAGAGGAGCTACAAACTCCTCCAACCAACCTCCTCTAGCTGGAACTTTCAGAGTCAAGGTCTTGCCTAGTGGACCATCACGACATTTTTAAATGTTGGTCGGTAAATAGGGTGATGACAAAGATGGTGTGAGTTACCGCTGCTTGTTCACGCCTTCATCTCTCAAGAATGTTGTCAACAAAATTATACTGTCGATCTTAGTTATGAAAAGAATAGGCATTTATATTCGTATGTGTGAATAATGGTATACTTTTTTATTCATCCATGTTATATTTAAATAAATAATATATGCTTTAATTCTAGTACGGCTACTAGAATTTATATAATAGGTTGAACCACATTTTATTTGTACTTACATGAATATAACATGGATTAAGCACAAAAAAATATGCCATTATTCACACATACGAAAATGCTTAATCTTGCCCAATAAAGCATTAAGAATAAAAGATATTTTACACCCAGGTAGGGTGTAAAATATCTTTTTGTTATCATGAGATTTAAGTAGATCACAAACAATTCTTTATTTTTGCTGGCTTAAATTTTCTTATGTTATTCAATTTATTTTTTAAATTATTATTAAATGATGTTTAGAGCATGAATGAAAGGCGAAAAACATAAGGTATTTACAAGGCAGACGTGAGAGGAAACGCCCGGAGGGGACACCCTAGATGGACAGATATAGACCTTATTATGTTCTTCAGAAAAGCCAGGAGCGCGGTATTCATAACCGGCGTGTGTGTGTGACTAGATTTATGAACGTAAGTGAAGCAAAAAGGCGTGAGTTTGTGTATGTATCTATGTATTAAATAATTTATTCTAATCTGTTTAATTTTGTAAAATTATGATTTCAAATTGTGTGTTTCCATTTTAGGCAAAAATTTAACAACATTTGCCTGAAAAATTATTTGATGTATTTCTATAGCTGCTAGCTAACTTAGAATAATAATATAATTTTGTATAAGTCCCAGTTAAGTAAGTTCAGTACATAATATATTTTTAACTCTTGTAACCAAACCAACAAGAACACTAAAGCCCACGACACTATCATAGTGTGGGTCTAGAGCTACTTTAATGCATTCAATATTTGTATCTTAATAAATTATCTTATCTTAAATGATAATAAAAATATAAAAAATTAAGTTGATTTTTAATTTAGCATTATTTTTGCCCCCATAACATTAATGTAAGAAGATCTTAATCCGTGTTATATTTATGTACTTAAAATGGTTTAACCCATTGTTTAGATTTTAATAGCCCAATTAGGAATTTAGAAGTAGTGCAGTACGGGAAATATACATTTACAACGCTGGGTGTAAAAAATATTCCTGAGAAAATCTCTGAGCTGCAAATTCTCTGTAGAAATGGATTAAGAATGTGCAAAACTATCGCTAAAATGTGTCAAGGACTTTGTAAATAAGGGTTTCCTTTTGAAAGAAATAAAATAAAAGTGTACAAAGTGATTTATGTTTATTATTGCATAAAAATCGTAAATATATTAATTTTTTTTTACTTTTTTATATTATATTATTTTATTTTTTTGTGTTTTTTATAAATTTTTTGATGGTTGTTACTAACGCCGGCAATGTTCCAATGACGTAGTTCCGATATGTGTAGGGCATGTAATATCGGAAGCTTTTCCATTCCGATATTGATTACCGATATTAGATCTCAATACCGGAATTTCGATATTTATATCGGAATTGCGTACTTTCGTTAAATATCGCACATTTTTTTTGTTAATTGCACAAATACGGTATGAGGTTGGATTGGTGATAGGGTTTTCTATTGTGTCTCTCTCTAATCACCGGTGACTGGGTAATAGGGCACTTATTGACCTAAGTTGTACATTTATTCCCAAGAAAGAATATAAGTAATGTCTTTCTTAAAAAGAGTAATGCAAAAAAAACATAGAAATTAAATGTTTATAGATCAGTCTGAAAGTAGTGCCAATAAGTAATAATGATTTATAAATCTAGTTTAGGTATTTGTCAATGTGACGTCGCTTCCTGGGGGAGGCTTATGTTCAGCAGTGGACGTCTTTTGGCTGAAATGATGATGATGATGAGACATAATGTAGTCAAGTAGTGGAAGTTGATTTATCCAACAGATTGGTGATTGGATAGACTAATTCGTTGTATTCAATACAAGAAGAAGACGGAAAAATATAGGCTTTAATTTATTGAGGTTTCCAAGCAAGTAACACATTAATTTGAAATAAAGTTTAACAAGGATAGAGGAATCGTTCCAAGACAGCCCTCTCAAAATTATGAAAAACTTCGCATTCATCATCATCGTCATCGTTATTTCAGCCGAAAGACGTCCACTGCTGAACATAAGCTCCCCCAAGTGTCGTCACATTGGCCATCCCGTTTGTCTCAAATCCAGCTGATTCCCGTAACCTAATCATTATTCAATGAAAATATCATAGTTACAACGGGGTCAATGAAACTATATATTTACTTGTACTCTTAAAGGTAACATTTTCAATCATTCTTGTGACTTTAAATTCGTGAAGGCACATATTTTTTTTTTATGAAGCGAATTTTAAGTAAATAAGCGCCCAGTTAGTACACAAATTAGCTACCCACTGCTAGTCACCATAGTCAACGGGCTTAACCGCACTTTCTCACTCGACGGTTCACAAGGAGTTAAAATAAGGTTTTTTGTCTGATTCCGAAATTCCGATAAGGGATCACTTAGTATCGGCATTCAAATATCGGTAATTTCCTTCTGAGATTCCGTTAATAAGAGATTCCGATATTCATGCCCTAGTTTAGTGTCTCAAAGCGACACAGTCATCCATCGACTGAAAATAAAATAATTCAAAGTAAATTTTTTTTTCGTGAAATATGATTGGGAAAAGACAAGAAAATACGGTTCAAATACATTTTTTTTACTGATTGGAATATAATTAAAAATCCAGAAAAAAATAACTTACTCTTTGGCTTATAATAAACCTTCCTGCCGGGCAACTGTACGATCTGCAACTCCATCATTCCTATGTTTCGATTCACTGTAAACAAGAAAAATACGAATCAGATATGAACTTTTTTACTAAAGTGTAATAAAAAAACAGAAAAATAATGTTAATGTTCTTACTCTTGAACCGTCTATGAGTACTATAACATTGCATCATATAGTATGCTCTCCTTAGTTCTGTAACAAAAAAAAGTTACAAATAAGTTTTTTTCAATGATTGGAATAACCTTCTTACACCTTCCTGTGTAGAGTAAAAAGAATAAAATCATTTTGAGTTAGTGTGGTGCTTAAAGTAATTGAATAAATAATAGTAACAAATGCAGTGCCATACATATTATAACAGAGCATTTTCATCGCGAGGAAACCTGGGCTTATATATAGATAACTAAATTCTACCAGAAGCTTCACCCGCCGTTAAATGTCAACAATTATATCATCATCATATAATTATATATCCTGTGTGTTATTCCTGACTATTATCTATCTCAATTCCAAATTTCATCCAGATCCGTTTAGCCATTCTGGCGTGAAGAAGTAACAAACACACTCGCAAACTTTCGCCTTTATAATATTAGTGTGATAGTGTGTAAGTCTAAAATAGCCAAGTCCGTGGCCTGTGGGGTTCTCAGAGGCGGCTTAATTAACTCTGACACCAGAGATGGACACATTCTCACAAGAAAAAAATATAAAGAGCGCTTCCTTCAATTTATAAATCTCTCGGTATTTGAAAAACACTAACATCCTTGCAGGGCTGTATTACTCGTACCAGGCCCCTCAGAAAGTATTGCGAAAAAAAGTTTTTATATATGGGAGACTGGCCAGTTATAATGTTTTTCGAAAATATGATTATTTATAAGTAAAAATAAGTAAGTTCCAATTTCAAAATTTCCCTCCACATTTTTTGCGAGTTAATTCAAAGTATTGTGTCTCACTGAAATATGGATCTGCGCCGGGAACATTTTAGAGCTATGATTTTATACGATTTCAAGTGTCGCCTGAAACCGGATGAATCGTACGATAGACTTCAAATGGCATTCATGGATGAAGGCCCTTCCAAGGCAACCGTGTATCGTTGGTATAACGAATTCAAGCGCGGTCGACCAACTTTGGGGGATGACGAAAGAAGCGGTCGCCCTTTGACGGCTGTTACCGAAGAAAACGTGCTAGCAGTGAAAAATTTAATCCAAGACAATAGGCGAATTACATATCAGGAGATTCAACACATATTGAAGATTGGATCGGGAAGCGTTCACGAGATTCTACACAGCCATCTTCGCGTGAGGAGGATAGTATCACGCTGGGTGCCGCACAACCTCACCGATGCTCAGAATCAGGCCCGGGTGGAATGGTGCCGTGATATGCTTAACAAATTTGAAGCAGGCTCGTCTCGGCGTGTTTACGACATCGTTACAGGTGATGAGTCCTGGATTTATCAATACGACCCAGAAACCAAGCGCCAGTCGACTGTTTGGGTGTTTCAAAATGAGCCAACGCCTACCAAAGTGAAGCGATCTAGAAGCGGGGGTAAGATTTTGATCGCTAGCTTTTTTAATTTGACTGGCCACTTGGTATCCATTCCCTTACGGGATCAAAGAAGCATTAATGCCGAATGTTATACTACCAAATGTTTGCCAGAAGTTTTCTCTGTTATAAGCAACAAGCGACCAAACACAGGGCTCCGCGGGCTACTGCTCCACCACGACAATGCACCTGCGCACACCGCACTCAAAACGAGGGACTTCCTGGACAGCACGCCAGTCAAACTCCTGGGTCCGACCCTCCTTACAGCCCTGATCTAGCACCGTGTGACTTCTTTTTATTCCCAAAAATAAAAAATCAGCTCAAAGGGATACAATTTTCGTCGCCGGAAGATGCGCTGGCTGCGTTCGAGCAGGCTGTGAACGAGGTGTCTGCGGCGGACTGGAAAAAGTGTTTTGAAAACTGGTTTAGGCGCATGAATCTTTGTATAGAGGCTGGTGGAAAGTACTTTGAAAAGATTTAATAAAAATATATGTACGTATAGAACAATTTTTTTTAGTTTCGCAAAACTTTCTGAGTGTCCCACGTACTAACTTCATAACACACACTTTATTTTTAGTCTACATAAATGACCTATGTAGCCTGTCACTGCAAAATGGTGTCATTATGTCTTATGCTGATGACACCGCTCTATTGTTCGCAGCTAAATCACGAGCTGAGGTTTATGCACATGCTCAGAATGGCTTTAATTCAGCGTCTAATTGGCACAAGAATAATCTTCTAACACTAAATTCAGATAAAACCAAATACAAATTTATTTACAATGAGGAATACTAATTTCTATTCTATTCTATAAACAACTTGTTTTTAGGGTTCCGTACCCAAAGGGTAAAAACGGAACCCTATTACTGAGACTCCGCGGTCCGTCTGTCTGTCTGTCTGTCTGTCTGTCTGTCACCAGGCTGTATCTCATGAACCGTGATAGCTAGACAGTTGAAATTTTCACAGGTGATGTATATCTGTTGCCGCTACAACAACAAATACTAAAAACAAAATAAAATAAATATTTAAGGGGGGCTTCCATACAACAAACGTCATTTTTTTAACGTTTTTACGAAAATGGTACGGAACCCTTCGTGCGCGAGTCCGACTCGCACTTGGCCGGTTTTTTTTTTCTTTAGTCTCGCGCTTGACCACTATCTCACCTAATGGTAAGCGACGATGTGATCGATGGTGTAGCACGCTTGCCTAGAAATAACCAATTCACTCTTAACTTAAAGGCCCCTAGATTGTAGCTATCGGAAAACAAAGACTCCAGCATAAATTTCGTCCGGGATGCGGATGCAGCACGATGTAGTATAAACCGCATCATATAAAATGTTCGTCAAGTTTTGAATCCGTGCCTCGTCCGTGTCTCGCACGGGGCTCGGCTCGCGCTCGCCACGATCTCGCATAATTCATGGCGAAATAGAAAATGAAACTGAAGGTAAACTTCTGACCAACCCTTCGGGTAATACAAACAAGATGTTGAATTTATAAGAGACTTAGGGCCTCGTTCGACTTAGATACCCCTGACACATTTTTATTGTTAATTACTTAATAAAATGTATCTAGTAGTATACAAGCTTCGATAGACAATCTATTGAACAACACCCCGATTCAAACAGTAAAACGTCCATAACTTTAGAACGGCTGAACCGAATTTAACGATAAAGTCACCTTTAAAAACTCTCTTTTCCGTCAAACTTATAACACCCCTCTTTTTCCGTCGGGTATTAATAATAAATACGAGTTAAATTGATTTTAGGCTAGATTGTAATCAATTAATATCTAAAAATAATTTCTCACTTATGTAGTTCAAAAGCTGATTGGCATCAAATTAAAAATCCAAGGAAAATAAAATTTACCTTGGTTCGTATGAGTTTGCTTTAGAAATTCAATTCTTTGTCTCTTCCTTATCGTCTTGTACATCCGAAAAAGTATTCGCGCCGCACGAAAATCTTCCATTGGCATGGTGCTGATGGTGGTATTCGCCATGTTCCTGGAAAGTTTTTTTTCTGAAGTTCAATGAGGCCGCATACAACAATACACTTTAGTCTCGCGCTTGACCACAATCTCACCTAATGGTAAGCGATGATGTGGTCGACGGTGTAGCACGCTTGCCTAGAAGTAACCTATTCACTCTTGACTTAAAGGCCCTTAGATTGTAGCTGTCGGAAAACAAAGACCCCAGCATAACTTTCGTCCGGGATGCGGACGCAGGACGGTGTAGTATAAACCGCATCATATAAAATGTTCGTCAAGTTTTGAATCCGTGCCTGGTCCGTGTCTCGCACGGGGCTCGGCTCGCGCTCGCTACGGTCTCGCATAATTCATGGTGAAATAGAAAATGAAACTGAAGGTGAACTTCTGACCAACCCTTCGGGTAATACAAACAAGATGTTGAATTTATAAGAGACTTATTGAAATTGCAGAAGGACGTTATTCTTAGTTTTAAGATAATGTTATACAATAATATAATATTAAATTGTGAATTCTTTAAACTATGTGAACTTGTGGTTGTTGTTACACTTAGGTTAACTTAGTTATATATTAATCTGTGGAAACTGTTTCTGGATCTTGTTAAAATAATTGTATGTTTATGTTTGATATTGCATCTGTTTGTTTCCCAAATAAAAATAAAATAAAGCAAGATTTTTTTTAAAATTTATATACCCCCGACACATTTTTAGGGTTCCGTAGCCAAATGGCAAAAAACGGAATCCTTATAGATTCGTCATGTCTGTCTGTCTGTCTGTCTGTCCGTCCGTATGTCACAGCCACTTTATTCCGAAACTATAAAAACTATGCTGTTGAAACTTGGTAAGTACCAGGCCCC
This sequence comes from Orthosia gothica, assembly GCA_949775005.1. Classification (NCBI taxonomy): domain Eukaryota; kingdom Metazoa; phylum Arthropoda; class Insecta; order Lepidoptera; family Noctuidae; genus Orthosia; species Orthosia gothica. The sequence continues at coordinate 16,334,645 of OX459067.1, forward strand.
TCAGAAAGTATTGCGAAAAAAAGTTTTTATATATGGGAGACTGGCCAGTTATAATGTTTTTCGAAAATATGATTATTTATAAGTAAAAATAAGTAAGTTCCAATTTCAAAATTTCCGTCCACATTTTTTGCGAGTTAATTCAAAGTATTGTGTCTCACTGAAATATGGATCTGCGCCGGGAACATTTTAGAGCTATGATTTTATACGATTTCAAGTGTCGCCTGAAACCGGATGAATCGTACGATAGACTTCAAATGGCATTCATGGATGAAGGCCCTTCCAAGGCAACCGTGTATCGTTGGTATAACGAATTCAAGCGCGGTCGACCAACTTTGGGGGATGACGAAAGAAGCGGTCGCCCTTTGACGGCTGTTACCGAAGAAAACGTGCTAGCAGTGAAAAATTTAATCCAAGACAATAGGCGAATTACATATCAGGAGATTCAACACATATTGAAGATTGGATCGGGAAGCGTTCACGAGATTCTACACAGCCATCTTCGCGTGAGGAGGATAGTATCACGCTGGGTGCCGCACAACCTCACCGATGCTCAGAAGCAGGCCCGGGTGGAATGGTGCCGTGATATGCTTAACAAATTTGAAGCAGGCTCGTCTCGGCGTGTTTACGACATCGTTACAGGTGATGAGTCCTGGATTTATCAATACGACCCAGAAACCAAGCGCCAGTCGACTGTTTGGGTGTTTCAAAATGAGCCAACGCCTACCAAAGTGAAGCGATCTAGAAGCGGGGGTAAGATTTTGATCGCTAGCTTTTTTAATTTGACTGGCCACTTGGTATCAATTCCCTTACGGGATCAAAGAAGCATTAATGCCGAATGGTATACTACCAAATGTTTGCCAGAAGTTTTCTCTGTTATAAGCAACAAGCGACCAAACACAGGGCTCCGCGGGCTACTGCTCCACCACGACAATGCACCTGCGCACACCGCACTCAAAACGAGGGACTTCCTGGACAGCAAGCCAGTCAAACTCCTGGGTCACCCTCCTTACAGCCCTGATCTAGCACCGTGTGACTTCTTTTTATTCCCAAAAATAAAAAATCAGCTCAAAGGGATACAATTTTCGTCGCCGGAAGATGCGCTGGCTGCGTTCGAGCAGGCTGTAAACGAGGTGTCTGCGGCGGACTGGAAAAAGTGTTTTGAAAACTGGTTTAGGCGCATGAATCTTTGTATAGAGGCTGGTGGAAAGTACTTTGAAAAGATTTAATAAAAATATATGTACGTATAGAACAATTTTTTTTAGTTTCGCAAAACTTTCTGAGTGTCCCACGTATATGTATTCTGTGAACCGCATTAAGATTTTTACACAAAAATAAAAATAAAACAATAAATTTTGGGGGTTCCCATACTTGAAACTAAAACTAAAAATATTTTTTTTCATCAGACCCATACGTGTGGGGTATCTATGGATAGGTCTTTAAAAATGATATTAAGGTTTCTAATATCATTTTTTTCTAAACTGTATAGTTTGCGCGAGAGACTCTGCCAAAGTGGTAAAATGTGTGTCCCCCCCCCTGTAACTTCTAAAATAAGAGAATGATAAAACTAAAAAAAATATTTGATGTACATTACTATGTAAACTACCAGCGAAAATTGGTTTGAACGAGATCTAGCTAGTAGTTTTTTTTTAATACGTCATAAATCGTAAACCGCAATTTACCAAGTACGGAACCCTTCGTGCGCGAGTCCGACTCGCACTTGGCCGGTTTTTATTTCTTACTACTTACTAAAATGTATCTAGTAGTAGACAAGCTTCGATAGACAATCTATTGAAGAGGAAATAAAAAACAATTACACGATATGTTGCGAAAACATCCCGATTCAAACAGTAAAACGCCCATAACTTTAGAACGGCTGCACCGATTTTCATAAAACACGATAAAAACCCTCTTTTCCATCAAACTTATAACACTCCTCTTTTTCCGTCGGGGATTAATAATAAATACGAGTTAAATTGATTTTAGGCTAGATTGTAATCAATTAATATCAAAAAATAATTCCCACTTATGTAGTTCAAAAACTGATTGGCATTTAAATAAAAATCAAAAGAATATAAAACTTACTTTGGTCCGTATTTTAGTAATTCAAATCTTTGTCTCTTCATTATCATCTTCTGGCTCCAAAAAAGTATTCGCGCCGCAAGCAAATCTTTCGTTGCTATGGTGTTGGTGGTGGTATTCGCCATTTTTCTGGAAAGTTTTTATCTAAGGTTCAATGAGTCCGCATACAATAAAATACATCGCTGGGGCTTCTTTTGGCACACGGAGGTTCAATGAATCCGCATACAACAATACACATCGCTGGGGCCACTTTTGGCACACGGAGGTTCAATGAATCCGCATACAACAATACACATCTCTGGGGCCAATTTTGGCACACGGAGGTTCAATGAATCAGCATACAACAATACACATCGCTGGGGCCACTTTTGGCACACGGAGGTTCAATGAATCCGCATACAACAATACACATCGCTGGGGCCACTTTTGGTACACGGAGGTTCAATGATTCCGCAAACAACAATTTGTTATTAATATTATTGACAGCATGAGGATTGAAACTATTATTTAAGTTTACTTTATATGAGAATATTAACATAGAAACGACTATTTATTTACGTTACGGGACTTTTGATTATTGGCAAAGTTGTTAATTTATACGCTGATGCCTCGGAAACTACATCGCAATAATTAGCATTACAAACATTTAATGACATGATTATTATTGGAAAAATAACGTATTAGAACGCGAATGAACTATATTAAAAGTAAAAAATTAGTAAAATGCCAAAATAAATGGACTTATAATAAAATTTCGAGATACGCAAAAACAAAAGAAAAAAAATAACGATAGCTAGAAACGTGCTAGAAACTAACTAACAACACGTTAAAAAACTTACAAAAACTCAACTTAAAAGCCGAAAAATAATCATGGAACACGATATTCGAAATTTAAAACCGCTGTGACTGTATACAGTCAAAGGTCAAAAGTGTAATGGCTATCCCCCAAAGGCCAAACCTAAAATGCCAAACGCCTTACTTGAAGAACTTCAATGGCAATTGATTAAATTAAATTATAGAATCTACTTAGACTATAGATTAAACTGGTGGACCATTGACCTTCTCATACAAAGAAAATTTTGCCATTTTAACCTTGATCGATTGCGACTGCACTTTTGACCCTTGACTGTAATGCGCCGGCGCAGGGGAGGAAGTGTGATGAAATAGAATAAGTATGTATTTTCAAACAACTTACGTGCTTTTGAAGAACGAAGGAGTACAAAATAATTAGGACTCGCTTCTGAGTACTGTTTGCAGCAGTGTTACGCCAAAACTACTGTCTGACTTGCACTGAGAGGAACAACTGGACAGTTGGACACAAAGTGAAACACTGCTCTATCCTGCTTACATACCCTTGTTGTTCAGTGATGGTGGGAGGTGTAAAATAAAAGAATACCCTGGATAATACCACTCAGGTACCCGAAAAACATAATCTCCCCCAACTTCATTACTCATTGTCTACAGCTATTGTTCAAAACATTGTTCCTAAGTTGTAAAATCGACATAACAATGAAAGTATTTAAACTAAACGTTAGGTAATGCGGGCTCTCTTCAGCAGAAACAAAGTCATCTATTATGTAGAATCTTGTGGTTGGTAGCCCAGCCAACTAAAACCTCGCCTCTTGTGCTTGAAACCGTGAGTTTAATAATAATAATTCATTTGAGACTACCTGTGTCTGAAATAATAATTCATTTTTTCAGACATAGGTAGTCCGTATATAATTCACACAGCTACCAATGTGAATTTTCAATCCATATGTAATTTCTAGTTCTACCTGGAAACAGTGAAGGAAAACATCCTAAGGAAACACGTAGGGATCACTACATTTAAATTACAAACAAAAACAAGTCCCCCAGCTGCGTCTCTCCGCGATAAACTCAAAAACTACTAAACGGATTTTCATGAAGTTTTCACCAATAGAAAGAGTGAGAAACGAGAATGGTTTTTGTGTATAATTTGTCACGGGCAAAGCAGGGGCGAGTCGCTAGTAGTTAATAATATAGTCTGAAATCGCCAACCCGCCTTGAGCAAGCGTGGGTATTTATGATATCTGTATGAGACGAGACATTTGCCCAGTAGTGACACAGAGACAGGCTGGTATTATTATTGTTACATAAAATTATCTTTGCTAATCGATCTTCACATATCCATCATTATCATCATCATCATCAGCCTATTAATGTTCCCACTGCTTGGACACAGGCCTCCTCTCTGTAAGAGGGAATGAGCCGTAATCCACCACGCGGGTCCAGTGCGGTTTGGTGTCTGCAAACCCTCGGCAAAATGAAACTTTAAACAAATGACATGATTATACATATAAGATCAGATTATGATATCTTGTTCACAAAAATCCCTTAATAAATTAGCCAACATTATCTAAATATTGTAAAATCTCTCTAAAAATCAACATCGGCTAGATAAAAGTGACTTATTAAACTGCAGTACTTCCTAACTGACTAATTAAACCTTTATTTTCGCCCTAGCCTCATACGGTGTGATTTGAAACGTTGCCTCATAGCATAGCATAGAATAGCTTGCACAGCATAGCATAGCATAGCTAGCCTTTAAAAGGTTCCATGGCTTCGACACAGGCCACCTCTCTTAGACAGGGACGTTGCCTCACACTAGATAAATTCATCTGTATCGTGAGTGCATTTTACAAACATTAAAGCTCACATACATAAACGACGAGACCCGGTAAAAATATCTGTAGAATATTCAAATATTCGTCCCGTTCGAGAATCAAACCCACGACACGCAGCGCAGCATGACTCAGTCACTGCGCTCTCCACGCAGTCGGCATAAGTGTGACGATCTAACGGATTCTTATGCGGATCAATTATATCGTCCCCAATCGGCTTCGCATTAAGCATTCCTATTTTAATACTTCGATCAGATTTTGATATTTAGATTTTTATCGAACCCGACCCGGCGGATTGTAGGTGCACCGGAGCGGATTTCAATACCTAGAAATAGATACATGCCGTAATAGCCATTTTATCATAATATTAAAATACCTATGCGTGATCATTTTTAACCTCTGCTGGATAAAGAGAGCTGTTATAAGTTTCACGTGGGTTGCTGTGTATCTGTATAACTGTGCATATGTGTATCTGTGTGTCTGTATGTGACATCACAGCGCCTAAACAGATGAACCGATTTTTATTTATTTTTTTCGTTTGTAAGGTGATTTTGTCGAGAGTGTTCTTAGCTATGTTTAAATAAAATCGGTTGAGCCGTTCAAAAGTTATGGGCATTTTACTGTTTGAATCGAGGTGTTTTCGCAAGATAAATGTGTCGGGGATTTTTTAAATTTTACTTGTAATGCCTTTATCTACTACGACAGTAATCCTAATGCCTTTTGTTGTTACAACATGTTATCTCAAGATTGGTTAACAAAAAAACAATTTTTCTACTCTTTGTTCTTTTAATCTTTTAAAGGCTCTAAAATTGCTTTATTGTGCTTAGCAAAAGAGGACGCCTATTGTCTCTAGTTGCTTGAGCCCAGATGTTGACCGGTAACGTGCAAACGTGTGACCAAACTAACACGCCACCTAGCTAAGTATGCGATTACTTTCAATTGGTCAATGTTATTACGAGCAATCTCATATACTTTGGCATTTCGACTATCGGTCTAGAATGACTCTTGTCTAGAGGATCTACTATATTTTATAATAACTAAGAGGCCTCTGTGAAAAGGTACAGCTCATGCTGCGAATTGAAGTTAGACTTTTATCTGTGACGTAGTTACTTGAAAGCCGAAAATATCACAAATAAATGTGTCGCACAAAAAAGACAAATTAAATTAGCCACCATTCAGAGAAATTGACAACATGGCACGGTTGGCGCAGTGGCTGCGTTGTGGTTGCGGGTTCGATTCCCGGGAACAAATATTTATATGGCCGACTGATAGTTGTATTTGAGCTTTAATTTTTTGTAGACGCACCTACGATACAGGGGAAACGCCTAATGTGCAACGCTTTGAAAAATAGTCAATGGACTGTAAATTATCTCTTGAATCAAAAGGATAAATTATGAAGGCTGTCGAGGTTCTTCTTTCTTCTTCAATTCTACCTTACAATAAGCAGGAAACTCATCTTCAATGGAAGCTTGTGACGCATGGCGTTAACCAAGGTCGGTCGGCCAGTGGATGGGTGTCCATGTAAACATATCAAGTTTCCTCCGTACTTCGGAAACCACGTAAAGCCGTTGGTTTCAGATGTCATTTGTAAAGATCTTTGACAGTCGTTACGGGGCAGTCAGAAGCCAGCAAATCTCAAAGTCCATATTACTGGGCAGAGAGACCAGCGAGGTTATATAGGAAATTGCTTCATATAAAATACTGGTACTCAGCTGAATCCGGTGAGACTCAGCTCCTCCTATAAAGAATTGTCGTATTTAATGGTGTTTAAAAGTCTAGAACTCAATACTCATAAATGGATATGTTGTTGCCTCACATCGCAGTTATAATACCAGTCTGTTACTGTACCACAGCTGGGCAAACGCCTCTTCTCTTCAGCCCGTGGCTAAGATCTAGACTACGAGGCTTGAAGTCAAATCTAACCGGGCAAATACCAATTTGATTTTTTCAATTCATGTGTACTTTCTAAGTTTACGAGGGCAGTTTGATACTCGTACAGGCCGTGACTTTGTGAAAAAAAATGGTTTTCGGCAAAAAAGCAAATAACTGCGCGAGAAAGTAAAAAAGTTACGGACTTATCAAACGGCCCTTGTATTTTAGACATCGGTGAAGGAAAACATCAGGCCATCGACGAAACTGAAAACTTCACCGCTTCCTCTACGTTGCCATAAAACAGGGATGGTGAACCCATGGCACGTGCACCAGCGGTGGTACTGGACAAAATATAGCCAATACAAGTTTATTTAGGATCCAAGTAATTTTCAACAGCAGCAATCTCATCAAGTTTTACTTTTTTTTAAATACCTAAACATGAAATTGTAAATACTATGATAGCTCTACAAAGTTCGGCTTTCAAATAAAGAGCTAGGTTAGCTTTTTTGTCCAATATGACACCAAGTCAGAATTCTTTGGCGGCACGTCATTGTCTATACCATACCAATATTATAAAGAGGAAAGAATTTTTTGTTTGTTTGTTATACCAAATAGGCTCCGAAAGTACTGGACCGTTTTAAAAAAATCATTCTCCATTAGAAAGCTACATTATTCCTGAGTGACATAGGCTATTTTTTATCCCGAAAACGGGTCACGGGAGCGAAACCGCGGGGAACAGCTGATCACATATAAAATTATATGCATTAATGGCATGTTATATAATAAAGTTTCGCCATCCCTGCCATTAAAACTACTTTCAAGACCATCATAGCTACAAAACCAAGCATGCATAATGACGTGTTCAGTTGAACACACGGTGACGTCACTATACATGTTGAACACACAACGCAATGAACTCACGAGTGGAGCCAGGGCGCGGGGAAACTGATTGTTTTAGATTATCTTGTGCTTCACGCTCGTTTTGAGGGGTAAGCAGCGGTTCAAGTGGTCGCGAGTGGTGGGTGAGTGTGTTGCGGTTTTGTCCAAAAGTTCTCTGTTTACTTGTTTTTGAGGAGAATGATTTTATTTTTAGGCAAGACACATGTCAGAACAATTGTCCCGTGGCTTCTTCCCTTCCTTTTCCTTTCCTTTTTTTTCTTTCCTTTCTTTTACTTGAAAAACAAGCTCATATGGGCTGGGCCCGCACATATGACCTTGTATTTTGGGATTAAAAATAATCTATAATACTTATCGATGGTGTAGCTTTTTGAAATCGGTTAAGAACTTTCAGGGATTATCCATTACAAACTAAACATACAATTTTACCTCTTTATAGTTAAGAAAATGCGCAGATGGTTAAAAATGTCCATAGTTGCAAAAATGAGAAAGATAGCCAACTTATTGATATGCTTTCGAGGGTAAAGTTCAGTTTGTTTTGGCAATCAATTGCGATGCCTTTGTTTGACTCAAAAATATCCACTATGTTTCAGCAACTGAGTCAACTACTTGCAATTGTTTTATAAACATGGTGTTAAACTCGTATTATTTGGAAAGTGTCGTTGGTTACACATTTGTTTCGCTGCTCAAATGTTATGTATTGCTTCAGTGTTTTTTTCCAATAAGGTAAATAATAAAAACTAACTTATACACCTTGTTTGCGCCGCAAACCAGTTCCGGGCGCGGGGGTGCCACCACACCGAGAGGGGATCGCCGTCGTCACAGCAGACCGGCGCGCGCCGGCGCGCGCGCCGGTAATCGGCCACCGACCGCCAGTGTGAACGACCAATATTATCAAGAACCTAAAACCTTGTAAACTGTACCTAAACTTACTAAATATAAAAGTACCTAACCAATTTTCTGTGTTTGGACTTCGCCCGAACATAAGTGGCGACCGTGACAGGACTTCGAGGGCTTGCAGAGCATCAGAGGTCAACACCAAAAGGGAGTAAGCCCGTTCCTTTATTCCTTCCAATATTTCCATATACCTACTTACTATTTTCCAACTTCTATTTGCTGTGCTAAGTGAATGCTAACCGATCAAAGTGTCAGAAGGTATCTAGCTTGTCGCGTATCTTCCTATTGTTCCTTATGTAAACGGTAATTCACGCTTAATAGACAGCTATCGTAATAGTTTCCAGTAGAAATTATTAACTATCAATACAGGCCGGTCGATTCACGTTCGCACTCCATTTTCCATTAATTTTGCAGCCTATTCTGCGAAAAACATTTTTGTTGAAAGTACCTACTTAATTACGTAACTTTAGAACTTTTCAACGCCTATTATTTAGCTGAACCTAGTTTGCATCTAGCTTTATCTATCTTTCTATATACTGTTTTCCTACTATCTCTGTCGCTATACATTTATTATCAAAAATTGTGTGGATAATTAACCCAATTTGTAAAATTAGTTTTTTTTTGGAAAATTCCTTTGTTAAATTTAAATAAATTCACCTACCCCGTTAAAAATATAAAAAAATTGTAAATAACCAACTTATTTCTCATGCAATTTTAGAAAATTCTACGAACTTCTATCGACCCTGCCGGCCCTGTGACCCTACGTCCGTGCGCGGGCGGGTGGTGCCCGGTGCCCGCGCCGTGTCGGCGCCGCCTCCGCGCTCTCGCGCGTGAGTCCCTCAAGCGCAGGCGGTGTGTTGGCGCGCTCGGCGCCTCGGCCTGCACTCAACCACCGCGCGGCGCCGTTTTCTCGTGCGCTGCTCCCGGTTGACGGGCTCGGCAGCAGCTGTGTGGTTTGAACTACTGTCGGTTGGATTGTTTGTTAATTTATTTGTGTTTATTATTTATTTTGCCCCACTCATTTACTAAAATGGCTGAAAGGGAATCGACCACGAAAGGTAAAAGTCCGCTTCCACTATTAAAAATAGATTCGACCGGTAAACCCGATGTAAAAGATTATTTAAAATCGCTAATTAAAAAACGTGCGGGTTTTCGAAGTCGGCTAACAGTTTTAAAAAATTTTATGGAAAAATATAAAATTTCTGATATTACCAGGGTATCGAACTTGGAGATAAAAGAAATTTCTTTAAGACTAAATCAATTAAAAGAATTAATGTCTAACTTTGATCGCGTACAAGCAGACATTGAAGAATACTCTGATAATTTGGATGAACAGATTTCAGAACGGGATATTACTGAAACTGAGTTTTTTACACAAATAGCTTTTGCTCAAGAGTTGGTCGATTTACTTTCAACCAAAAATAAAGAAAGTCACGCCTCTAGTGGAGCAACCTCGGGCTGTTGTCATGGTCATAATAATGATTCAATACGACTTCCAATTATTAATCTACCCACTTTTGATGGTAGTTATGCAAAATGGCTTGAATTTAGGGAGACGTATAAAACCCTTATCCATGACAACGAATCGATTGCGCCCATCAATAAATTTCACTATTTACGAAATTCTTTACAATCGGGTGCCAGTGTCGTAATTAGATCGTTGGAATTTGTCGCGAGGAATTATGAGCTTGCTTGGGATACATTGTGCAATCGATACAACAATAAAAACATTCTGATCAATAATCACTTGAACGCATTGGTTAACTGTAATACTATACAAAAAGAATCTTTCAAGGCTTTGCGGTATTTAATTGATCAGGTGTCTAAAAACATAAATGCTTTAAATACGTTGGACGTTTCTACCGAGAATTGGGACCCGCTGGTGATATTCTTGGTCTCAGCAAAGCTAGATCCTAGGACTAGCAACAAGTGGGAAGAATACAAAGGCAGATTGTCTAACCTACCCACTTTAGATGATTTTAGAGGATTCATAGAAAATAGGGCTAATGTTTTAGAAACTGCTAGCTGTCGCAATTTAGAAAACAAGTCTACCCAAGGTAATAATAATAACAAAGAAAGCAGGACCTCTAAATCTTTTGCTACCTTCACTAATGATAAGGACTCGCAGCATTACAGAACCTGTCCCATTTGTGATCAGCCTCATCTCGTGCACCAATGCAACAAGTTTAAAGCGTTGAGTGTTGAGGATAGATTAGGCGAGGCTTCAAAACACAAGTTGTGTACAAATTGTTTGCGAACCGGACATTTCAACGCCCAGTGTAGTTTAAAGGGGTCTTGTCGTTCCTGTAAAAAAAAACATAACACATTATTACACAAAGGAGACACAAATAAAGTACTTACCGAGTATTGCGAGTCTTCTAGTCTACCTGTTAGCTTAGCTGCGGTCTCCTCCGGAGAAGTCCTCCTGTGTACGGCAAAGGTGGAAGTTATTAATAAACAAAATAAAACTACTTACCTTGCTCGCGCGTTGCTAGATACTGGCAGCCAGTCGTCATTCATCACGAGGAACCTAAAAGAGAAGTTAGGCCTTTCAACTGAAAGTATAGATATATTAAACGTATCAGGCATCAACGGAGTGGCTTGTCCTATAACAGAGCAGTGTCAGGTGAACATCAAATCATGCACTAGCTCATTCACAAAAAATGTCAATTGTTTTGTTATTCCGAAGGTGACTGGCAACTTACCTAATTTTGAAATTGACGTTAAGAAATTAGGCCTACCCGAAAATGTAACTTTAGCTGATCCAACGTTTTACAAACCTTCAGAGATAGATATTTTGTTGGGCGCTGATAATTTTTTTGACATTGTTTCGTCTAACAAAATTGAACTAGGTTCAAATAACCCTATCTTACTAGAAAGCGTCTTTGGATGGCTAGTAGCTGGTCCAACAGGTCATAGCAACATACAATGCAATTTTGTGCAAACCCAATCGTCACTTCAAGACATCCATAATTCTATACAAGAAATCCAAACGTCACTACAAGACATCCATAACTATATGCAAAAAATCCAACCGTCACTTCAAGATATCCATAATTATTTACAAAAATCTGGCAGGTAGAAGAGTTACCCTCAGAAAATAAACTATAAAAAATATTTATATTCTCAACCCAGTGGCGTAGCGCAGGGGGGGCAGTGGGGCGGCCCGTCCCGGACGGCACTTTAAAGGGGCCGTTAATATTTCCCAATAAACAATAATTATATCTTAATAAGTTTGTATGCTATGTTCTTTCTAATAATATTTAAAAGTGTAACCTTTTTGTACGTTATATGAATAAACGGATTTAATATCTTGTAGTCATAAACAGGAAAGTGATCAATGTAATATAAAAGTCACAAAGCAAAACACTACCAGTTTTGTACGGAATAGAGTAAATAAAATTAACAAGCATACTCGGGGCTTTTCAATTGATCAATTACCAAACCAAGTTGACTCCAGCTGATTTGGGTTCAAGTCGAGTCGAGCCACAGCATCTGCGTTCGTGCTTGTTGTGGTGGAAGGAGCCTTCCTTCTCAAAGAAAGGCACTTCGGATTGGCCTACCCAACCTTAGCTCAGACCTCATGACTTACCTAAAGCTTAAATTGGAGTTCATTTGACAGTTGATGAGACTTCTAATAAACAGACTATAAATAATCAGTCGAATGACATAGCCTGCGTCAAACAATGTAAGCCGTGTTACAAAAGCCAATTTAAGCATTTTTGTTTGTCTAACCGTCAAAGCCTTGCATCTTGGAGTAGCCAGCGACCTTTAAACTGCGGCATTTATTATGTTTCTACGCAGGTTCATGTCACGTCGAGGCAAACCTAACATATCTATAGCGACATTGGCAAAAACCTAGACGGTGCAATCAAAGAGTTGGGCAAAATGTTTGTCACGATCCAGTCGACAGTCAGTGTCAGACTTCGCAGCGAATGAAGGCATACAATTTGTTTTTAGTCCGGCCTATGCACCCACTTCGAATATATTTGGGAGAACGAAGTCCGTTCCTCAAATAACCTTTTATATGCGCAGCTGGCAATGCCTATCTGACCTTTGAGGGGTTGGCTACACTTTTCTCATAAATATAAGCTATCCTCAATCCTCGTCCACTTATCCCACTTTCATCCCATCCCATTGACTTGAACCTTCTCACTCCAGGGCACTTCCTGATTGGTCGACCATTAATATCGCTTCCATCACCGCCTATTAATACAAAGAATCTACACAGATACCAACGCATCGAACACATACCGGGAGTACATGGCTGAGCTCCAACAGTGAAGCAAACTGTCCGCCCCTGCAAGTAGACGACCTGGTCGTCGTGAAGGAGAACAACCTCATGGCGTTGCAATAGAGAATGGGGAGAGTTTCCAGAAACTTTATCCAGGACGAGACAGCATTTCCAGAGTGGCGGACGTCTACGTCGCCAAAGGAACCATCAGACGAGCAACAAATAAACTTTGTCGTCTGCCGATGTCCGCCAACCAACCTATGATAACCACCACAAGGAATAGTTTCCCTTGGACAACTGAAGAAGAAGAGGAGGGATTTAGAAGATTCCTTCAACGCCCTGGAGGATGTTTGCGCCGCAAACCAGTTCCGGGCGCGGGGGTGCCACCACACCGAGAGGGGATCGCCGTCGTCACAGCAGACCGGCGCGCGCCGGCGCGCGCGCCGGTAATCGGCCACCGACCGCCAGTGTGAACGACCAATATTATCAAGAACCTAAAACCTTGTAAACTGTACCTAAACTTACTAAATATAAAAGTACCTAACCAATTTTCTGTGTTTGGACTTCGCCCGAACACACCTACTGTTTCACAAGCTTACTTTTTCCTCAGAAACCCTATTACTTCTAAGCTCAACAACTCACTCAGCAGGACATCTATTAAAACATCTTCCTATAGCCCACAGCTTCCTAGAGCATGACTAAGTGTTACAGACAAACACTATCCGTAAGATAGCAGACTGTTAGCACTGAGTCACTGGCAAGTGACTGGAGAGTCGTCGAGTGGCGCCTCACTGCCCGGGTTGTGGTGTGGCCATGAGATCTGATGGCTTAAATGTGCAGATATAGTTTAGACTAGATTTTTAGGACACATTTTCCCATTATGATTAGTTTAATAAGTGATCAATATTTTTTTATACAAGCTTTTTGTATTTAAAGGTTCTAAATGTAATATCAATTCTAACACATTCAATAAGCCCAAACACGATGATGCTATCTTCCAGAGCCAACTTCCAGCTCCATCTTGACTGCAGCTTCATAGTAGGTAATATATTACTTCAGTGTTCTCAAAGGTACATAAGCACGCCAAATCTCAGCTTGATCGGATAGGTGTTGAAACTCCTCCCCCCCAAATAATATTGCTAATGACGGCCATTTTCAACGCTGCATTAAGCAAAAATATCTTCCCACAAGCCTGGAAACAGGCCACTGTGATAGGCATCCCTAAACCGGGGAAACCCAAATCGGAGCCTACCAGTTATCGTCCCATCAGTCTGCTCAACTCCCTCGGAAAAGTCTATGAACGGCTTATTTATAAGCGGCTCAAAGACTTTGTCGAGCGAAAGAGCCTTATCCTCCACGAGCAATTCGTTCCGAACACTCTTGCCCCCAACAAGTTCACCGCATCGTTGAACACACTAGTGCTGGTTTCCAGCGTGGTCTGATGACGGGTGCCTTGTTCTTCGACATAGCGAAAGCGTTCGACAAAGTCTGGCACAATGGCTTAATTTATAAGCTATACAAACTCGGTGTGCCAGATCGTCTCGTGCTCATCTTACGAGACTGGATGTCGGACCGAACTTTCCGCTATCGTGTCGAGGGAGAACTCTCCTCCCCTCACCCCATACGAGCCGGAGTCCCCCAAGGCTGCGTATTATCCCCTATATCCTTCACGCTGTACACCAGCGATATTCCAAAGACCAAAGGGACCCAGTTGGCACTATTCGCTGACGACACGGCCCTCTATTACACTGGCCTAAGACCCAATGCCATCGCCCTGAAACTCCAGAGAGCCGCAAACACACTGGCCAAGTGGTTCCGCCTCTGGAGAATAGAAGTCAACCCAGACAAAAGCCAGGCTGTCCTCTTCTCGAGGCCTGACCGTAAATATAATAACCGTTACAATAACCCCCGCCCCCCCAAACCCATCACCATGTACGGCAAGCCGATCCCCTGGGAGTGGCAAGCCAAATACCTAGGTGTCACCCTCGACAACCACCTCACTTTCGCCAAGCACATTAAGGCGGTCCGCTCGCGAGCCGCCTTTGCTATGGGCAGACTCCATGAGATGGTGAACGCAAAAAGCAGCTTGTCACTTAGGTGCAAGCTGCGCATTTTCACTGCGGTCATCCGTCCCATCATGACCTATGCTTGCGCTGTCTTCGCACACGCAAAGCCCCACCACATTCACAAGCTTCAGGTTATACAAAACCGATTCCTCCGTAAAATCACTGATGCCCCCTGGTACGCTCGTAACCAGGAACTCCATGTCGATCTCAAAATCCCCACTATCCAGCAACCATAGTAACCCCCTAATTCAAGCGGCCTGCCGCTATGAACCCTCCCAAATATCTAAAGTTCGCCGACCAAGGCTCACTCTCTCCACCCCCGATGACGCCACTACCCTGTTCCAGGAGAGCAACCCAAAGACCAGCACAATTCGCAAACACAGACCGCCTTCGTTCCGCCCTCGCCGCCGAGGCCCGCCGCGACGTCCCCGACAAGATAAACAAGCCAGCCCGCGAAATGCTGTGCCATAGTTAAATTCTAGCTAGTTAATCGGAGTTTCTTGTCCGTTCTTCTCCACGTAGGCTTTTTCCGAACGGATGGTAGAATCACTTTATTAAGATCCAGCCTAGTTAGCTGTCCCCCCAGCGACGCCCTGAGCCAAGGTTCGACCCCACAGGGGGTAGCCCTCAGCGTTGTCGCTTAGGTTTAGAAAAATTTTTGCCTGGCTGGAGGCTATATAGCTTAGTCTCCACAGGAAAGCCCGGTTAAGCAATAGCCGGCCACTTTGGCCGAATTGCGAGACGCCCCGTTATAAAAAAAAAAAAAAAAAAAAAACAGCTTGATCGGATGCCAGGTAGTGCTTAAAAATGGATGATCATTTGCTGGACACAATACTGAAGAAAGTAAACTCAAATATTCTGATTTTCAAACTCTGTGACGACATACTTTGGAACTGGCTCTGTTTTGCCTTGCCTTGCCTTTAGAGTAGCACTCAATAGCCTCTCAAGGCTGTTTTCATTCGCTATTGGACCATTGGCCCTTACTAGTACCATCTCGTGATTGCCAAGTGTATATAGGTTGACGATTTCATATGCTAAGTTTAGACACTTACCAGTCCTATTACCTATAGATGTTGTCAGATGATAAAAAAGATAGTTCAGACGCACCAAATGTTTTGGGAATACTTTTATTATGCGTACAGTTAAGAAATGGAATTCCCTGTCAGAGTCTGTATTTCCTGATAGCTACAACCTGGGAGTCTTTAAGTCAAGAGTGAATAGTTTTCTTCTAGGTAAGCGTGCTACATCGTCGACCACATCATCGCTTACGATCAGGTGAGATGGTGGTCAAGCGCGAGCCTATCAATAATAAAAAGAAAATGTATATTTTTCTAAATCGTAAATAGTACTTACCACACTGCATCCATAGACACTAAAAGTTTTGGGCATATTTTCAATGTCCGTACAGCTAAGGAGTGGAATTCCCTGCTGGAGTCTGTTTCCTGATGGCTACAACCTGGGGTTATTTAAGTCAAGAGTGAATAGGTTATTTCTTGGCAAGCGTGCTTTACTGTCGACCTCATCATCGCTTACCATCATGAGACATAATGGTCCAATGCGAGCTTATCAGCAATAAAAAAAAGAATAGGAACTCAATTTGGTGCTATGAATTACTTATGAAAAAAATATCTTGTAAAGCACTAAAGCCATCTAAAAACTTAATAAAAATCAAAAAACCCGACTGCTTCAAAAGCGACTCGCCGGCTGGCTGACCAAAATCTGGTGTTTCCTCCGCCTGCACAGCATGATTTTTTCCTTGTTTCCGACTTTTTAGTTCGCTTTTGAAGCAGTCGGGTTTTTTGATTTTTTTAATTAAGTTTTTTTATTTATAACTTTTTAGTTAGTTTTTTCGAATTAGATACATTTAAACATATAAGTGTTATATATTTTTGAAATCACCTCTTAAAACCCTTTATTTTGATACCCCACACGATGGGTCTGGAAGAAAAAAAAATTTGGGCCCCCACAATATGGCACCCAAAATCCACCATTTTTCTATTATCCAATTTTAATGTAGCCTATGACACTCGCAGGGTTAAGACGCATCGATTGACGTACGAATCATCAAAATCGGCCAACGCGTTTGGTCTCTGGAACGCCACATAGGAACAAACATACATACATACTTACATACATACATACATAGACTGATAAACACATTACCCTCCTTCGGCAGTCGGGTAAAAAAGCATAATATCTTCCATTATTCAAAGTGCTCTTACCACAAGAAAAATAAGTCATAATAATTCTTAAAGATTTTCTAATACAGTCGTAAAACCTCTCATCTCATGGCACCATGACTCACTCGCCATGGAGCACATAAATTATGAATAAACATTATTATTATGGGAGCCATGATCACGACTGCTATTATCACCATCGTGTCGACTTGTCTCGACGTGTGTTTACCCTTAGATGTGATGCTTACTCATGCTGACGGCATTATAATAATAGATGATTTACTAACACTGGAGAAGGAGGTTTTATTGATTGTGTTTTGTTATTAATTGGGCAAGAAAATGGCAGTTTTAGGTTTTTAACTTATAGTGCTTTTTATGTCTGAGCGAGCGAGATAATGTGTGAGGAAAGTCTCCACCAATAGATCACTATAACTATTTTCTTAGCCAGGATTATCGCCGCTCTGGACGAAAAGGCCCAGCAGAGCTGGGTACTTTTTAATACAGAAAAGCGAGAGATACACTGTTACGCATCCTCGCGCATACGAGTATTTAGTGAAAAATCACCCTTAAAGACTAAATGTTATCAAAATCCTTTGTCGGGTTATTGGACGATTCACTCGAATTTCACTCGCCCAAAATGTGCGAATAATATTAGTCTTTCTGTGGCGATTCGCACGAAGATAATTTATTGGTGTGCGAATCGACAACTCCAAAATTATGTAGTAGGCAATTGGTACACAAATTGCAATATGCAATACAGTTAAGATAAAGTACACTCAAGTATAATAACTAATATATGATTTGCGGACTTATTCCACAGTCAGTTACAGGCGAGTTAAATTCGTGCGAATCGTCTAATAACCCCCTTTGTCTTGTATCTGGAATACAATGCACCATCCACACAATTGGAATACAATGCATATCCATAATACTTATCTGTCTGAGGTACAAAATGTTGTAAAGATTACAATGAACTTTTTAATTTTGAGAAACAATAAAATATTGTACACTACGTTTTTTTCAGGAACAAGAAGCGTCCTTCTTTATTATTATTTGACACTTAATCAAATCTTTGATTTATTTTTATCTGATCTTGAAACCCTTTAGATATAATTACATCACCTACATTACAAAACCAAACTAATTCCAAACACACCAACACACATAGATACTACTCCCATAATTCAAACTAAACGCAAGACATTTAATTTTCATTTGCGAACGAATAGAAAATGAATCGTTGCGTAGCGCTAATTTATGCAGGCCTGTAGCCGCGAGCCACGGTCACCAGGAAATGTACCCCCGAGGGGAAATTAAATCGTAAATATTAGAAAAATAATTATCAAGCTTGTAGCACTTGTGTTTTAAAATGGTATGGGATTTAATTTGTTTGCGGTTGTGGTGGGTTAGCATAGGTAAACCCAGTATAAAAACCGGCCAAGTGCGAGTCGGACTCGCGCACGAAGGGTTCCGTACTAATATCGCAAAAAACGGCAAAAAAATTACGTTTGTTGTATTGGAGCCCCATTGAAATATTTATTTTATTCTGTTTATAGTTAGTATATTTATTTATTTGATGTTATAGCGGCAACAAAAATACATCATCTGTGAAAATTTCAATTGTCTAGCTATCACGGTTCATGAGATACAGCCTGATGACAGACAGACAGAAAGACAGACAGACGGACCGCGGAGTCTTAGTAATAGGGTCCTGTTTTTACCCTTTGGGTACGGAACCCTAAAAAGCACCAAATAAGTGTTACTGGGTTTTACTTTAAGTATTTTTTTAGTGACTTGCATATTATATCCCCTCAACCGTCCAAAATCTCGGACGAAACATGCCAACCGTCCAAAATCGCGGCGCCATTTTGCGCCATTTTGCGCTATCGCCCGGTCTCAGAAAAACGCTGATTTCTCGGAAGTTTTGTATAGGATCCATGTATGAAACTTATGTTGTTACAACCAACATTGGCTGAAAAACGAGCATAGAGCGGACACGTCGTAAGCTCTGTGCTTGCTACCAAAATGAGGAGCCAATAAATGCGCTCGCTGTAGCCAAAATTGGTTAGATGGCATGATCATCATCAATAGTAGCATATATTTTGTTAATTGCGTTGGGGGTCTGAGACTGCCTCGGCGCTTTACTAGTGGTCCATTGGTTCTGGCTTGGTTCAATGTTTGCAGTGTGGCGGGCTTGTCTGGAAAAAGTACCAGCGTAAAGTCTGTATAGACTCGCCGTACAAAGGGGATGTGGCGAAATGTTTAGGGACCTGTAGACGGAGTTTGTTTGGATTCGGTGTAGTGATAATCTTTAGTGACCAGCAGCCGTCCTGCGTAAGTGAATACGGCATCGCAAAGAGTTTGACTGCTATCCAATCGACCAATCACATGCCAGATGAATGACGTGATATGGATTTCCATCTGAGTGATTGGTCGATTTGGTCGATTGAATAGCGGTCAAACTCTTTGCGTTGCCGTATTCACTTACGCAATACGGCTGCTGGTGAGCTTTTCAAACAAGAAAACCGATTGTACTGTCAAAAAATAAAACAGAAACCTCAAGAATTTGTAATTTGTTTACTTAGCTATGTATTTTCAGGCTTTAATTTAGTTAATATTTTCGTGTAATATTTCGCGGTATTGTCAGCATCTCGTCTTTTAAAGATTTTCTTTTATCTAGAAAAATAAAGTAAGAGGTACTTTATTCAGGCTTTAAATAAAAGTTATTAACGAGAGTACTGTACTGATGATCATACGAGTAAAGTAACAAGTTTTTATATAAAGAGAACGGAAGCGATTATTTTCATAGCTTTCCTTTAAATAACTGTAACAATACGTACTTTAATGGCGTTTTAACTGCCGCCATTATAACTGACTGTTTATAGGAGGGCTTACACCTTTTCTTATTACTGAAGGTAGAACAAAAGTTTACTGCCCAAGTGAAATATTACTTTCCATAAATTGGAGTAGAATAGAAGATTGTAGTAACGGTTTTAATCAAACTATAGTTAAAAAATTTCAATTCATACCATTATGTTCTTTCTAAGTTTTCTTGGACATTGCTAACAAACGGTAAACAAAACATCATGAGGAAACCTAGCAGCCTAATTGCGTAAGTGAGTTCGGCAGGGCAAAGTGTATGACTCCATGAAAGAGTATTACAAATTCCCTTTTTTCCGAAATTCAGTATTGCCAAAAAATTAATAAACGCTTTCATTGGAAGATACTCTTATCGAAAAAGTCAAATATTTTTTGGAAATACAGAAATATATTACAAGGGAATTTATCAAAATTTTTAATAAAGTTCATCATCTCAGTTCATGGAGGATCCTTTACCCTGCTGAACTCACTTAAGCAATTAGGCTGCTGGACTTATCTATACCAATATTATAAAGAGGAAATATTTTTTTGTTTGTTTGTACCGAATAGGCTCCGAAACTACTGGACCGACTTAAAAAAATCTTTCACCAATAAGAAGCTACATTATTCCTGAGTGACATAGGCTACTTTTTAATCCCGAAAACGGGTCCTGTGGGGTGGTCCACGGGAGCGATGCCGCGGGGAGCAGCTAGTAGGTAATAAAATATCCAAATCGCCAACCTGCATTGAGAATGCGTGGTGATTGATACGCGTGTCTTTGCGCTGGAGTGGGACAGCAACATGCTGTTTTTTTTTTTATTATATAGTTTTGCAAAGAGATCAAGAAATGGGCCCTTTCAAAGCAGTACTGACTACCTGTCATTGTACTTGGGAGTTTTTGGTAAAAAATAGGGATTATCTTTTATCAGCCTAAGAATTTGAGTTGAGGAACTTTTGTTATTAGCTTTGTATTGCTGTTTTTAGGGTTCCGTACCCAAAGGGTAAAACGGGCTCCTATTACTAAGACTCCAATGTCTGTCTGTCTGTCACCAGGCTGTATCTCATGAGCCGTAATAGCAAGACAGTTTAAATTATCACAGATGATGTATGCCGCTATAACAACACATATTAAAAACAAAATAAAATAAATACTTAAGTGTGGCACCCATACAACAAACATGTTTTTTTGCCGTTTTTTGCGATAATGATACGGAACCCTTCGTGCGCGAATCCGACTCGCACTTTGCCGGTTTTTCGGGTTCCGTAGTCAAATGGCAAAAAACGGAACCCTTATAGATTTGTCACGTCTGTCTGTCTGTCTGTCTGTCCGTCCGTATGTCACAGCCACTTTTTGCCGAAACTATGAGAACTATGCTGTTGAAACTTGGTAAGTAGATGTATTCTGTGAACCGCATTAAGAAATTTACACAAAAATAGAAAAAAAAACAATAAATTTTGGGGATCCGACGCGCACTTGGCTGGTTTTTTGTTTTACACATAGACATATATATTCATGCTTTTATTAATAAAAGTGTTAAGGAGCTCGTCATCATAAAATGACACACCCACATTCCACCAGCTATGTTTCATCTTATTATTATTATTCGTATTCTATATTGCTGAAAGTCGTGCCGGTCCTGAAAAGCTTTGACAGATTCACTGATGAGTTATGTTTTAGATGGAAAATACCAATAACACTTTGTACGACCCGGAAATCAAACCCAAGACCTGAAGTCCTCCACCCTGGGGGGGCGGAGGGGTCTGTCAGACTCTTACTGACTTAAAACCACACCAGTGTTCCATCACACATCTACGCTGGCGAGAACAACGATATTTCCGCAAGCCTCGGCTAGTGCCTGCCCGCCTCTGCGGGCCTCGACCTCGGTTTGGGGGGAGTGAGGTATTTGACTCCCCCCGCGACGTCTAAAACTAGCGCACGTGGAACACTACGCACCGCCACCTCGGGTCCTGATGGTTGGGGGTGACGGATGAAACCCAATACCATAGGGTAGCTACTGCTTCGCATAGTCTAAGCAGTAGCTAGTTCACCTGTGTACCATGCACAAAATTAACCTATAATATGGTTTTCGATTGCTATTTTCCCATCAACTCGTTTTTCACCAAACTGAAGTGAAAATTGTGAAAAGATAAACAGAACAAATATAAACAACAAATTTTATATAACAATTTATAATTACCATTCGGAACGTGAAAAGTGAGTGTCGTTTCGGCTTCTAGCGAGAACGGTCGCGTCACGCACGCTCTTACACAAGTCTGCGCTCGTGTACAAGTGCTGACGCCGCAACCTAATTCCGCCGCGTATTGCCCTCGCGGGCGGTGCAATGACCTAGACTTCTAAGTGAATCATGCATTATTATGAGAATTTGCGGTAAGTTATAATTTTTATAATTATAACTTGTAAACAATTATGGCTTCGCCGAATAAAATAGTCCTCAAAACTGATCTGGAACATCAGTTGTACACCCGGTACAAAGAGGAAGCTAAAGAGCGCCAAGAACTGCAGCAACTAGTACAAGTGCTCAGTAGCCAGGTAGAAGCCTTGCAACACCAGCTGAAACTTATCCAGGAACAAAATAATGTTACTTCAGAGAAGGAACATTCGACAAATGATAAGCCCCAGTCAACAGTCGAATATAAGACTGATGAAGAGGACCTTGCCAGAGAAACTGAGTGGGTACGACAAAAAAGTAGAAAGAAGAGAAAGCTGAATGCTTCACTGTCTCCAGTATCGCAAGGAGCAGGCTCCATGGAACCTCAGGCTGGTACAAAGTCCGAGCAACCAAAAATAAAAAAACTACCACCACCTCCCCCAGTCATAGTAGAAAATATCAGAAACTACCAGAAGTTTTATGATCTTCTCTTGACTTGTTCAAATAAAGAGTCCTTTGTGGTCAAAATGATGAACGGGGATTCTGTCAAAGTAAACGCCAGGAACGAAGACTCCTACAGAGCGATTACTAAATTATTATTAGAAAATAATTGTCTCTGGCACTCCTATGAGAACAAACAAGACAGACCAATTAGGGTCATAGCAAAAAATCTACACTCATCATGTATGCCAAATAGAATAGCTGAAGAATTAAATGCTAATGGCTTTAAAATCCAGGAAGTGGTAAACAAATTAAGTTGGAGGACTAAGGAACCTCTAAATATGTTTATGCTTTCCTTTCAAAAAGACGAAGATATAAATAAAATTTATAGTATTAAGACCATATTAGGTTGTAAAGTAGAAGTGCAGCCTTTAAAAACTTCCAAGCTAATACCACAGTGTAAGAGATGTCAAGCATATGGCCATACACAGAAATATTGCTCCAAGGAACCTAGATGTGTGAAGTGCACAGGTAAACACTTTACTAAAGACTGCACAAAATCTATAGCAGATAAACCCAAATGCGTTCACTGTGGTGAGCCACACCCAGCCAACTACAGAGGGTGTATGGTAGCCAAAGAATTGCAACAACTGAAAAATAAAGCCATGAAAAAAAAAGTTACTACACCTGTCACTCAGGCTCCTAGTGCTAAGAAAAATGTCAAAGAGTATCAAAGGGTATCAAAGAATGTGTCTTACGCGCAAGCTACGAAATCTCTTGAACCACAACCACCAGTGCACGGTTCACAACCCTCCACGTCAGTAGACGCCGACACAAATGAAAATATAAATAAAATTTTGAATATTTTAACCTCATTTGAACAAAGGTTAAAAAACCTAGAAAGTAGTGCTACGCAGCTACCTCGTATGACTCAAAAATGAAGAACACTCTAAAAATTATGTCGTGGAATGCAAACGGACTCCTAAAGCATCAAAACGAGCTACAGGCGGTCCTTGCAACAGAAAAAATTGATGTGTGCCTCATATCGGAGTCTCACTTCACAAGAGAATCGTATATACACCTTAACGGATATAAAATATATCATGCACTGCACCCTGTCAATACTGCGAGAGGGGGAAGCACCCTTATAATAAGAGAGAACATCTACCATTACCTAGAACTTAAATATGAAGAAGAGTTCATACAAACTGTAGCCGTTAGGGTAAAAACTAAATATCATCACATTACCGTAGCAGCTATATACTGTCCACCAAAGCATGCTCTGAAAATAGAGCAGTACAGAAACCTGTTGAAACTTCTTGGCAACACGTTTATATTGGGAGGTGACCTTAACGCAAAACACATACGTTGGGGATCTAGACTAACCAACACTAAAGGAAGGGAATTGCTTAGTGCTATGCGAGAAATCAATTGCAATGCAATATCAACAGGAAAGCCTACTTACTGGCCTACTGATACCCAAAGAATTCCAGATCTGATCGACTTTTTCTTAGTTAAGAATCTGTCGGCTACATATCTTCACATACAGGAGGGATTTGATATGAACTCTGATCACTCGCCCATTATCTTAACTTTAAGTGAAACCATAATTCAGAAAGAAAGCAATCCAACTTTAGTGAATAAAAACACGGATTGGGATAGCTTCAAATTCGATTTAGACAATATGATTGACCTCAAAGTACCACTCAAAAATAATCAACAATTGGATAAAGAAGTGTCAAAATTTGTGACAGACATTCAAAACTGCGCTTGGGGAAATACACCTCTCTTGAAAAGAAAAGTTGCAAGTCATAGTTATCCGTTAGAAATAAGAAACCTCATAGCCATAAAGAGGGCTCAGAGGCAAAAATGGCAACAATCAAGATATCCACCTGACAAAACAATGCTAAATAGACTTACAAAAAGATTAAGTAAAGCAATACAGGAATATCATGATGATGCTACACATAATTACTTAAGCCAATTAACAAGTAGTGGAAAAACAGAACACTCACTGTGGAAAGCCACTAAACGTCTGAATAAGCCTATTGTTCATGCATCACCTATTAAACAAATAGATGGCAAATGGGCCATAAGCAACGAACAGAAAGCAAATATATTTGCAGAGCATTTACAACAAACTTTTCAAACAAGTGCTGAGGAAAGCTCTGAAAAAATAACACTAGATGTCACTCACCATGACGAGTTGAATATACGATTAGCTACGCCGAAAGAAGTGCAAAATATGATCAAAAACTTAGCCAAAAAGAAATCGCCTGGATACGACCTTATCACTGGAGAACTGCTTCAAAATCTGCCACGAAAAGCCATAGTAAAACTTACAACCCTTATAAATGCAACATTCCGATTGAAACACGTGCCTGATATCTGGAAAGTTGCTGAAGTAATAATGATCCCCAAACCCGGAAAATCGCCTCAGGAAGTAACATCATACAGACCTATATCTCTTTTACCAATAATTTCAAAATTATTTGAAAAACTACTTATAAGACGCATAAAACCAATAATAGAAGACAGAAAACTGATTCCCAATTACCAATTCGGTTTCAGAGAAAAACACTCCACGATAGACCAAGTACATAGAATTACCAACATTATAGAAAGAACCCTAGAAGAAAAAAAAGTCTGTTCTACAGTTTTTCTAGATGTAGCACAGGCATTTGATAAGGTTTGGCATAAAGGTCTCATTTATAAGTTAAGGAAAATGCTTCCTCAACAATTTGCAGACATTTTAGAATCTTACCTAACAGAGAGGACGTTTAGAGTCCGACATGAAGATGCTTACTCAGATCTCAAGCAAATAAAAGCTGGTGTACCACAAGGAAGTGTTCTTGGACCTATCTTGTACCTATTGTACACCTGTGATATCCCAGAAATGAAAAACAACTTTATTGCAACCTTCGCAGATGACACAGCCATCATGGCTATAGGTGTCACTCACAAAGAAGCCGTAGATAAAGTACAAATTGCTGTGAACTCCATCACCAACTGGACAAAAAAATGGCGAATTAAGTTAAATGAGTCCAAATCGATCCATATAGACTTCACAAACCGAAGCCCTAATTATACACCGGTTTATATCAACGGTTGCATAATACCTTACGAAAATACTGCAAAATACCTGGGTATGACGCTTGACGCCAAGCTTCGCTGGAAGGCTCACGTCAAAAAGAAACGCCTGGAGTTAGATATCCGCTACAGGAATATGTACTGGCTACTTGGCAGACATTCATCATTGTCAGTGTACAACAAAGTACTTCTGTACAAACAAGTACTTATGCCTGTATGGGCATACGGTATACAGCTTTGGGGCTGTACAAAACGTACCAATGTTGAAATTATACAAAGATTTCAAAACAAGGTACTGCGGAGCATAGTAAACGCTCCCTGGTATATTAGAAACGAGGACATCCACCGGGACTTAGGAGTGGACCTCGTCGCCAAAGTTATAAAAAAATACGCCGAAGCTCATGAAGAGAGACTTCATAAACATGTGAATGTCGAGGCTATCCAGCTCCTTGACACCACGGACATAATAAGGAGACTGAAAAGGACTAAGCCTTTTGAGTTAGTTTAGAGTGAAATTAGTGTTACGGAGTGCAGTGAGTGCTACCTTTTAAGAACACATGAACTAAGTGTCTTCCCATCATAATAGAGACAATAAGAAAAGTGCCAATGGACACATTCTTTACCGTATAAATTATTAGCAAATTAGGTTAAATTTAAGTTACTTATTAGCCTCAAGGCTAGATTGTGACTGTTATGAAGTAACTATTCAGTTACATCGTAATAAAAAAAAAAAAAAAAAAAAAAAAAAAAAATTCGGAACGTAACAATTTATATACCTTACAAATGAAGCACAAAATAACGAATCAGTGTAAATAACATGAAATTTAACGTATTAATTTGTGGAAGTGGTCGATTTACGAGTAGCAGGGTCCCAGCCGCGTACGAGGCGTTGAGACAATAATAGGCAATAACAATACAATATGGCGGCGGAAGAACCACATATCATCATGTGTTGGGTATGTTGTGATATCATACTCGATTTTGAGTCGTGATGGTATTAAGATAGAGACGTAACAAGTATGTAGTTCGGTACAGTATCCGGACTTTATTATGGCGTTTACGTCTTCGGGTTTAATACAGTTTTTGCAAACTGTTGTCTTCCACTTATAGTATACTAGTGACCCACCCCAGCTTTGCTGACAAGTTACATACAAAAACTTTCCTCGTTTCTCACTTTTTCTATTGGTGAAAGGCGGCTTTCACCACACACTTTCACGTATGAAAATCCGTTCAGTAGTTTTTGAGTTTATCGCGAACAGACGCGGCGGGGGACTTTTTTATAATATGTAGTGATTTGCGTTTCAATTCATATGTACTTTCTAAGTTTATATTGGACATAGCTGACAACCATGAAAGAAAACTGCGTGAGGAAACCTGGACTTATATAATTAATATGAGTTTGAGAAATCACCAACCCGCCTTGAGCAAGCGTGGTGATTAATGACCCTACAATAAATAATAATAGTACCAGCTAGATAGGTATTATAGTCATCCTCTGACTAGTCTTTCCCCAACTATATTTCAGCCAGCTTAACTCTCATCAGCACATTTCTTAAACAATCTTGGACCTAGATTATTTCGACAATGTGCTGATGAAAACAGGCCAGATTCTAGGCATTGTTTACCAAACAGTTCTATGTGGACACAGCGCTTTTAACTGCATACATGCAACATACCGCGGTGCAATAAGGCGCATCGATTGACTGCGGCGCGCTAGCCATGCGGCCAGTTATCTGCACAATATCGTATTGTTAGCGCCAATATTGTATTGTGAGCGCCTATTAACGCCCGGTGCTTGACTTGATGGTACTGATACGTTTATTTTGATAACAGAAGAGTTATGTGCGAATGTGTTGGGAGGATGGGTCTGAATTCGGGGAATACAGTGTTTTAGAATAGTTTGAAAGGCAGACTGATACTATTTTTACAAGCTTTTTAGGGTTCCGACTTGTACCAAGAAGTATAATTACATAACTTTTTTGAGTTTTTATTGAGATTTTTTATAATTTTGATCTCAAATGAAAGGTATAGGCGTAAAACCATTTTATCTGTTTAAATCATGTAAATCGGTCCTCGCGTTTATGAGATTTTAACTCATTACTGAATGCCAATTTAAAGGTCAAGGACGCCCCCTACCGCGATATGGTTTTTTTTGATCGTGTCAACGACACTGTTTTTTTTTTTTTCGTATCGTTTTGAAATATTGGAATAAATTGGTAGACAAGGGTGTTAGACTTTAGAAGACTATTGTATTATCTACATTGGTTTAATAAATTTTGGTAACTGTTTAGGTCATAATCCTTTTACCTCATATACCCTTTCACGCGTTCGAAGCCGCTGGCGGAAGCAAGAAATACCTATAAAATCAAAATCACATAAACAGACGCAGTACTATAACTGTCCGTGACACTCCCCTGTTACTTACGAGATGCAATGTGTCTGTAACAGCCAATCATAAATCACACAATAATGAAGCTAAACTCAATAAGCCAATGATGACGCAACTAACGTAAGGGTACACACATGTCGCGGTCAGGGTTGGCAACTTATGGAAAAATAATTAATCTAAACTAATAAAATAAGAGGTGAAAGTAATTGTTGGTTGTTAAAAGGTCTTCAGATCTTTGCTGTCACAAAAAAAACGTCCATGCCACAAACTGGGCATTACTCCTGTATCG
Source organism: Orthosia gothica (assembly GCA_949775005.1). Lineage (NCBI taxonomy): Eukaryota > Metazoa > Arthropoda > Insecta > Lepidoptera > Noctuidae > Orthosia > Orthosia gothica. The sequence goes on from OX459067.1 coordinate 16,362,970, forward strand.
TAGGCGTGTTTATAAACATTTAAATTCACTTTTTCACGGTTTGTGTACCAAGTATTTTTTACCCGACTGCCGAAGGAGGGTAATGTGTTTATCAGTCTATGTATACCAAGAGTAGACCAAACACGTTGGCCGATTTTGATGATTTATGCGTCAATCGATTCGTCTTAACCCTGCAAGTGTCATAGGCTACGTTAAAATTGGACAATAGAAAAATGGCGGATTTTGGGCGCCATATTGTGGGGTTCCAAATTTTTTTCTTCTTCCAAACCCAGTGTGTGGGGTATCAAAATAAAGGGTTTTAAGAGGTGATTTCAAAAATATATAATACTTATATGTTTAAATGTATCTAATTCGAAAAAACTTAACTAAAAACTTATAAATAAAAAAAGTTAAATCGAAAAACCCGACTGCTTCAAAAGCGAACTAAAAAGACGTAAACAAGGAAAAAATCATGCTGTGCAGGCGGAGGATACTCCAGATTTTGATCAGCCAGCCCGCGAATATGTATCCTCCGACTGCACAGCATGATTTTTTCCTTGTTTACGTCTTTTTAGTTCGCTTTTGAAGCAGTCGGGTTTTTTGATTTTTTGACTTAACTTTTTTTTTGCGTGTGGGATTCGAACCCGCGACATGCAGTGTTACAGCCAATCGCTCAGCCACTACGCCAACTATGTCGTCAAATTTTTAATGATAATGATCTGCGGCCTTAGTGTGAGTTTTACTCACGCTCATTCGCATTAACGTTAACGTCTATTTGTATTGAAATTGGATAAAGCACACTGTGTGCTTATTTCGAGTTTATTAAAGTACTCACTCGTGATAACGTAAACGATCTCTTATCTCAAAATCTACACAAAGAAAGAGGTTTCACCTTACCGTCACCAGACGACGCTTATCAAGATTCAATACAAATTGACGTTTACGTTAACGCTATTGAGCGTGAGTAAAACTCGGACTAAGGCCTCTAATTTCGAAAAATATTTTACTGACAGCGCTGTGTGCATACGCTACGTTTTATCCTGTTAAAATGTACGGTTTCTGTGCGATCGGCCGCGGAAGCAAAGCCACTGGAAATAACTAGTCAAGAGCCATTCATTCGTTTGTAGATGAATATTTTAACTATCGGTGCCCAAGTAAGTCAGTGTTTGTAGGTCACACTTCGAATTCGCAAAAGTCGCTTTAATAGTAAAGGTTGTCCTTGAAAAGACCTTTCCATAGCATTGTTGTATTTTAATGTGCTTTTGGGCAGGTAGACATAGTGTGTAGCCAAATCTCCGTTTCTAATACAAAAACATGAATAGCCAGCCAAAATATCAAAATATGTGTGCTGCCCTGTTAAATTTTTTATTTTTGCTGTGAGAATATAAATAAAATGCAACACTACTCTACCACTCTCTGTTAGGAATATTTTACTTTCAAAACCATTTTTTTATTGTGTACGCAGAGCGTTGGACCATGGTTTTATAATTGTTGCAGTATGAAAACATGGATGTATTTTTATACGGTATCGGCAACATATAGAAGTAAAAAATAAAATGCGTTCTATTTTTTATCGACTTCAAAAAGAGGAGGAGGTTCTTCTTGCGGTTGTTTTTTTTTGCATCGATATAAGACCAAATTCTACACTTTTAATACAGAGGAGAAACGGGCATTCATGATCATCTGTCTAGAATTTAGCCAACTATATATGTTTGTTGGAGTTCATAAAGCGACTGCATATATGAAAGAAAGTCAAAGCTTCAGAGCTTGAGAACATGGTCACCAAGTTGCCAGCTTGTCGGTTTTTATCGGTTACATTTCAGGGAGTGTGCGATGGAATTGCATGATCATATTCCGCCTAGCCCATTCCTCATCGGTCTACCAAACGTACGACGATGCGCCATCGTCACATGGTGGACATCCCACCCATACGCACTAAACGTCTTGGGAATACTTTTATTATGCGTACAGCCAAGGAGTGGGATTTCCTGCCGGAATCTGTGTTTCTCGATAGCTACAATCTAGGGGTATTTAAGTCAAGAGTCAATAGGTTTCTTCTAGGCAAGCGTGTTTCACCGTCAACCATATCATCGCTTACCATAAGATGAGATAGTGGTCAAGCTCGAATCTATAGATTATAAAAAAAAGTTAATTTAAAAAATCTGAAAACCCGACTGCTCAAAAATCGAACTCAAAAGACGGAAACAAGAAGAAGCAGTCGGGTAAATAGTGTGTATTGTCACAGAAACTGATACACCTATGCTACCTGACGTTCTCAATCCAACTAATTGAATTATTGCTATTAGAATTATTGCGGATACCGTAAGTTTGTAATAGTCTCGCTAGATTACAAAATCCTCGATACACAAAAAAAAACATCATTATATTTATTCATATTTTTGTTAAATTCTATGTTTTTAAATATACCCGAGCCTTACTAAGAAGAAAAAGTTAACAATTTTACGCGATTATTATAAACTTACTGTGTGTGCAATATTCAAGTGACATATGCTTGGCACCGAATCTTTTTCAATCACATTCCCTTATATTTAGACAATTCAGCATATACAATAAATTCGTTGTTAATAACACTAGCCCTGGCACTTGGTTATGGAGTGACAATTAGCAGCAGGCGCCGTCAGATGGCGCCACGTTATTGCCGCGGTGATCGCTCGTGTGATCCATATTGCCCCTACCTACTCTATATATTCGAATTTGGAAAGCTGTTCGTAATTGTAATTAGTTAGGTGAGCTATTGTGATTGTAAATTGTGGCTGTTTGGTTTTTAAGTATGTTATTTTGAACATTACTGATAATGGTGTAGAGAAAGGGGCAGAAATTGGGCTGAAATCGCAAACCAGCCTTGAGTAAGCGCGGTGATTAATCCCTTGAAACCTTGAAACGTGGATCCACGCGAGACACAATGGCTGTTTAATTTTTACAGTAATTATGGCATCAAACCATTTAATGCTTGTGTCTTTCCGGTATGACAAGAGCATTTTACCAACGTAACAAGGTATTATTATTTAACATTAATAACAAAAACTAGTAAATAATTGGACTCATATTGATAAATGCGATTCTAGCTCCTAAGCTGTAAAAAAAACCTAGGTATAATTTCTTTTTTAAATTGTTTAATCAAACATTTTACGTAGTTCAACTAATTCTTTTCACATACAATTTTGAACGAACCCTTTGAAGGCTTTCAAGAAAACTAGCTTCTTATATTATCAACCACCAGATTATTACAAAAGCCAACAAAACACTCAAATAACAAAGAAAATATTCCTCCCCTTACCAGACAATGCAAGCTAAATTCCTGAATTTTAAAACTAGAATCCCACCACAGACACACGATGGAAACTTTTGAAAATTCAAGCTGGACACTTGCAGCGTTACAAAACATTTTTCTCGAAGAAAAGGCGACGGTATCTGCGGCTCCACGCTATCCGCGGATTATCCGCAAAATATTTTCAATATCCGCAACTTATGTAGATACGTATCCGCCTCGGAGCGCAAACTTCGCCAATATGCGGCGGAATCTGACAATACTTTTACGTGCGTTTTACATTTTAAAGCGATTTCCATTTGTTTTACAGATTATGGAGATGCTGTTTCAGTGTCAGATTTTTAAATAGAAAGCGATAAACAATCAGAAAAAATAGTCATTTTGATTTTTGAAAGTCTTTATCAACATAATATTACAAAGTGCAAACTAAAAGATTGTAATATCTTAGTGTAACCTACCTTTACAAACATTTTGCACCGAGTTTACAAAACACACACACAGACAGACACTTGAACACTTTTTGAAAAGACTAATGTTCTGTAGTTAACATACACACGTATCATTTTAAACCACACAATATATAGCACTGATTTTAAACCCATAGCACTACTGTTTACCGAGTTAAGGTAATGCACATAATTGACACAAACGGCCCAGTTTTTTTATCAGTAGTCAATTCAAATAATGTTTAATAATAGTAACAATAACTGTTAGTCTAATCAATGGTAAAGTAGGTTATTATTAAATAATAATTTTTAACTATTTGTTATAATAAAATAATTATTAATATTAAAGAGTATTTTTTATCATTTGATAGGCTCATAATTGATGAAAACGCAATTTACCGAAATTTGAAACTATTGTTTACTATTTTGAAGTATTAGTTGAGTTAACTACGGATCAAAATACTAGAGCCTTCAGTGCGGAATAGACCATACAACAGTATTAACTATTAATTCAACGTATTTAAACAACAAATTAATTTACAATGAAAAATAGTACATTTTGATGCACGTGGGCCAACTTTGCCATTGCAGTCCAGGTAAAGTTAGATACCCGACAAAGGGTCTTTTGTAGAGCTAGGTAGTGATGCAACGACATATTGAATGTTCTAAAATATTGATGATGGCAACCCTAAAACATCCATAATTTTATCGATATACACCCATTGCCGATCAAGTATACACAATCAGTTAGCATAAAAATAATATTTATAAGGTGTACCGCTCACTTAGTATAATAATTTTTGCTCTATCTCTAACTAATTAGAACAACAGCGAGCGAAGCGAGCTCGAGAACTTAAGATGATGGATGGAGGTGTGAGGGAGCAAAGTGGGCGAACTAAGCTCATAATTTTATGATCTATCTTCAATAAATTAGTCCAAGAGCGAGCGAAGCGAACTCGGCACCTTAAGAGAATGACGGGGGCTGGCGAGACTGACCAAAGCGAGCGAATTAAGCCCTTATTGAGATAACTGAAACGCCAATACATAAATGATTGCTTTATAAACTAAATCCTAAACGATAGTACTTACTAGTAAGAAAAAAAATCGTTTAATTACGATATACTATCTACATTAACCAGATAATGGGCAGCAGCGTTCTCTGTGCGTTTATTACAACCATATTGCGATCGCCAACCTGTCTGCCAAGTATGGCGATTATGGCAACCCCCTCCCCCCTATGAATAGCATAAACAAAAAATAGCCCCTAGTGCCCGGCAGCCTGCCTACCCTCGACTACGATACAGGTCGAGGCTACGGCATGGCAAGGGGTGCTTAGAATCTCCGGATTAGACCCGGCTACCCCAACAAACACCGACAACTGGACCTAGCAACGTAAAACACGCGGACCCTCCGGACCGACGAGAAGATCTCCGTGGAATTGAGCAGGTTACGATGCAGTATTATAGGGTTTTCTGATGTCCAAAGAGAGGCGGAGGACTCGATAATCCCCAAATCCAAGAACTTGCTCTATTTCCGAGAGGGTGACCGGCAGTCCCAGGGTGGTGTCGGGTTCATCGACCACAAGTCTCTTGTGAATAACGTGGTGATGATCGAGAGTGTGTCGATCAGGGTGGCGTACCTTATACTCAGAATATCCTCGAGATATTCGCTGAAGGTCGTTCAGGTATACGCCCCGACCTCGGCACACCCCGTCGACGAGTTGTAGAGCATGTATGAGGATATTTCTAGAGCCATGCATAGTTTCAAAACTCACTTCACCGTTATCATAGGGGACTTCAACGTGAAACGGAGCAAACGAGACAATGATGAGTTGCAAGTGGGGTAATTTGGAGTTGGACGTCGTAACCACCGGGGCTCTATATGATGAACTCCTTCTCCTTTTACCGTGCAACGAAAATGAGATCGACTTCATAATGTTAACCAAGAAGCAAATGTTCTGTGATGTTTTTGTGATTAATTCGGTGAAAACCGGGAGCGATCACCGCGTTAATTAGCGGCACATTGAACATTAATATTATGCTTGAAAGGTCTCGACTGATGAAGTCCACGCTCCGTCCAGCACAGATCCAGGTCCAAAATCCCGAGAGCTTTAAGCTTGAATCATTTCGAGTGTCAAGGGAGCTCCGTAGACTATAACAACGATGGTTTCGTGGAAACTGTCCATACGGTTGGGTATATTCTAAGTTCTGTAAGACCCGTCGTACAGAAAGAAAAAAATAGCTCTCTGATCCTACTCTCCAGCTTATAAAGAACATGCGTGAGATGATCCTGCAGTCTTCAGATGAGGCGTGCAAATACCAGCAGCTCAATAGACGGATCTCTGCATCCTTGAAAAGAGACCTCCGCCGCTTTAATTCCGAGCGTATTAAAGACGCGATTGCATGAAATAAAGGCTCAAAGGTGTTTTCAAGGGATCTGGCTATTGGGCAAAGCCAGCTCACGAAACTGAAGAAAGACGATGGCAGTATCGTATCCGCTAAAGCAGAGCTTCTGAGGGAGATCGATTCTATGGGCAGTTGTACACATCAGTCAGCAAACCCGTTGCGTACGTACCCTCTAGCAAACGTCCCAAGAGCTAGATTGACCCGACACTATACCGAAGATATCCCGGACGTCAGCCTGTACGAGATAAGGAAGGCTCTGAAACTGCTTAAAAACAACAATGCCGGGTGATGAGGGATTCGCAGCCGAACTGCTGAAGAAACCGGCGGCTAGGAAACCGGTCCTTAAGGCCCTTCAGAAGCTGTTTGATTCCGTCATACTCGAGGCTTAAACGCCACAGGCATGGTGCAGGGGTGTGGTGGTATTCTTCTTTAAGAAGGGCGCCAATGCACGGCTGAAAAACTATAGGCTCATCTCACTTCTTAACCATGTCTACAAGTTGTTTTCAAGAGTCATCACGAATCGTCTCGCGCGCAGGTTTGACGATTTCCAGCCGCCCGAACAAGCCGGATTCCGAAAAGGCTTTTGCACCGTAGACCACATACATGCGGCAGGTTATACAGAAGAACGAAGAGTTTAAACTGCCTCTCTGCTTAGCGTTTGTGGACTACAAAAGAGCCTTCGATTAGATCGAGATTTGACAGGGACAGGGAGACGTCATTTCTCCGAATCTGTTCACTGCTGCACTGGAGGATGTCTTCAAGGTTCTGAACTGGAGGGGGCTAGGTATTAACGTTAGTGGCGAGTACATCTTTCACCTTCGGTTTGCCGACGACGTAGTGGTCATGGCTTCTTAGCCATTAACATTCTTAGCCATGTTGGGCCTCAGTACAATGCGTATCGTGACTGTAGCAAGAAGGCTCCCATAGTATGGTGCAGTGCCATGGGAGACCCATAGCTCAGCGCTGCTTTTCAGTAGTCACCTAGATCATGAATCTTGTAAACCGTGGAGATACTCATATATTTAATTTCCTATGACATCAATTTTCAAACAGAAATAATAGTAGACCCACAGCGGGGTTTCGTTGACTAACCTTGCTTACGACCGTAATTTAATCAAAATTTAATAAAATCCAGATACATTTAATTTCCTATGACATAAATTTTAAGTCTGGCAATATCACATTACTAGCAGATTAGTTTAGTTATTATTGCCAATCACAAAGTAAAATAGCAGCTTCTGCCAGCGGCTTCACCCGTGTAAAAGTCGGGAACGTATTGTCGGAAAAGTCCTTGTCCAAGGTCCATCTATCTCTATACCAAAAATCATCAAAACCGGTTAAGCGGTTTACGCGTGAAAGCCAAAACAAACAGCGGGCAAAACAGCGATGTAACAAACGAACTCACATTTTTGCATTAAATGTATAATTTAAGTTAGTGTCAAAAATCGATATTAAAACCAATGTTGTCATTTATTTGTAAAATCGATTTTTGTCGTGATGTTTGTCTGGTAGGCCACCACTCTATGGTGTTGTACCCAGAAAGCCGAGAGATTTCAATGACAAATAAAAAAATAGCAGCCGTGTTGGGTAGATATTTTGATTCACTCAAAAAGTAGTGATGAGGTAAACGATATCGATTATATGTTGTTGAGTATGAAAAATTATTTGATCTGTTTTTACCTGCGGATTAGATTAAATGTTTTTTTTTTGATCCGTAATTAACTGACGACACGGTTGGTGTAGAGGTTGAACGATCGGCTGTTGCGCTGCGTGTCGCGGTTTTGATTCCCGCACGGAACAAATATTTGAATGACCTACGGATCTGGGTGGGTGGGGATGTGAGTTTAAATATTTGTAAAAGCACCCACGATACAGGAAGAAATTCCTAGTGTGGGTCAACGGTTTTTTTTTAAACAAAAATAAACAACCAATGGTATATGCTATCAAACATATTCAAGCAATGGTTAAATTTAAAATTACGGTAAAATTAGTTTTTCTTTAATTATGAGCCTCACAAACTTTCAAATAAGTTGAATTGTTAATTATTTAACCATTTGTAAGGCTAACAATTCCTGAAGAAACGCGTTTTTGCGAAACTGAAAATTCAAACCATTGGTTAGCATATCCAAGCATTGGTTGAGTACGGATAAAAAAACTAGGCCTTAAAGTTTAAAGATTTTAGATTTTTGTGAAAATAGAATTTACGCGATGCTTTTAAAATACATTTTTTATTGACGGATCATTTTAACGAAAGCTTCTTTCTTTTTTTAATAAATGAAAATTAGATTTGCTCGTGAACTCGTTAAAAAGCCCGTAAGTCTGAATAGTTTTACAAAGGAGCTTCGTGTTACCAGTGGGTTGTGTAAGTCAGACATACAGTAAAGACAAAATATTTACTTTTACATTAAACAAACCTTTTTTTAAACATGCTTTTCAGCTTACCGTGCATTGTCATCTAAACTAAACGTGTATGCAAAATATCATCGGTTGAGGATAACTGCTTTAAAATTAAGTTGCAAGATTTGACTCGAACATACATACATACATTGTAAGTTAATAAAAAGCTTTTAAAGTTCCCGTATTTTTTTAGTTACAGCGAGTTAATCTGGAAGCTGCAAAATGATTGGGTAAATGATGGGCAGATTGATTGATGGAAATCATCAAGAAGAAATACAGAACTCGTCAATTAACTTGAATACTCGATCGTTTTTACTTCATTACTTCCTTCTGATTTTCAAATCAGCTTAGAAAATACAGGGAAGTAATTCCTTGTTCAAAGTTAAAACCACAGAACCGGGGTTTGGACAACAGACACACAATTTAACAAGCGTCGCCCCTCGGGTTCGTTTATAAACAAAGTAAATGTATCGCCGAACCTTCGGACAAATGGATTACTATTCACTATAGATAGTTTTACAATGTCGCGTCTCAGTCTCAGGTAGAGATGTACGTAATTGCAAGGTGAAATGTACTTTAACGAAATGTACTTAGAGTGAATTTTGTATTGATGTTAAGATAAAGTAGTTTCAGATGTTGGTAATGGCGTTCGAGAATTTAATATTGTAACGATTTTCCTTGAAAGTACTCGTATTTTTTTAAGAACAATAGACACAGTTCCTTTGTGCATGGGGTTTAAAATAGATACTTAATAAACAAAAGAATGGCAGTTTTGTATGGCTTCAAGGTTGTAAACTTATTCATTAATATTTTCCTGTTCCAAACTATAGAGGACACATGAAGGGTCCACTATAATTATGATAAATGTACTTTTTCATTTATTTAAGTTAATTGCTTTTCAACTTTGTAAATGGTAAAAGAAAACAGAATAAACTACTATTAATTCTTTTCTGACTTTAAAATATAGTGTTGAAACTCAAATATTTGCAGTTTACTGGGTTAAATGTAATAAATGATTTGACTTTGTATTTGAAAGATATTATTATGATAATAATACATCTGTGTCCACCACTCAGGCTCAGAGAGGTTTGGTAGATCTCACATGTCTCCGAATTTTTAGTTTTGGGAGCGTGGTGATGAAATAATACACAAAGTAATGTGCCTCTCTGGGATCAAATTATCGAACCCAATCGAAATTATGGAGTTTCTTGTGCGTTCTTCTCTATAGCAAGCTACATTTCCGAATGCACGGTAGAATCAATTTTTATTACTTGTAAATTTTAACGTTCAAAAGTGCCACATAATGGCCCACTTGAAATAAACACATTTGACTTTGACTTTGACCCATGACCATCGACTAGGTAAGTCGACCACTGGGCCACCACTCTTCACGAATGACGCACTAAATATACTGTCATATTAAATTATTTTCACTACATATTATAAAATAAAGTTAACCGCCGCGTTTGTGAACAAAAACTACTGAACGGATTTTCTTGCGGTTTTCATCAATAGAAAGTGTTAGAAACGAGGAAGGTTTTTATGTATAATATGTCACGGGCGAAGCCGGGGTGGGTCGCTAGTATCTCACAATTCTGCCTTTTTTACTCAACTTGCTCTGAGTAGAAAACACATGTAAGATTTTGTCTTTATACAAGACAGTGGGCAGAATTCCAAAAGATCTTTACAAGTATTTCAATTGTTACAAGTACCTATGTGTGTATCAAATCATGGAACTAAATTTTAAAATAGTTATTCCCTACCATTTGAGCTGATATTTTGTATGACAATGCACGGTAAGCTAAAAAGCTTGTTTCAGAACAGTTTTGTAGATTGTTCTATAGATGCACCTCTGCTCAAACCTCGGGGAAAAAAAAAAAAACTTAAGCAACATAAAATGACTCGCCAAACCCACTTAGCATTAGCTGCACAAATTCACGTGCTAACTATGAAAGTGGTCTAGCAGGTCGGTACACTCGGTGTACGAGGTGTTGGCGGTGTCAGCGGTGTCGGAAGTGTCGGGGCTCTAACCGCAACTGATTGCAGCGCTGCTACAACTTGTGTTAACATTGTAGGAACGAGTGATCGCTCGCGGCGGTCGGGAACTCGATGCGAATTAACAGTTTTATCGGGGTGTTATAATTAAATGCGAAGGCTATTTTTCTTTCTAAAGAATTAATTAGAGTGAAAATAGCATAATTAATGGGATAAATTGAGAAGCCGTGATCTGCTGTATTGTCAACTGTAGTTGGCATCAATTGACTAAGGACTATTATACATATGCGATTATTATTATACATTGACTATTGACTTTATTTGTGACGTGTTCTAAAATGGTGTAATGAATAATTAACAAACTGATTTTACCTATTCTATATCTCAATATTACTCGTTCCACATAATTGATCTTGGAAGTCGTCCATCTTTTTCATTTACTAACTGATAAAACCGCGCGTCGCAGTCGGTCTGGTATCACTCTAACGTTGCAAGACAAACGTTGTGGCGTGAAGACAGTGTACCGGACAGGCGAGATTGAGTGCGCGGGCTCTTTAGACCGACTTGTTAGCGGGGAACTATGTTGCAGTTAGCGTTACGAATATTTAACTATCTGCTGGTTAGTCAACTTAAGGCAGGTCTTATTGGAATTGTGTGAATTATACTCAAGTGATTATCATCACATTGATGTTTCGACGTATTTATTTATTTAGATTTCATGTACAAAATATATAACTTAATGCCTTAGGCATTCTCCACCAGTCAACCAAGGGCAGTGAAGAGATAACATGGCAGGTGTATCGTTTAAATAATTTAATAACAAGTTGTTATTTACATAGTAATAGAGGTGAAATACTCGTACGTAATTAAATACAATATATACTTATGAAAATATATTTATGAAGTAACAGAAAAGAAAGTAAGATGACTCTCCTTCATCATCATCCACAGCCCGACTTCGCCCACTGCTGAGCATAGGCCTCTCTCTTCTCGTATCTCAATCAACAAGTTCCCGTGCCAACCTCATCCAGGTTCTACCCGCTATGGCGACAATGTCATCTGCCCATCTCGCCGCTGGACGACCAATACTTCTTCTTCCAGTCCTTGGACGCCATTTGGTCACCACTTTACTCCACCTATCATCACCGCGCCTTGCCAGGTGACTCTCCTTAATTCCTTAATTCTTTATTGTACACCAAAATCAATATTTAATACAATGTGATAATAAAGTGCATGTACAAAGGCGAGCTTAACTCAATGTTGAGTTCTCTTACAGCAAACCCTAGAGTGACAGAGAATGATGACAAAAGAGGGTAGGATCCAGTGTACAATTTTAAAATTACATATTTATAAAAATAAAAATAAATCAAAAATATATACATACATACATAAATACAAATATATATATCTACTAACATTGTGTTAAAAGGAAATGCTCTTTAATTTTCCTTTTGAAGACATCGAGAGAAGGGCTATCGCGAAGGGAGTGTGGGAGAGAGTTCCAGAGGTGCACTGCAGTTACAGAGAAAGAGCCATCATAACGGCTGGAAGTGTGACGTGGAGTACGAAGGAGAAGCGAAGTGGCCGTGCGACAAGGTTTGCCCCTCGGGCCGAGGTACTCAAACCGTTCGCGAAGGTATTGGGGAGAAGTAGGATTGTGCAGGATATTATAGAGAAGGGATAGGATATGGGTATCTCGTCGACGCCGAATCGGCAGCCACTTCAATCTGGTCGGAAATTCCGACACATGGTCGTACTTGCGGAGGCCGAAAATAAAGCGGATGCACAAGTTCTGCAATCGCTTGAGTTACCTCCGTTGCATCTAGAAAACAGACATCCGCGTAGTCTATGAGCGGTAGAAGAAGAGATTGAGCAAGAGTGACCTTAGTGTGAAATGGTAAGAATTTTTGAAGACGTTTAAGAGACTGAAAAGAGTAGAAGACCTTCTTACTCACATCAGCAATATGAACCTCCCAAGAGAGGTTAGTGTCTATATGGACGCCCAAGTTTTTAGCGCTTTTGGAGTAGTATATAGGCACTGAGTTATACATTACTGGCGGAAGAGACTGGGGATCCAATAGGTTGAGCATGTATCTGCCACCAATAATGAGCGCTTGAGATTTAGTTGGGTTCAGGAGGAGTCCAAAGGACTGAGTCCACTTGTTGATATTTTCAAGGTCATCATTGATGGCAGCCACAGACTCGGCGAGTTCACCCACCTTAAAATGGCGATACAACTACTACTCTCCTTAGTCGTGTTCAAAATAAATCCGCTAAGATATTTTTTTTAATTACCGCTTGTAGCAAACCGACTTGTAGCCGTGCTGATCTTCGGAGGAAGCGCGTTACAGATAAGTATGGAAGGAAGAGTGAATAAAATCAGTAGTCGTTAACGATTCATCATCTGCCTGACCTAGTCCCATGTTACTTGTTGTTGACGCAACATGTTTCCTTCTCCTATTCCGTCCTGTCAACCATCACACTATCACTTATCCTCTTGCTATGACTGTGGCTTGACAACACGTTGGAACCAAATGAGCCAACTTTGTTGCTATCCAATCGATCAAACAAGGTAAGCAAAATTTTGTTTATCGAACAATGGGTAGTATTATGACACAGTTAATGTTGAGTCAATCCCATTGAAACAATAGAGATAGATATAGAAGGGCGGAGGTAAACTCAACTCGTAAAATTACACTATAATTATGGCAGTCTAGGTAATGAGTTGTCTAGTTTTTACAAACTATTAATATAGTATTTTAACGCCCATAAAAATCTAGAGTATAAAAACTAATATTGACAAGAAGATCTCTCGAATTTGTTCATTTCGCAACAGTAAATCTAGTTAATATAGATAATAACAGGCTAAATAATGAAAGTTCAGTCAGTTTTGATGGCCGCGGTCGGGCGCACTACATTATTGTGTCGTAAACGGTTATATCGCAGTAATATACTGGAGGATTATGTATATAGGACGATTATTTATTTCATGATGATATATTCATGTAAAATTGACTTCAAAATTTGTTTGGATATCGCAGATTACCATGAACGGTGATTTGACGACACGGTACTCTCTGGACTAGACATTCGGTGCGTCTAATTTTTATTAGAAGTTTTTTATATTTTTTTAGCTTACATACCCTACTACTCCAAGCGAAATATTGTGTTTGATGGCCTTAAAACAAGAAACAATATTGCTCTGCCGCCACACGATAAGCGGCAAAAGTCTTGGAAAATTACTTTGTGTGTTATTAATTTTGACCACATGCAACTGAAATTAAAATAATGTAGGTATCGAATATGGTGGTGTATATGTTGAGATGGATGTGCGGCGTGACGAGATTGGATAAAGTGTGAAATGAGTATATTAGAGGCAGTTTGAAAGTGGCGCCAGTGGCAGAAAGGTTGAAGGAAAACCGTTTGTCCTGGTATGTTCATGTGATGAGGAGAGATGAAACGCATGTTACTAAAAGAGTTATGAATATAAATGTGGATGGATGTAGAGGAAGAGGAAGGCCAAATAAAAGATGGATGGACTGTGTGAGGAGTGATATGAAGAAAAAGAGAGTCAGTAATAGCGTAACTGGGGACAGAACGGTATGGAAGAAGAAAACGTGTTGCGCCGACCCCAAGTAACTTGGGATAAGGGCAAGAAGATGATGATGATGAGGTATCAAATACCCTGATAGAAGACGTGTACAGCAATGCTGCTTATAAATATTACTAATCAAGTAATCAGTCTTACAAACGTGTTTAAGTTTCCTTTGATCTGACGTTTTCAGTGGCTACTGCAAGCGTTAGATCGAATGAAAACTTAACAATCTATTCTACTCACCAACAAAAAAATACATACCTACTGCACTATCTTTAAGACACTCCATTCTCCCTTCCAAGTACATAGATCATTCAAGAAGTCTAAAAGACTTTTATGACCAAAATGCCGGACACCAGTTTACTGCCCACTAAACTCGCACGGTCAGGACAGCAGCCAACGCTTCCTATACTCAATAAACCCATATAACTGGTCTATAACCCATCGGATGGGTCACAAGCGGTTTTATTGAGTTCCCGCCACAATTTATTAAGAGAATACATTTATTTTTCATGATTTTATTTTATTTCGGGATGGGTGTTGGTTCAGCTGGATTTTATGCTTGAGTTTTGTGGATTCGATTATTTGCATTCGATGTTATTCATCTTACTTTATGCATTTTTCTGTCATCATGGTTCCAATATAAAGGAGAATGTGCGTGCATAGAGGTAGCTATAGATATTTTTCATCATCCTGCTTTAAGTTCTATCAACAGGCGATATTCTATCAGCCATAACGATTGCCAAAAGTTCAAAATAATATATACATTTTATTATTTTTCTTGGTTTGACGATTTCCAGCCTCCCGAACAAGCCGGATTCCGAAAAGGCTTTAGCACCGTAGACCACATACATACGCTGCGGCAGGTTATACAGAAGACAGAAGAGTATAACCTGTCTCTCTGCTTAGCGTTTGCGGACTACGAGAAAGCCTTCGATTCGATCGAGACTTGGGCTGTACTGCAGTCTCTCCAACGGTGCCAGATCGACTACCGGTACATTGAGGTGTTGAAGTGTTTGTACAGAAACGCCACCATGTCAGTCCGTCTTCAGGATCAGACCTCGAAACCAATATTTCTCCAGCGTGGCGTGAGACAGGAAGATGTCATTTCTCCGAAACTGTTCACTGCTGCGCTGGAGGATGTATTCAAGGTTCTGGACTGGAGGGGCCTAGGCATCAATGTTAATGGCGAGTACATCACTCATCTTCGGTTTGCCGACGACATATTGGTCGTGGCTGAGACCATGGAGAGCCTCAATACAATGCTCGATGACCTCAGTAGAGCTTCCGAAAGAGTGGGTCTTAAAATGAACATGGACAAAACCAAGGTGATGTTGAATGCCCATGTTACACCCACTCCTATCAAGGTTGGAGACTCTACACTCGAAGTTGTGGACGACTATGTCTACCTGGGATAAACGATCCAGTTGGGTAGGGCCAACTTCGAGAGAGAGATAAACCGTCGAATCCGACTCGGCTGGGCAGCGTTCGGGAAGTTGCGCGGTGTCTTCTCGTCCAACTTACCACAGTGTCTCAAGACAAAAGTCTATGACCAGTGTGTGTTGCCAGTGATGACATATGGCTCTGAGACGTGGTCGCTTACAATGGGCCTCATCAGAAAGCTTACAGTCACTCAAAGGGCAATGGAGAGGACTATGCTCAGCATTTCCTTGCGTGATCGAATCAGAAATGTAGAGATCCGAAAGAGAACCAATGTTACCGACATAGCTCGAAGAATTGCCAAACTTAAGTGGCAGTGGGCAGGGCACATTGCTCGCAGAACGGATGGCCGATGGGGCAGAAAGGTTCTGGAGTGGCGACCGCGAACCGGAAGACGTTGCGTTGGAAGGCCTCCCACTAGGTGGACCGATGACCTCGTAAAGGTTGCGGGGATCCGCTGGTTGCGAGACGCACGGGACCAGTCAATGTGGCGACGCTTGGGGGAGGCCTATGTCCAGCAGTGGACGTCTTTCGGCTGATATGATGATGATGATTCTTTTTCTTGAGTAACTTCTGTCAGCGGCTTCACCCGCGTGAAAGTCGAAAATTATCCCGAGGAAACATATTCACGGTATAAAAAGTATAATGTGTATCTGTACCAAATTTCATCCAGATCCGTCCAGCCGTTTGAGCGTGAAGAAGTAACAAACATACAAACACATAATAATAGTGTGATTGCATACAAGCGGATACAATAGGACAGCGTATATACAGTGAGCTTGACTTAGAACTTGGCCGTTTTGCCAATCGTTATCGCTACAAGCTTTTCACTCTGGCTAGGGGTTCCCAAAGTTTTTCTGTCATGCCTCCCTACTGCGAAAAAAGTACCCACGCCCCGACCCCTTTAGTGTTTGTGTTTGTATTTAGGTAACAAACAATCATATACAAAAATTCATAATTTAATGAAAAGAAAGGAACATATTAAGAAAGGAAGGTTAAAGGTTGTTTTTGCGCAAGATTACTGTTTCCCCACATCACACATGTATGCTTCTGTCAAGATGCCCAGTTCTAGGTTGAATAAAATAAAGTGCACATCGTAGATCATTAGCAATATCAAGATTGCGCGGGCGACGGAGGACCCAGACCCCACTTTAATAGTTGTCGCACCCCCCAGTTTCCTGGTTTAAATCACTGGTCTGGCCCATATTATCCTCTGTTATATGGGATCGGTGCAACTATCCGTGTAGGTAGCTATTCCAATATTTTCAAAAAGACAGAAACTGTAGTAGTGCAACGAGTGGACTTCGAACTCGATAAGCTTTCGTTCGCCACTCTGAAGCTCTAAATATTGGACCACTGGAATGTTAAGTTTTCAGTTAATCACACTTTTAAAGTGTGTTAAGTTTTCTTTCTAAATAAATTTAATATGACCACCATATTGCTCTGTACAAACTGTAGTTTTCCCATTGGTTGAGTTCAGATTGCTAGAGTACAAATAGGTACCTGGGAAAGTCATTGTCACTTTGATTTACTCTGTGAGTAGGTAATCAGTTTACAGGTTTGATTTATGTACGAAACATTATGATTTTCGTGGTTGTCCTACATTTGGGTGTTAATAGGTACCTACATTTGAGTCTGTTAATGCTTTCACGGTGCGTGGTAATAAAAAGTTTGTTTGAGATTGCCACAAACTAGAATTTTTCCATCGTGAACATATTCAGGCAAACTAATTTAGCCTGAAAAGGTTCTTCAGCTCTGATAACTCAACTACAAATTCTTAATTCGGCAATCAGGGGTTATTGTCAATTTGACTTTTGGAGGTTTATAATCTATGGTAGATTCACTCCCTACTTATGACCCAAGAAAACTGAACTGACAAATAACACAGACATGGGTATCCACATTAATAACCCTACAATAATGTAATTTCCCACTAACCCGGGCGGCAATTATTCAAAACAATGTTAATGCCGGTCGCACAGTGGAAACGTTGGAAATTTAATAACAACACCACTATCAGCCGTGTTATCCATTTATCAGTAGTATCTCCTAATAGGGGTTGTATTACAATGTGTGTATTGATAACGCTGCGGTTTTTTGGGGTGCGGTGCCAGTGATGGTTGTGCGTGGCTGATAGGGAAGATTAAACTTATATAATATCAACAATCTTTATTGTAAATGGGAATTGCGAAAATTCTCGAAACGAACATATTCTTTAGAGCGCCCGTCATAACGGAAGACACGAAGAGTAAAATTAAATATTTTAGAAAAAAAAATAACAGTCTAAAATTATATTCTCAATCCTTTATTACGTACCATAATGTATAAGTCACAATTATGGACCCTGTCGGGCACAGCATATATAAAGTAGGAGAGAGGAGGAAGGACACTGAGTGTTTAATGTGATAAATTAATTGTATTATTGGTAAGTTTAGGTATAAGTAAGTTATAGGTACTGTTTTATTAATATAGAATTTAAGTTAAGAATTATAATTATTGTTTTATAAATTATATACTTCGTATTATTTATATATTTAGAAACATTGCACAAAACATTATTTTTTTAATTATTAATATTAGTTTTATTTAATCATTATTATTTATTTTATTTAATAATCAACATTTTTATTTATTACGTAATTAATATGTATTTTTCATAAGGTAAGTTATTTATTTATTGGATACTCCATGCTTATTTATAAAAAAATATATATATATATATTGCATATATGGGTCGGCAGGCGTCTTTAATAGTGAATATTTGCGAGTATAGGTACAAATAGATAGTTATAAGTTCCTTATAATTTATCATTCAGGTATTCGCATATGCTACAGTAGCATTTGCTTACAAGGAAGAGCCTTAATTTATTGATAAAGATATTATATGTGTTAGAATTCTTTATTATTTCGGGTAACTTATTAAAGATTTTGATGGACATGACAAAGGTACCACTGGAATGCATGTTTAGTTGCGATTGTGGCAAGTTTAGTCTATTTTTATGTTTTAAATTAATTTTATTTTGTATGTCCTCTCTTTTTGTAAAGAATTCTGAGTACATACGCACAAGCTTACAAACTTCAAATATATAAAGACAGGGTAAGGATAAAATCTTTAGTTCCTGAAAGTGGGGTTTACAGCTATCGGTGACTTCAATATTTACTAAGATTCTTATTAGTTTTTTTTGTAGGGTAAATAGCGTGGGTGCATCAGTGCTGTTGCCCCATAAGATGACACCGTATTTGAGCCATGCGAAGGCGTACGCGTAGTACGTTACTACTGCAGTTTTTAAGTCTGTAGTTTTTTTGATCGAGAATTGAGAAGAAGAGGAGGGCGTATGAGAATTTAGATATTTTTGCTCTTACATTCTGAATGTGTGACTTCCAATTTATGTGTGTCTCAATGTTTAGGCCTAGTAGGGTGAAATTATCAACTACTTCTAATTTATTATTTTTAAAGCTAAAGTTTATATTTATTGGTATTTTATATTCTTCATTATAAGGATATAATGTATGTATTCTTTTTATAGTAGAAATAGAAGTTGTCGCTGAATGCTTTAAAATTATGTTGTAACTGCATAAAACATATGAAATCATTCTTCGTGGTCTCAATACGGTTTTAGTATAATTGCCTTACTTTACCTGCGTGCGTTTAGTGGTCGCAAAACAGATTTTTTTATGGTGTTTTTTACTAAAAGTAGAAAGCATTTAGTGAAAAAAATTGAAAATAGTAAAGGGTGTAAACAATTTAACGTTATCTGGTAATCAGTAAAGGGTACACGTTAAATTGTTTACACCCTTTACTATTTTCCATTTTTTTCACTTACCTTCCAAAAACTATTTATTGCCTAAAACCGCTGATACTTCGACCACCCAGGGCCATAAGCCAGCGGTCACACTATCGCTCGGAAGGCGATTACAAGGGTCGTTTGACATTTATGCGGTCCATAGCTAATTGTTTATTTAATCCCGGCCACATCGACGTGCGGCGTGCGGCGTGCGGCCAGTCAACACCGGCCTTACTTGCCAATGGATAAACTAGTTCGGAGATATTTACTGCTTTATGCAGATTCAGGGGTTTATGTTTTGGGTAAGTGAAGAGGATTAGGTCAATATAGGGTAATTTACAAAATAAATTTGATACCTTAGTTAAAAATCTTTAATGTTTACCAAAGCTAAAGGAAAAACCGGCCAAGTGATGGTCTGACTCGCGCACAGAGGGTTCCGTATAAACATCTACATACAATAAAATAAATAGGTAACATTACTAACGTTTTTAAAAAATGAAAGCACCGAACATTGCTCTTACAAAGGGACAAAATTAACTTTGCTGTTCGTTTGGTGAAGGAGCATTATCTTTCACTATAATTTTCGTTCTTCTCCTTTCTCTGTTATATTTGATACATATTAGTATATTTTGTATATTGTGTGTTTGTATTTTATGTTATTATGTCTAAGTAGTATTTATGTTAATTTGTACACTGACAGCCCTAAATTCTTCTCCTGTTGCTCAGTCCATCCAAAGGTTGTCTGTAAGAGATTGCCTAGTGCGATAAGACCGCCCATTGTACACTTGTTATTGTGAACGTTTGTCCTGTATGTTTTTTGTGGTGTACAATAAAGTATATAATAAATAAACTATTGTCCCCATACATCAATACTATGTGAGTAGTCATTATATCCCAAATATATATACATACCCATACAAATATATATGGCGTATAGCAAAAAATTTGTGACGTTTATGGGTCATACATTTTTGTGGCTAAATGTAGTATTGGTACAACTTTGCCCAACCTTTCCGGGAGTGCAGGTGTGATGATATGTTAAGTTGGTTTTTTTGGCTCTTTGAGCGATAGTAACGTTCCTATTACGGAACCCGGCAGCAATACCGTTTCAAAAGATACTTTTACAATCGAAAAATAGTAAAATCCTTTTGAAATCAGTAAAAACAGGCAGCTTTCGTGTACACAAACCAGTCAAAAATCGCCCTATTGCATCATATATCCAAAACCAGTTACAAAAATTATAAAAATCCGATTTTAATATAACGAACACTACACACTGTTCGCGGAAATATGACAACTACCCCCGACATCGCCTGATTCGACGATTTTCGTTCAAACAGGACTCGTCAATAATTCCCGTGCCAAGCACTGTCTCAATATTGGTACAGCGTTAACGAGTTGGTTAAAGGCCCACTTGAATTTCAACTTTATGCTGAAAATTATAAGGTGGTTATTCTCTTGTGTTGGTGACTAATTATTTTATTTAAATATTTGCCAATTACGTCCATGCTGCGATTTGCTTGGTGGACGGTTGTATAATAGCGGGGGTCTGAGGTCTCTGTACAGGTAATAGAGGTTTTGTCAATGAATGGGGGTCTTTATTTGTATGTAAAGAACAGTGGGTTGTTGTATGATGGCTCAATCAGTTGATATTGTTAGTTCTGTGTTTGTTTTTGGAATTAAATAGTTGATTTGTGAGTTATGATACTGGCATATTTGAAATGGGAAACAGACTGTAGATTCTTATAGCAGCTTTTATTTTTCTGTTCTTGTTCGGTTCTTATCTAGAGTGGCACTGAATTTGTATGTTTCTTAACGAAGCTTAAGCTTAACAAAACTTATTTTGTATTTTTTATTATTGATAGGCTTGCGCTTGACCACTATCTCACCTAATGGTAAGCGATGATGTGGTCGTCGATGAGGTACGCTTGCCTAGAAGTAAATACTCCAAAGTTGTTGCTATAAGCACAGATAATATAATACTAGCATACAGATGCCTCATCCCATACAAAAAAACCGTGCCGACGTAACTAGTCTTTTTCATCTGCTTAATCTTGTTATTTTTGTAAGTACATCAATCGCGTTCGATCCCGTTTCACGGCAATAGATGGTGTTAGCAGCGCCTTGCAAGTAAAAGGGTTTACGAGGTTTGTGAATATTTTTTTCTTTAAATACAGTGAAGGTTCGTTTTATAGTATTTTTTTGCACGTTGTTACAGTTTTTTTGTACCAATATGTGTTAAAATGCAAATTTTAACAATCGAGTTGAATGCCTCAGAAATTTAAAAATGCTATGGCATCAATTTTAAATGATCCGTTCAAATAATCTTTGAAATGTGAATTAAGAGCCCAATATTCCAGAATTTTGTACTTAGGAGAGTTAATTAAACAAGAACATACAATGTTTATGTTCAATTCCAGATAATGTTAATTTTAAACACAATTCTATTGAATTGAGTGTACATGTCGCGTCATCTAGTGAGATTTATTGGAACCAAATATTCTTTCTTGGCAATGAGACCCCGTGCTATAAGCAAATACAGACTCCGGCAGGGAATTTGTTAAATCCCCGGCAGCTGGATGAAAACATATTTATGTATGTCTCTTTAGAACTTGGCAAGAAGTGACGTAGAGCCAGGAATTGAGGGAAACCTTTGTCCAGCAGTGAGACAGTACAGGCTAGCTATAATAAAATGATAATACATTTGAACGTATTTTCAAATTATTGAAAATTATTAAATTCACAAACCACAACAAATAATTAATTGTTTCATTTCAAGTGGATGAACCACTTGAAGTGGACACGGCTTTTAATTTATGCTCACTAAACAGATTAATAAAAAAAGCTGTGAATTATTATTTTTTATAATAATTTCGCTTACACTTATAACGACAAGTACTGTGCTGTCAAGTACCTCATTACGGAACGTTATTAAACACAAAATACTTCAGCCTCCTCTCGATGGGAGACTGTTATTAAATTGACAAAAATTATATATCTCTAGTGAAAATTATTTGTTAGGTACCTATTTATTTTTTAAGTTATGTTTAATGGTCTATTAAAATGGTTCGTAATCATTTAAAACCTGGATTTTAAGAGCTCTTAATCGAAATTACTCGTTTCCATGAGCAAATAAATTTTATGTTTTTGTAATTAAATAAAACCGTAGGCAAAAAACTTTTTTTTACTTTTTGCGATCAAATAGTTTACTTTATAGAAAGTATAAGTATTTTTCTAGCTTGCTTTCTATATATTAACCAGTTTCATGACGGTAATTACCAAAACAATAGAAAAGCCATGCTGTCTCGCGTGGATACACGTTTCGGGCACTCAAGGGGATCCACACCAATATTACAAATGTGAAATATTTGTTTGCTTTTCACGAATAAACGGCTGGACCGATTTGGATGAAATAAGTCATGGAAATAATTTGAGAGCCTGGAAAGGACTTACAATTTCATCCTGGTCTTTCTTACTTTTTCTCTCTTACTCTGGTGTCAGAATTAATTAAGCCACCTATGGGAACAGGCCTCTGACTTGGCTATTTCAGACTTACATTAACTATATAAGTCCAGGTTTCCTCACGATGCGATGCCTAATGCTCTCTTGGGATAATAAAACACTTATGACGCGGGTGAAGCTGCGAGAAGAAGCTTGTATAAGGTAAATGATTCAGCTACATTTAATATCTGAAAGGCCTTAACTCTGTTATTTACACTGAAATTGACTGGTCTCTTAGTACTACCTTATTTATGTACAACCAATTCCGTCTCAACAACAAACAGACATTTTAATTTCATTCAACATTTTGATAGTATTTTGTGTAGAGACTCATACAGGCTCAATAAAACATTTCTTGCGGAGAAACTTTGCGACAACTATGGAGTGTCGAGACATTGGGGACGACGTGTATGTGCAGTGTGCAACCCCAGTGTGCATCCATAGTGTGTGTGCGTTTTATAGGGTTCCCTAGTAAAACGGAGTTTTATAGAGACGAGGTTGACGGTTGGTGCTGTTTATTTTTGCAAAGTTATGGACTGAAGTTTTTCGCGGGTGACTTTGGTATGATTTATTTTAGAAACTGTCAATTGCTACATACTAGTTAAATTTTGTTGTTGTGAGACGGACATTACAAGAATTTTAAAATGAAAATTTTTAACAGTTTAAAAACATGAAAATATTTCAGGATGATCGAAGGAGACTGGTGGATACCTGAGGATCATAATATTAAATAAGTGTCCAGTAAATAATATGGTTATGTGTATGTGGGTATTTTTCAAACGAATAAATTGTAAACAAATATAAATAGTACATTATTTCGAACAGTTTCTACAGTAATCGGTAAGTTGATTAAGAATTTAAACTACTTTCCAATGCCTATAAATACCACATACAGAACCCCACCATCAAATTGTACACCAAGTACGCCTTCAAAGAAACTTCATTCAGTATTTTTAACTACGCTCACAACTTTTATAGTACCCGCGACAGAGCGCTACGCCGAGCTGCGCCGCCTACGCCGTCTGCGACCGTACCAAGGGATTTTGTTAGCAGTTTTTTTCATGCTACGAAGCGCTACGGTTGCTACGCGCGTCGCAAACAAGCGTTGAAAATGAAAACTTTGCGGAATTTCTTTTTTATTCTCAACTACATGATACAGTTTTGATATTTTTACGCTGTATCCTTTCTGTGGTGAGTAGAGAGTTGGGTTAAGTTTTTAAAATTTGTTTCTTAGTTTACCAACTTACTTTGAGTAAGATGCTCGTGGATAGATTATAAGTTAAGTGATTCTTAACCGTTGCTTTCAAGGTCATTCGTAATAGATTCGATCGATCCATTCGATCCATGACATAGTTGGGAGGCTAAAAGTCTGACAACTGGTCTTGTCATGGGGTATCGTGTTACCCAGTTACCGGGTTTTGGAGTCAGAAGCAGTCGTTCAATGGTTAGACAGGAAGCCACACCAACATAGTGGGACAAGACTAAATAGATTGACTTTGATTTAGGCACATAACAATATTTTACGGGGAAAACATTTTTATCTTGGCTAGACACCATTTTGAGTAAAAAATTTATAAACTGAAGTCAAAAAAATAGTTTCCGAATCCGCACCTATCTGAGCAGCGATTTATTGGATAACAGGAATCCGATATGAGACGCATCCTAACTCCGTCGCGATAAACAGGACTCCACAAGATCGGTCCGGCTGATTGCGCGTTCTCTCGAAAAGTCGCAAGACTGTATATCAGTGAAAAGTTTTGGTATACATAGGCTTTATTTTTGAAGGGGACAGAGCTAGGGGTTGACTAAAATGTCACACGGGCTTCTAAACAAAATTTACGAGAAAATCAAATGAGATACGTGTTACAAAACGATTCAGGTATTTCCAATAAGAAACAACAAAACACAAATACAAGCTTATAAATATGACATAACTAATGGAACATTGCGATTAATATTTAGCGCATTTCATAGTTTTTGGGTCAATTTAAAACCCAACACAATTATTTCTGGAACAACTTCAGCTAGTTAAGTAATTTTTAGGGTTCCGTACCCAAAGGGTAAAAACGGGACCCTATTACTAAGACTCCGCGGTCCGTCTGTCTATCTGTCTGTTACCAGGCTGTATCTCATGAACCGTAGTACCTAGACAGTTGAAACTTTCACAGATTATGTATTTCTGTTACCGCTATAACAACAAATACTAAAAATAGGATAAAAATAACATTTAAGTAGGGTCCCATACAACAAACGTGATTCCTTAGCTTCGTGCGCGAGTCCGACTCGCCGGTTGGCCGGTTTTTGATAAATTTATAATCACTTTACATCTTGTGAACAAACATTAGATTATCTATACCGATTGGATAACCATAACTTAATTTTCATACAGATCCGAATGTTGATTCGCCTAATCACTTCGATTACAGATACGACTAAGATCGCTGCCTACCCCATTACCAAAGACAATACAAGTTACACCCACGTACACAAACAATAACAAACATATCCCATTCAATTTGGAAGGATCATTAACATGTATTAAACTAACGAATTCCACTAATTTAATGACGGCAACAATTAATTTGATTACATTAATAAGTTTCACCTTTGTTCTGTTTTGATCATTAGCTACCAGTAATTAATTTTAGTATGTTATGATTTGAAAGGTGTGAGTTTATTATGACGTGTAATTGTAATGCTTTTGTGGTTAAATTAACTCTAGTTTTTGCCTGCTACTTTGTTCGTGGTATTGTTTTAAACATACATAATATCAGGCCTGTATTCCTCAAAGGGCTATTGAGAGGTCCACGTATAGTACAGTTCGACAGTTAGGTATCTTGTTTCTAATAAGTTCCATGTCATAGAGGACGAGTCTTTAATTTTCATAAATCGGGCACAAACCTAGATAAAGCAGAAATTTATTTAGAAAGTATTCAGAAATTTCACATGGAAAAACCCAATAACACTTTCTCCAACTCGGGCATCGAAGCCAGGATCTTATGATTGGCAGGAGCTCTTGCAACTGAGAACAACGAGACAGTCTTCATTAACATTTTAACTCACTGTGGAATTTCTCGGCAGTATCAAAAGTATTATTTCATACTGATACACTAGAACGGTTGACAATGGAAAATGAAAGTTGGTGGAAAACTTGTTCTTTCCACCACAAATAACATGGGACGAGAGATGATGATGATGATGAAAGCAACACTAGGTGCTTCAATATCTTTTAACAATAATCGCTTAAATATACTTAAAATCATTGACCCATTTCAAAGAATCTATCTTTATCACCCACAGTAAAAAATCCTCTTGAATATCCCGCCCCTAAATAAAACCAAAAATATAATAAAGAAATCCCCAGCTGTTCCTTCTTCCCATTTAATGAACCAAAAAATACATTCATCGTCTAAATTACAAAAGAAATTATATACTTCTGTGATATAAGAAAAAAGATTCTTTAACATAAAAACGATCGGGTTGTCGCAGACGAACAGATAAAAAAATGGATCGTATTACTCGCCTGACAGCCCTACCACGAAATTAGGACATTGGCAGCTTTATCGATTCATACCCGTTACATTGATCGTCGAACAACGAATAACTGTTACTGCGATCCTAGATACCGCGCAATGTATTTTCTTGTGATGTAATTTTTTGAAGGGATCCAAGGTCGGCGCCCAAAGCATCAGGTGATAGCTATTGGAGAATTTTTCGATCATTTATTTTTATGGATATCGTCGATTCGGGCGATTTTTCGACACACTCGATGGCCTTTGGAAGTTTTTTCATTATTTTATCGATAATAATATTTAGTGGGATATGGGGAAAGTTTAGGACTTAAGCTATTGTTTGAATGGGCAATAACTTTCGGAAGTCAATAGAAATATTTAATTCGTGGAAAAGACATAATGCGGTCTGCCTTGAGTTTGACTACGTAATTTCTGTATTATTTATAGCAGTTTTGCGGATGCGTTAATTAAGGTAGGTATTCGATTCTAGATTATTCTTCCTACAAATAGTGGCCAGTATCCTACCTATTTTGATTGTTACAGGTTTATATTAAGATTATTAATAGCCAAGCACTGCAACAATGAAAATTACAACCAAACATGAATAATTAAATCGACAAAAGCCGACAAACAACCACTGGTCAAGACGTCAACCAGACATCACAACTTGAGTTCTCCTTGTTGCATAAAATATTTACTGTAGTGCTGAGTATATTCAACAGGTACTTCAAGAGACTCCGTATCAAAACGAATTATACGTAGAATGTCATATTCTCAAAATAACCTATCAGGAAATCGTCCTATTAGCAGAACGTCCTACTTTCAATGTATACTAAAAATTACTATCGATTTTTCGTACATACATACATAAACTCACGCCTTTTTACCCGACTGCCGAAGGAGGGTAATGTGTTTATCAGTCTATGTATGTATGTATGTATGTATGTATGTTTGTTCCTATGTGGCGTTCCAGAGACCAAACGCGTTGGCCGATTTTGATGATTCATACGTCAATCGATTCGTCTTAACCCTGCGAGTGTCATAGGCTACGTTAAAATTGGACAATAGAAAAATGGCGGATTTTGGGCGCCATATTGTGGGGTCCCAAATTTTTTTTTTCTTCCAAACCCAGTGTGTGGGGTATCAAAATAAAGGGTTTTAAGAGGAGATTTCAAAAATATATAACACGTTTAAATGTATCTAATTCGAAAAAAACTTAACTAAAAACTTATAAATAAAAAAAGTTAAATCAAAAAATCAAAAATCCCGACTGCTTCAAAAGCGAACTAAAAAGACGTAAACAAGGAAAAAATCATGCTGTGCAGGCGGAGGATACACCAGATTTTGGTCAGCCAGCCCGCGACTATGTATCCTCCGACTGCACAGCATGATTTTTTCCTTGTTTACGTCTTTTTAGTTCGCTTTTGAAGCAGTCGGGTTTTTTGATTTTTTGATTTAACTTTTTTTTTTCCATGGGGGTAGGCAGAAACTACAGAACGCCACCTGCTACGATGCTTACATACTTCTTTTGCTTCACACACATTCATACATCTAGTCATAAACACACGTTGGTTATGGGTACTGCGCACTTGGCCTTTCTGAAGAACATCACCTATAAGGTCTATGTATGTCTTTCTAGGGCGTCCCCTCCCGGCGTTTCCATTCACGTCTGCCTTGTAAATACCTTTCGTTAGTCGACTTTCATTCATCCTCTCAACATGGCCAAACCATCTAAACATACCCTTTTCAATTTTAGTCACTACATCTTCTTTTAAACCACAACGTTGTCTTATTACCTCATTCCTCAATCTATCAGTTAAAGTTACACCACACATACTCCGCAAGGAGCGCATTTCTATTGCTTTAATCCTACTTTCACGTCTTTTTTGCCATACCCAGCCTTCACTTCCATACATAAGTGTAGGCACCAGCACGCTGTTGTGAACGGCGAGTCGAGCTTCCGGAGACCAGGATTTTTCGTCATGTCTTAAAAGTAAAATTTAAACTAAAACAAGAATCAAAGCATTACAGCAATATGTCGAGTCAACCATTTGATGTTGCTGTTAAAAATACTTCCGGTCGGATGAAGGTTTCGATGGAACAAAAATCTTTAATGTGGGCTCATACTCGAGGGAGGAGGCGAAGCCGCCTGGACAAGTTCAAGACAAGGTTTTGCAGCTACGGCCGTGACCTCATCGCGGCTGTCGCTGCTGCGAATAACGACTTGCTCTCGGTCGTGGTCCAGTCCACGGTTCAAAATGACACCGCGTGGGACACAGTCGTCCCCTTCTGCGAGGAACTGAACGTTGCAAAGGAGGCGGCAGAAAGGTAACGAGAGGATAAAATCTTCCTCTCTATCCGAAGCAGATGCACCGGGCAACGAAAATCGTGACATTATGGCTGGCTGCCACAAGATGTGACCCGTGGGAACTTGAGGAGTTTGTCGCCACAACTGACCGCACCGCCTTTTCAGTACTTTGGAGGACAATTTCTCCCAATATGTTGAGATTGGGCAGCTAAAAAAATTCGCCTCTGTTATTTTAGACTATTCTCTAACATATATCATAATAAATCAAAATGGAGCCGGACATTTCCTTGTTAGTTATGCAATAACATAAACCTAGTAAAAGTCGCTTTCTATCTAGAAAATAATTATTTAAACACAATAAAAACTTATAATCGCCACTGACACTCGGCGTTAAAAATATTTTAATTGACTCGACAACATAGAGAGATCTAGACTGTCGCCTTTATCACATAAGAATAGACATGCGTTACAGATAGCCACCTGCTACATACAAGGAGTATGTATTGCTTCGTCTACTATTTGTCATTCACTCCCGAAGATATTCAAATAGCTCTGCCAGACTAATTACAAAATTATCATAATTCACAATTTTCCGTACGAGTTCTAAGCCCACGCGATTCAGGGCACAGAAAAATGTAGTGACGGACAAAAGGCAATCCCTGTGAGACGTGAGTTAGCCACAAGAGGCGAAGTTACCGTCACTGCTCACCCAATAAAAACTACGAGCGTTGTGCTGTGTGTTTATGCATACTCTAGCGGGGTTTTGATTGTAAAGGTGTGAGCAGACTGAGTGGCGGGTATATGCGGCGAGATTGTAGTTTTCCAATGTTGTCTTTCCATCTCAAAGATTAATGGATGGTGAACAGGTGAATACACCCCATAGTAATGTGATTGAAGTGTTTCATATTATTTTCGTTTTACTCATGGAACCAGATTTCTCGATGAGAGAATCTTATTCGATTAAATATAATTAGGGTATCTATTTACTTAAAGATTGAAAGTGTGTTTATTAAGACATCATTAATCCTTGAGGGAACTTAGGCATTTAGTTATATAAATTTGAAATCTCCAACTTGCCTTGAGCAAGCCTGTTTTATAATGCTCGTGCCTTTAGGGCTAGGCCTTTGTCCTGCAGTGGGACAGTAACATGAGTTTACTTGGTATTGTTCGTCGAATCGTTGAGCTCCTTAAATACTGATTAGAGCTGCACGCTCAGTGACAAATGCCTGCACTGACTGGACAGGTCCACTCAAATCTATGTGTGTGGTTCTTTTCTCAAAAGACTATTAGGCACCAATCTACATGGTCTTTACATGATCTAACCAAGATTTGGTCTAAACTTTAAAAGAGACTGTGATCTCTGAGTTTGTTACGGCCTTTCTTCTCAGAGTAGTCAGATAGGAAACGCCAACCTCATCGAGTTTAAAAAAAATATGATTGACATGTAAAAGTGTTTGTACAAACCATCTTACGGAAATAAAATCATTTATCATTTACTATTCTCATAAATTAAACGCTGTTAAAAACTTGCACTGTCTTGCCGACCTACTTTTTCTTTGCAATCTTCCACTTCAGAAAAACCATAGTTTTGAACACCTCAAACAATCGCATTCAAAAATCGTACTCCAAATTCAAACTCAAACACACCAATCTGAACGAAACCTAACCAAACTTTTGTCCGTGTTCGAATAAAAAATAAAAAAATCCTGGCTGGTCTATTCATCAGACTCTTTTCATAATCGGCCGCTAGGGGCAGCACTCGGGTGATTTCGCATAGTGGTCGGAGCAACTTGTGCTGAACGTTTATATTCAATACCTATCGATATTTCGTTGGTATTTTTGGATTGGCGTTATGGTTTAAATGGGAGTGAGCTAGTAGTTTTATTGTTGTAAAAAAATGTTCATGGTTGTATGTGAGTAAAAATCTGCCTGTCAATAACTAGCCTGTATGTTATTCTGACTAGAATAATGTTGAATTACCTGCTAACTTCTGGCCGCTCTGCTACTTTGAAAA
Organism: Orthosia gothica; assembly: GCA_949775005.1. Classification (NCBI taxonomy): domain Eukaryota; kingdom Metazoa; phylum Arthropoda; class Insecta; order Lepidoptera; family Noctuidae; genus Orthosia; species Orthosia gothica. The sequence continues at coordinate 16,393,636 of OX459067.1, forward strand.
GTGTTTTATTATTCCAAGGTAACTTACTACCGGCATGCAAATTATTACATCTCCTAATTCATAATAATCTATCCTAGTGTCAAGTTTCATGAAAAGCCGTACAGGGATTTAGACATGAAAACATAAAAGCAGAACGGACTTTCGCAATTATACCTAATGATAACAAACTGATTTTTTTTACCCTGGTGTAATGCTCATGCATACTGCGCTACCATAGAGAGCATAGAGAGCAGTGGTGGCCCAGTGGTATCGGCCGCGACTTACATGTTGTATGTCTTGGGTTCGAGCCCAGGCGCTTTACTTTGTGTAAATTATTTCTTCACCACTGCTCTCAAAACGGTGAAGGAAAACATCGTGAAGAAACCGGCATGTCCTAGAACCAAAAATTCAAAGACATGTGACATCCACCAACCCGCACTGGGCCCGCGTGGTGGATTACAGCCCATTCCCTCTCACAGAGAGGAGACCTGTGTCCGAGCAGTGAGAACATTAATAGGCTGATGATGTGTGATGTGACTGCGCTACCAACGGGTGATAGCACTAAAACTCCCGGTGTCCACCTATGCCGCTTATAGTGGGAACACGGGACACTGTGCGCCGTGACCATCCCAGGGACCAAAACAGCAGCATGGGTTCAAGACGACTCCGTGTATGGCACCCTTGGTCCCCTTGTGACGGGTTAAGGTCGATGGCCCCGCCATATCGTATGGAACCTTAGACGCTCCATAAGACATCGCAGCCCATCTCAGTTGCGACGTCACCTGTTACCAACGGCACCGCAACCTACTAGTTGGCCGCTACGTTGTCGGCTTAATCGGCAAAAGCTCTGAAGAGCGGCCCTTCCTCGGGTTCCTCTTCGCTTCACCGTGGGTGACCAAGCCACGGTTACTGAGTCCCCCCGCCTCGACAATGCGGGAACCCGCTGTGGGGATAAAGAACATACTTACCATATAAAAAACCCGTAGGTACACATACACTTCCTCCTTCAGCTTCTGATGTAAGTACCCACATAGAAAAGTTATCCAAAATCATAACTTTATTGAGATAATAAAGTTTTAATCATTCCATTCGTCAATCAGCTCCGCCCAAGTCATAAGAAAATGCAATCCAATATGAAACCATATCTCAAACCCTAAGTAATAAACGCAGATAAGACAAAAGCCCAAAGATTAAATTTTATTATAAGGATAGTTCAATTAAAGACCCCTTCTCAAGGTCCCACGGGTCTCGTGAGTAGGGGTTGCAGAGGGTAGCAATTATACCGTGTCTACGATGATGAATGAGTAATGAATGTAAGAGGTATTTTATTAATTAATTGATCATGATTTTTGTTTGCAGTAATTAAGGAGTAGGTAGAAGAAAATGTAAAATGTTTGTTAACAATTTTGGTTTATTTAACCCTTTTGTTTAGATATATCATAATCTTCTAAATCCTGACATGTTTGTGCAGAATGAAAACGTTTACTTTATCTCGTAATTAAAAAAAGGTTGTGAGAGAATGCTGCTACATTTTGTATTATGATGACATTTTGATTTAGGTACTGTTTTTAAAATAAGGAATTTCCAAAATGCACCCTTTGAAATTTGCCGATGCAAAATCTGACTTTCATTTTTATCAGAGTTTGGATAAGCCTTGTCTATGACAATATAGGGAACCATTCCAGGAACTAGCTGAAGGTAGTTTTCAATAAGTAAAGAAGTGGTATAACATAATTATCTTATAAAAACTTTGTCACAAAAACAAGACACTATAAAGTGCAAAATAACTTTCGTTTCGGAAGTCATTTTCTTTCGTACCTCATGGTTTTATCGTTCTGCGACATCGACTTCCGAAACGAAAGTTATTTTGCATTTGTTAGTATTTTGTTTTTGAAGTCGGTTAATTTTTTTGCGATAAGGTTTTTATTTCTCTCTTTTTAATGTTCACCATCACAACAAATTGAGCAAGTTCCATAGTATAAGGTATTCCATATTGTAAGGTATCCAAAGGATTAATAACTCCATTTACAAATTCATGCTGTTTGTCGCTAAATATTTCGGTTGTATACTCCATATCTTGAAAACTGCCAAACCGATTTTGATGCAACTTGTACTATAGCCTAGTTGTAGTTGAGAGATACTTAATAATACAAAAAAAAACAAAAGCGGTTTAGCCAAACGCGAGAAAATCGCGGACCAAAATACATACATACAAACATATAGGTCTAACTGAGAATTTTCTCTTGAAGTCGGTTAAAAAGCCAGTTATCCATTCCCTCCCAGCTCACTATAGCAAATTCCTTCACATTTAATACATGAAAAATTCGTCTGCGGCTCATAATCCTCTCTGGATACAAAAATAAGTCTCACCCAGTATTAATCTCCTTAAAAAGGGCACAGGGTGAGTATTATATTCATTCCTAAGCTATACAACCATGGCATACATGGGAAAATGAACCTTTCTGTTTGATTATCTACGTTTTCAATTGAAAATCTGAATTTGATGAAAACTGGAAGAGAAGTAGCTTGTTAACTGATGAAATACAGTTGGTTGCTCATGTGTGGTATCACTGTAACCTTGGGCTAGCGTTGTTAGAAGATTCAATAGAATAAAAGGTCAGTTTGTACTAGTTTTATTACCATTGACGCCCAGCTTATTGTTCAAATTATGGTAGCTTTATTTTACAAGTTATATATTGTTCTGTTGCGAGACAGAGTCAGCTTATGATTCCTTTTAGTTGAGAATTGTATAGTATGGTTTATGATTTCGTGACGTCTATATATCAATTACATAACTGTCAAAATGTGGGTGTACTATAGGTGCCAAATAAACTAGTTTTCTTTCTTTTATTTAGGTGCACCTCTGCCTATACCGTTCGAAGAATACAGGCGTGATATCATGTTTATTTATCAACTAGCGGACGCCTCGTAGTTTCACTCGCGTTGTGCCCGTTCTCGTAGGAATACAGGAATAAAAGTATCCTATGTCACCCGGGGATAGTGTAGCTTCCCAACGGTGAAAGAATTTTTGAAATCGGTCCAGTAGTTTTTAAGTTTATTCGTTACATACAAAAATACAAATCTTCCCTCTTATAATATTATTATTAGTATAGAAGTATAGATATAGAAGAGTATAAATTCGTTATTATTTTACCAACTGAATCTGTAATACTTAATCCGCAAATCAAAATCACGAACCGTAACAAACCTTGTTACAATTTACCCTTATATGGCGCATTCTTAACAAGATCTAAAAGAAAACTACAAAGAACAGGGGGGTAACCACAAGCTCTTAGAGTAAGGTTATTTTGAGATCGAGTAAGTGACAGATGTATACAAGTCAGATACATCTGTCCCTTACTCGATCTCAAAATAACCTTACTCTAAGAGCTTGTGGTCACCCCCCTGATGTACAACTCTGATCAAATACTCACTAACCTTCCGCCACAGCCTCTTTCCGAGTTAATCACCCACAAGCAAAACTTTTGCTAATAATAAACTTTTTCACCGTATTTTGGGACAAATCTCTTGAATCAAACCCGTTGTAACCGCATCTGGTCGTAATAAAAAGTTGGTCCGCCATTGCGGTAATGGCCGAATATCGATGTGAGTTTGATAATATTTTATGGGCTGCTTTATGTTTGTTTGATGGTGGCACACTAATGGAGGATGTGGTGGGCCTTTTGTTTTTATTATTGGTATTTTTTTATTGTCATCGTTATTTATTTTTATACGAGTACGTTATTGAGCTGAGTGTTTAGTATGACATGGATCATATTTTTTATAGTTCTGTTTTTAATTACACTATAATTCACATTAAAACAAAGCAAAATCCATAAGTTACATAATTTCTTCATAAAACACAACTTAGTGATAGCATGACGCTATCGCGGTACCGTTTAAACTTAACCAAATTGAGTAATAACTTAACTAATTAATCCAATTGTGTTCTGAGTGCTTCTAATTTAGAACAATTAGGTAGGTACCAATACAATACTACTAATACAATAATTGCATAATAATGTCCCTCTTAAAAGCACTTAGTACCTACTGCACCACCACTACACACAGTCAAAGCGCAAAACCTCTGGTCGTGGATACATTTAAAAAGAGTTACCGCGGCCCTGGCTGACAAAATATAAAACTATTTAAATTACCTTTTTTTTTGTTGACTAGGGGAAACCATTAAAACGCACCTGCGACACTTTTGGGTAATAGACCAGAGAGTGTGGGCTTTATAACCCATTAAACCACTCCGGTGATCACCATCAGCACGTAGAAGGATCCCCGTGACCTCTTAAAAGACCACCCTGGAACCTCCTCTGTGCAACGCCTGTTAGTGCAAATCCCTGGGAAATTAAAGTATCAAGGACTTTTCTAGCAATACCTATCATCCTTCTTCGCTAAAAGTTTATGTGCAGTTTTGTCTAGATATTTAAGTTTTCTCCCTCCTGGTCGTTGTTAACGATGGACATCCAGATTAAGTGGAGTTTTCCACGTTTATTCTGATCGGTGTCAATGCTTAGAATGTTTTTGCTCACGTAATCTTCAGGGGGGTGACCACAAGCTCTTAGAGTAAGGTTATTTTGAGTGTGTGTAAGGGACAGATGTATATGACGTGTATACATCTGTCACTTACTCGATCTCAAAATAACCTTACTCTAAGAGCTTGTGGTCACCCCCCAGGTCTTCTGATCACTGCCCATTCCATCTCAGGCAAGCATAGGCAAGCCTTAGATTGGACGGATCTTTAAACTTCCATACCCACATATTTACCAATAATTAAAAAGTGTGTTGACTTTAATGTCACAAGTTTGTTACCTAGTAAAAAAAATACAGATTTATACAACCATCATAATTTAACTTTATGGTAGATACAGTTACATTTTTCATAAAACCCACCAGTCTTTAAAAAAGATACCACTTCATAAATAATAATAACATCTACCAGTTTTACGAGACAATAAAATGCTCGTATATTATGACGAATATTTCTGAGTACACGGCAAATGCATCTGTGTTTTATAGGCAGACTACTATTGGCCAATGTTTGAGCCAATGTGTCTAGGACATGGTGCAATGATTTGAGAGAAAGTAGGAAATATAGGCAGATTTCGATTTTTATTGCATTTCCATTTAGTAGTAGCATATTTAACACCAATAAGTAGTGAGTCATTCTGTGGATATCAGAAAAAAATATGTTGTGAGTTTCGAAAGAGATCGCTATAGTATTATCATTAAACATTTTAATCAATCCTATGGCAACTCTATGGTTATCTGCCTCTATGAAAAACAAGTTGTGGTCTACCCATATACATAGCAGACACAGCAGTACCAATATCTTTGTATGCCTAAGTTATTATTAAAGTTAGCTTATGACGTTCAAAATTTTTGAATGTAATTATTCGCGGGCTGATGCAATCCAACATGCACAGGTTCTTAATATCACCAACCATAGTGAAATTCTCGGATATGATCTACCATTCAATAAACTCCAGCCAACATTGATCCAAAGCACAAACCTTGGTTCCACGTCCATTTCAGACCCATTAATGGATATTTGTCCCCCTGTATGTTCAAGCTTACTTTTTGTAGGGACCGCCAGGGGACATTTTTGTTCGTGTTGCCGATTTTTGGCACTAATAGAATCAGACTGGGCCCGTCTGTGAGCATTTGATGGAAACCGTATTGTGTACTCAGTGCCAGTGTGATTGGATTTCATGTTTTAAATAAATGCAGTTTTATTGAGTGCACTGACTAGATTTTTTTGGTCTGTATTTTATGTGTCATCGATTTTAGTTATACTAAAATGCACACAGTACGTGATCGATCAAATTTTATTGAGTTTTACTGTAGTTTATATTCAGTGTATGAATATCAACGATCAACGATGAGTTGGGAACCTTATCATTGAACATAGGTGTCAAATCTGATGAAGTTAAAGTCAATAACAAGATCGGTTAATATTATTCTATAGCTCGAAACACATTGTCATAGTAGATTTTCTTCTGTGATAACAAATTCTCTAGGATTAAGGTTACAAAACTTACACACTTTTTGATTTTTAGCTATGGACGTAATTTTTACGAATAATAAGAAACCTGAAATCTGACACCAGTCTTCCCATGGGGTATCCTGTTACCCAGTTACTAGGTTGTGGAGGTCAGATAGGCAGTCGCTCCATGTAAAATAATGGTATCCAGCTGAATACGATTATAGTTAGATGGGAAGCCGATACGGATATTAGTTGGGAAAAGGCTAGGCAGACTGATTGAACGTCATTCGAAGTTAACGATCATAAGCAGTGGCTGTCGGTAGGTAGTGGATGACCCTCACGCATACAAATATCTACCATTACAGAGAGGGTGACTTATTAATGCAAGTGACCGTGCATAGGATAGCCAGTGATACAGTTAATGTCAGTCATCTGTACCAGTTTATTAGCTATTATGCTGATAGAATAATCAGCCAGCAATGTTTCCACTACTGGGATGTCCCGGTAGTGAGAAAGATGGGAGTCCAGTATTTGAGTGGGATTCTGCCATATTTTACCATCCAGGCTCGGAGCGGGTTAGTCGATGTCACATGTCTTCGATTTTTTCGTTCTTATATGTCATAGCGTTCCTCGCGACAATGTTTTGAGAGCAGTGGCTAAGAAATAAATTCTTCTCGGCAAGCGTGCTTCACAGTCGACCACATCTTCGCTTACCATCAGATGAGATAGTAGTCAAGCGTGAACCTACATATAATAAAAAAAATTGATACACAATGTTATGTTGAATCACCTAACTACCCGTAACGACTATCAACGATCTTCAAATTACAGCCTAGACCAATGGCTTAAAGTACTTTCCGAGGCACGGAGGAATCTCGCTATGTAAAGATGGTCACCCATCCACGGACCAACCTTAGCGTGCGTTGCTTACCTTGAAGATCGACCTGTGCGACTGTTAATATACAGCCACGAGCTCCTCAAGTTATGTTGAAACCACGTATGAATCGTTATTGTATAGCCAACCAATTTCAGGGTCACCGAACTTTCTCCACAAACCCCTGACTAACAAGTGCATATATTACGACCAAACTGTAAAGGCATGTACCAAAGCACCAGCGTTAAAAAACTACCCCTTTAATCTCATCGCAACAATTGTATGAAATTAGCTCCCCTGCCTTATCAAAACTCCCCTGTAACTGCGAGAATATGCAAATGTAATGTTGGTACGAAGAATTAATCGTTCCCTTTTAATTTATACTGTCGCCCACAACGCGATGACCGGTATAGTTTCCTGTGTGAGACTTGCTTTAGAGGGGGATCTAATTAATTTTGTTACTCTTTTTGTTTTCATGGTAATAATGGTAGAGATTGGGTATCTATGCGTTCTGTGGAATCCCCCTTTACGGGTAGCAATTTATGGTATAATGTCTTTTAGGTATTGTTATGTCTTTCCGGTTTATTTGAATGAAAAAAAAAATCACCGTAATTTGAATTGAAAGTTGAAAACGTCGAGGAAACATTAGGAACCTTTTTTTAATCAGTTACTACTTTTTATGATACATTATACAACCTTTTAATCCGTAGCGAAAAAGGATTCCAGTACCTACACAAGCAATTAAGAATTATACCAAGCTCAAATACAAACCCAGAGGAACAATTCCTAAACATATTACCGAAAAAATATAAGCTTAATCCTCGAATCAATGCATAATTCTTCATTACCAAAAACTCAGGCAAAATTTACCGGTACAATCCCGATACTGTGAACAACAAACCATTATTTTCCACAGATAAAAAATAACGGGTGGAATTAACAGCAAAGTTGCACAGAGGTGCCACCTAGTGTCCATTTCGTATGAAAATTTCATTAGCTATGTGTACTGCGCTCGGCGGTACGAAAGATATACGTCGTCCCGTTAACGATGGTGCATTCAATGCTTTTTGGAAAAGAATTATAGCGGATGCCAGGACCACAAAAGTTTTCTTATTTGGGATTCTTTAAATGCTGAGTTGCTTAAACTACAGTACTTTGGAATTCTGTAAGCATTGTAGAGTAGTAAATGAGAATGTGTAATTACCTAGTTAGTTTCAAAGTTTGTAATTTTAAGACAGAGGTTTATTAAATAACTTATTTGCGATTAGTTCAGTGGCATCGAGTTAAACTGGCAGCTGACGCCGCTGAGCTGGGCAATGACTAGGCTGATTTTTATTGATCAAGTTTATGGAAACTTGTATAGTACCTGTAATGTTAATGATCTAGAAGACGGGGTATTCCTCGAAACGCACCAGCGATGAAACATATATATTCTTAACAGATGAAATATACTCAATCAATGCGATCACGATCAGCCTTCCTTAGCGTCTACGTTTCCGAGCCGTAACTAAAGATGGAGAACACAAGACAGTTCACCAGCTTCATCTTTGTCTTGCGAGATATGTTACGGTCTCTCCAGATTCACTGCAGTTGGGACATTGCGCTTTTGGCCATACCGATTCGTCTCCTGATTTCCTTCTCACAAGACCCTGTGTTGCTGATGGTAGCGCCCAGGTAAATAAACTCTCCAGCAGCCTTACCATTTCAGCTTCGTTCGCCGCTAATAGCGTTGTGTCGTCTGCGTAACGGAGGTTTGTGATCCTACTGCCACCAACAGTGACACCTCCCGCCCAGTTATCAAAAGTACGCCGGATGATGTACTCTCCATACACGTTAAATAGAATGAGGGATAGGATGCAACCCTGGCGTACCTTTTTCAAACCTAAAAAGCTCCGATGACGTCCTTTCAACCTTCACAACGCCCTGGTTGTTTTGGTAGAGCGATTGGATCAGCAAAACCATACCAATCAGTACCAACCATAGGCAGTCATTTGGCAGTTGCTATAATGTGTAATAAAATACCCATTGACATTTCATGTGGCACTTATTTTATGAAAATCCCGAAACACCAACATGTTGGTACCCAACCTCCCATCACTACAACGACTACTCACAATCTACATGGACTTTCAATGGGGGACTGCATCCGGGACAGCGAAATTTACACGCCGTCGAATTAGTCGGGACCCCTCGGCATTTGCATGGCTCCCCTTATTACAGGTAGCTACATCATGCTAATGACGTCATTCTGGTGGATACGGTCATCTTATGGTGTTGGTCGTGACTGTTTAATTGTAGTGTGTGTGGAGCTTTATTGAGGTCTAAAGCTTTGGTAAGTGTTAATGTTGATATTATACTGGTGATGTCATAAATGTCTGTGTAGCATAATAAGAAGTAAAGCCTTTTATACTTTATACTATCTTAATATTACGTGTAATGCCAGCCTGACCCTCATCAAGTTGTAAAACTTACATGTTATAACGAAACGCTATTATTGTATACAATGACAACGTTTGCATAATATGACACGACATTAATAAGTTCGGTAGGAAACAAAACTAGACTGCTCATCGAGTTTTTCGAGGCATTAGCAGTAAGCTCGTCGACTCTTCACGTGACCAGAGGGCTGGCTTTTCTTCGGCCAGATAATCAGCATTGTCATCCAACGTACGTTGCGTTCTGGCCACGTTTTCCATTGACATCGATGTGGACAATTTTTATTTTATTTGTTATAGGCTCGCGCTTGACCACTATCTCGCCTGATGATAAGTGATGATGTGGTCGAAGGTGAAAAACGCTTGCCTGGAAGTAACCTATTCACTCTTAACTTGAAGGCCCCTTGAGGTTGTAGTTATCAGGAAACAAAGACGCCGGCCGGCAGGGAATTCCAGTCCTTAGCTGTACGCAGAATGAAAGTATTTTCAAAACGCTTTGTGCGTATGGGTGGGATATCCACCATGTACTGATGGCGCATTGCCGTATGTCTTGTAGTCCGATGATGGAAAGGGCTAGGCGGAATCAAATGTGCAGTTCCATCGCACACTCCCCGAAATATAACCGATAGAAAACCGACAGGCTGGCAACTCGTCGTTTGATGCGCAATGAGCCCTTTTTCCTCTCCCCTTTATATATCTATAGGTTTATTTTGTTATTAGTCATAAGTTTTTAAATACTCAATGGTATATATGTATTATTATGACTAGATGTATGAATGTGTGGGAAGCAAAAGAAGTATGTAAGGATCGTATTAGGTGGCGTTTTGTAGTTTCTGCCTACCCTACCTTAGGAAAAAGTCGTGAGTTTATGTATGTATATGTATTATAAAGGAATATCAAATCAAGACTGATTATTAACACTCGAACTTGAGGCTTCTGTTAGTATTTCAAGATAGCTGCACACTCTATAATTTGCGTCAATTACATGAAGTTTAAATTTCTGACGAAACCTGTGTCAGACAAACAGATGTTCGATGAATATAGGCTGATATTTTTATTTTGAAGATGAATTTTCACGGCACGGTTGGCGAATTAGCGGTTGAGCGATTGGCTGACGCGCTACATGTTGCGGGTTCGATCTCACACGGAACAAATATTGGTATGGGCTAGATAGTTGTTGTTATTCGGCTGTTTGCGGGTGTCGGGTTTAAAAAATAATTTCATTCATTATTGGCTCAATAATGATCCAGGTTTGGGGGTAACCATCCATTCTTATTTGTTAATGTAGGTACAATTTTTAATGAATTTGATTTGATTTGTGTGTGGCCAATTTTAATTTAAAAAAAATATATTTAAATATATTTTTGAACCGCTCTAACAGTCATCCCTAAACCGAGCTCCCTACTCCTATATCTGCACAGCCCCATATAATGGCTACCGTTGGTACCGGCTTGCACATCCCTAGTAAGGGCTACCTACCGCTCGTGGACGCTTTACGAGCGGATAAATTAGTCGCGGCTCCGTCCGATTTGCATCCGATCTCGCATTGTACGGCACACGGCAATTTGTACGTCTAAGTCACATGTAAATTCGGACACAATACGGTGGAATTCTATTTACTTCGTCAAGGATTTTGGCTGTTGTTAACGTAGAAATATTACTTTAAGACCAGAAACAATGGATGACCAAAACGTCAATTCTATTCTCTTCTATTCTGTTCTGTTAATAATAGACCATAAAAGCATTCTTATTTGAAATGCTTTGTAAGTCCTGAATGGTTATTGCAAAAGCTGCGATTACTTGCGAAAGTCTTTTTTGTTACACGTCATTGTGTAGCTTGTTGTAGAAAAGTAAGAGTTGCGAAGACAAAGAAATTCTGTTTCCTCGTACACCCTTGTGTAGCAGAATCATCAATAATAATTAAAAACAATACCCATTTCTGAGACATTTGCATTCTGTAGGTAAATTTTGAATACCGCTGCCCTTGGTGTTTTTTTTCTTTAAACGTTGCCCCACAATAGGTATCTTCTGTATCGTGGGTACGCCTAACAACCATTTGAAAACAGCCGTGCACGTAACCACTATCTGTAGGCCATACAGATATTTGTTCCGTACGGGTATCAAACTCGTAACACGCAGCGCAACAGCCATTCGCTCAGCAACTGCGCTAATCGTGCAATTATTTATATCTTCTTTGCAAACAGTTGGTACCAAAAACGCATAACTTTTACTGTCAATTACAGTTATAATACTCGGGAAGGAGAACGCCCGCGACGGGCTATACGTCCGGCGCAATATACACGCGCGGATACATTAGCCGCGGCGCGCGCGATTTGCATTTGATGCCAAATTATTGGCTAATGGCTACTGTCAATGTAACGTCACTTGATATCTACTAAGACGGATTTGATGACTTGATGACGTTTTGAATGATATTTTATAACCCCCGCCGGAAAAAGAGGGGTGTTATAAGTTTCACGTGTGTTGCTGTGTATCTGTGTGTCTGTAGGTGGCACCATAGCGCCTAAACAGATGAACCGATTTTGGTTTCGTTTTTTTTTTTGTTTGAAAAGTGATTTTGTCGAGAGTGTTCTTAGCTATATTTGAATAAAATCGGTTCAGCCGTTCAAAAGTTATGGGCGTTTTACTGTTTGAATCGGGGTGTTTTCGCAAGATAAACTGGGTCGGGGGTTTTTAAATTTAGAAATTTTACATGTACGAAAATAGTTATGATAGATCGAAATTCTATATACTCTAATTCTGAAAGAATTCGTAAAGAATGATCTTAATTATCACGGTGTGATTGTTACTCACGCTTAAAGTAACCCCAGCAAGCTAAAAGAGATCTACCAAATTCGTACCGCGTTTTACATTCTTTTTCATTGTACATTTTATATAATTTTTCATAACTTGCACAATCTTCTTAATTAATTCATCTCTGTCGACAAAAAATAGGTCCTGCAGTAAGTTGTTCCCAATTAATATTAATTACAGAAAAGAGCAGTTATATCAATATTTATATCCAAAGTTATCTAGAGAATCTCACTAGTTATCAAAAACAAGTTAATTCTGTGAGTCAAAATCAAAAATCAAATCAAGTAGTTTATGTACATTAAGGTTTGTATTGAAAAAAGTATTTTTAGTTGTTGTACAACGTCGGTACCGTCCGTACAACGTAGGGACCAAAGCTCCAAAGAAAGTGGTTGATCTCCTTTGAATATCTAGCAAATTGTTATGTTCGCTTGACTGTTATTAAGCAACAAACCATACAGACGGTTAAGTTGCGATAACGATCGGAAAAAAGTCAATTTTTTGGGAATGTCAAGCGCTATCGAAATTTTACGTAATCTATCCCTTAGGTATATTTTGGCAAGTCGACTACCGCCATCTCTGATAGATTGACATTTTGTCTGCAGCCTCTGGATTGTTATTTCAAACTATTTTGGTTATTATTTATGGCTAATCAAAAAATCTAATCGTCCCTTCCACTCAATGAATTAATTCCCCTACATTATCAGCTCTTAATTCCTTTTAACAACAAGCGCAAAGCAAATCGCGCGTCAACGCGCGACCACAACCGCACACAATGGCACGTGTCACGAACATAAATAAAATTAAGGGTCGTCATCAACCCTAGCGATAAAGAATCACCGCGCGCCACTCGATGTTTGGGCACTAACAATAGAAGGCTAAAAAGTTGAGAAATGCAAAAGGCTCACGGAAACTATAAATGAGATCTGTAAGAAGAGATTTTTTTTTAAATCGATATACAATTTACTCACAGAAACCCTACTAAAATACCGTGACAAGAAAAAAAAAACAAACATGTTAGTGTCAAAAAGTGCATTGTTTGTTTTATTTAGTTACAATAAAATGTAGTTTTAAGTATTGCTCTGGAACACGTGAGCATATTACAGAGTAATGACTTAACGTTGAAAAAAAAATCGTTCAGTAGATATTTTATCTTCCCCACGCTTGTTATCCCAGTACATGGCCCTTCTGTCCATATCCGTTTAGTAATAGTACTTTCAATTTGTGCCGAATTTACGGCGACATCATACGGAGGGGGGTGGCCAGAGCAGGCCAGACAACGGACGCATAAATTAGAAAGGGAAAGGGGGATCGAGATGGAAATGATGGAACGTATAAGTGTCTGAAAAAGTGCGTGGTTTTTGTTTTGAAAAATGCGGCTTTAAATAACGTTATTTTGTTATACTTAATTGTATTTAAATTTTCTATGTAAAAATAATCTTACTCATTCTACTAATATTAAAAAGTTAAAAAAAATATGTTTTTGTAGAACAGGTTTAGATGATTTTTTGCACATAAATAGTTTACGATCTCTAAACACATAGGACACTTTTTATCCCGTTAAAACTCAGTATAATGATTCGGTGAGATAATAAAACACTTTTCACGTGGGCAAAATCTAGTGTTTTATAAGTAAAAACGTGTCACGCCATTTAAAAGAAAGGATTAGTGTTGTGTTTTTACTAAAAGCCAGCTTATACTAACTTAATTATTTCGTTTTTTGTTTTCACCACGTATACATAATCTTTTCAACGAACACGACAAAACAAAGTTAAGCCTTGTCATACAAAATCCTTACCAAAGCTATCTCGGGACATGCACTAATTAAGTAAATATTTTTCTTTCATAATCTTTGCCATTTTCTACCCTTATTCACACATTCACAGGCGAGGGTTCTAAAATCGTAAATTATCGCTTTATGCATACTGAACCGATATTTATTATGATTTATAATGTTTAACCCTATTTTGATCCGGGCGATAACAGTGGGCGCTCTCCCTGACGTTTGGTTTTTAGATTTTTCGGCGTAAAGTTGGATGATTGGAATAATGTTTGTATATGAGTTAAAATGGCTAACAACATCACGCCTGTGTTTCTCAAAGGAGTAGGTAGAGATAATTGCACACCTAAATAAAATCAGCTTAAGTTTGAAAAAGAAGCGATCCTATATTATAGACCGGGCTACTACTGAAAATTCCTTTTAGGAAACCTAATAATAATTGGCCCGACCCGACGCTTATAATAAATTCCACCCAGGTCTTATTCGTAACCACCTAGGTAGACTAATGAGATTCTAATTATGTTTTAGGACATTTTTCAACGAAATAATTCTAGATATATTGATCGTAATACAGACCTAGCAGCTTCGTTATATACCACGTACACGTTCTTTGAATTATATCAAGCGGTTTCGTTCTAACCTTGACAAGAGCTCAGAGTTTTCTCAGGACCTATCGTTTTATCATCATTATGATATTGCGGTAAAAGCAGTCGCCCATTTACTAAATTAATTTTTAGATGATTTTGTTACGATATCCCGAAAAAATAATGGCGTAGTTTAATCATTTTAATTTTAATCTCTTTTCTACATAATGTTTTATAGATTACACTCTAGTTTAATTTACTCATTAAAATTATCAGCTTATAATATTTCCACTGCTGGGACAAAAGCCTCTTGTGAGAGGGAATAGGAATTAAAGTATTTAAAACCCTTAAATTATGATGAAAACGTCGTATTTTATCTGTTCAGCTCATTTGGCAAGCGTGGTGATTAATACTCGTACCTTCTCTTCATGAGAAGAGGCCCGTGCCCTACAGTGGGATATTAACGGGTGGTATTATCATTAGCTATTTTCAGATGGCAGTTGCTTACTGAAAATTACACGTAGACACTCACCCAAAACATTAGTCGAAACCATAATCAGCTCATAATATTAATTACAATCACACTGTAAAATGACCCTTATTACCGCCCAGATAAACATCAGCTAATGAAGTCATTACCTTGCCATAACGCCCCATAATTTAATCTCATAAAGGCGACTTCCCAAGAAAACGCCATAAAAGCAGGCAGACTAATTAACTTAAAACAGTTTCTTGGCAGATATTTTTATGCGGGCAGTTCAAAGCGTTTCCTCAGGGAAACTGCAGGTGGTCTAAAATGAGTCGAAACGGTGCTAGAACCTACCGTCTTGAGACTAAGAGCTGGACTTTTGTTACACCGTGTCGTAACATGTGAAATATAACAAAAGTAGTAAGGTACAATGGGGCCCCACTTATAGAAATCTCGACACTGTTTATTATCTGATTTTTGGATTGTTTTTTATTAAAAACTAGATGTCCCCACGGCTTCGTTCCAATGAACTGGCTACCTACCTACCCACCCTAACCTACCTACGCTACCCTACCCTACCTACTTTATTTTTGAGGGTTCCGTACCCAAAGGGTAAAAACGGGACCCTATTACTGAGACTCCGCGGTCCGTCTGTCTGTCTGTCTGTCACCAGGCTGTATCTCATGAACCGTAATAGCTAGACAGTTGAAATTTTCACAGGTGATGTATTTCTGCTGCCGCTATAACAACAAATACTAAAAACAGAATAAAATAAATATTTAAGGGGGGCTGCCATACAACAAACGTGATTTTGTTGCCGTTTTTTGCGATAATGGTACGGAACCCTTCGTGCGCGAGTCCGACTCGCACTTGGCCGGTTTTTTAATTTTACCTTCCCTCTACACTAGTACACTGTCATGTATCAGAGATGGCGCTGTGTTTGCAAAACGTATGGTAAAATGAATTTTCAAAAAAAATGTTTTTCGGGACGGAGATAAATCGAACCAACTAAAATTATGTAAATCGGTCCAGCCGTTGTCAACTTATTAATGTTGTAAGTAACCCGACTTTGCTTTATATATAAAGAATTTATTTAACGAAGAATTTGGACACTAAAATTATAAAAGTTATTTTTGTAGTGTTTTGTTTTAATGCAGTAAAATACAGTGCTACTAAACCAGTAGATTGTTTTCATGTTCCTTTACTGAACGCACTGTCCCTAACAAATTTTTTTAATGTATACGTGATCCAAAAGACACCAAAAATACCTAGTACAGCACATATTTTTTAAATCGATCATTTCATCTAATAAAATGAACACTTTGATTGAGCACTTTATTCACATTTGTCGAAACGAGCATTTTTCAAAGCCTAACTTAATAAAGGCTGCGTCAAAACAATATTACGTTACGTTGCTAGTTTCTATCTACTCGCACTAGGGTTAATAACCGTACTCTAACATACAGTACGGTATTGTACTCTATTATGCGTAGGTATCGTTCATAATCTCCAAAAGCAATAATGCACGCGTAAGTTATCAATTTATTTTTATTTTTACCTGACTTTGAATTAAACTGCATGAAATCCTGCCATTCCCGTATTTTACTGAAGAAGTTTTTATCTTTTCGGTCATTATTACACTAGTGGTAAACCAAAACCATAGCTTCATTGAAATTGTCTAGTACCTAGTCCTCCATTATTTAAAAAAAATAACGAACAAAACACGTATACATTTTAATTACCTACCTCTTTATTTACTCAACTACACCAAAATATTTTTAAAATGTACCTGCAATGAAATTGAGCCCCTTGAACCCTTTTAGCCTACCCATCAATTAGGATAGTAACTCAATTAAGGGAGTCACTGCAATATTAAACTGATGCACTCTCGTCTATGTACACGCATCTGGTTGTTAATTATAGGCGAAGCTATGGGTATAATAACTAAAATACTACGGGTAACATGCCATTATAATTGAAGCAAGCACCTACATTCCTACGTACAGTCGTTGCAGATAGTCAGGAGCCAGGAAATCAGACACCAGTCTGCCCAAGAGGACTCAGAGGAGGTCAGATAGACAGGTGGAGGTCAATAAATTTAAATAAATAATTTAAAAAATTGACCTCCACCTGTCTGTGAAAATTATTTCCTACTTTTTAGTTTAGTTATCTATTGAAGCGTGTTTTTTAGTTTTTGTTTCTAACTGGATTGGACCCAAAAATAACACGCTCCTTCTCAATTTTTCTGGCGATGAAACCTCGTAACCCACCGTAGTGCTATTCTGTAAATATCTTACCGTGTAAATTTAGTTGAAGTGAACTCAAAGCGAGATGTTAATCTCTAGCATTGGATGGAAATGTTGGCATGACAGCACACTTTACAAAAGTCTTCACGGTAAGATGTCTACAGAATCGACTGGCAGATTCTATCCTCTCTTATTGAGCCTCATTCACAGCATCGCATACCTTGTGAACATTCTCGAATTTAATAATCCGCTTCATATCTTCAACATTACGCTACGGTGTGAGCCACCTGAGCCACCCTTAAGACATCGGCATGGAGCTAAGTGCATTGCTATGTCATTAGCCTGGAAACTTCCAAAGGCGAAGAATTAGGGACGGTGTCGTTCGCAAAGAAATTCATAAGTTTCTTTTATGAAAGTCTGTCGTATTGCCTTTAAGAGCGGCGACTTTTGCCGGCAGATTGTGTCTTTGAATACTTATTCTTGTTTAAATGGAAGTTCTTTGTCGTGTTTGCGAGATAGTTCGCTGGTAATGATGGAGACGGCTCGCTTCTGCTAGGATTTGTATGGTAATAAAAATGGGTTTCAACGATATGTATTGTTAAGTTGAAAATCATTTGTTTAGGTATTAAGTTCTTTGTCAGGTAGCTGTCCCTTTATTATGAACTAGCTGTTCCCCGCGGCTGCGCTCCCGTGGACCACCCTACAGGACCCGTTATCGGGATTAAAAAATATCCTATGTCACTCAGAAATAAGGTAGCTTTCTATTGGTGAAAGAATTTGTTAAAACGGTCCAGTAGTTTCGGAGCCTATTTGGTACAAACAAAAATAAATTCTTTCCTCTTTATAATATTGGTATAGAAGATAGGTGCCGGCTTTGTATTTTTGTCTATTTCAGATAAACCCAGACTAGGTTTGGTAATGTGATTTCCTTTAAAATTTATCAACGTAAACTAACTTGTACTGGGAATTCGGTAAAAAATAACTGTAAGAAATTAAAAAAAAATCGATGCGAAGCCATTGGCTTCTGTTTGTAATAAAAATCCTTGACGGAATAACATAGGATGAGCTTTGCAAGCAGGATATTCATAGGATTATTCCAACGAACAATAACTAGGTTACAACTCAAAGTCCTAGATTCATCAGTCAACAAGACCTGAGACTAGATCTTCCTATCTTCGTGTGATCCGTTTAGGCAGGTAATACACTTACAGCGGACAACGGTCAGTTATTCTGTGACCCTAGACTTTGTCTGTCAGTGTGCGACTTGCCTTTGGGAATACGTTTCAAGAGAGCTCGCTAGTAAAACCCGGGTGGTGCCAGTAAATAAATTAGTATTGTTGTGGTTACTGTCTCTCACATTGTATCAAAATTAGTAACTAAACCAATTCAAGTGGTGTTGGTCTGTTGGTACACATTCGAATACATTAATACATTGTTGCAAACTTCTAACGTTTCAAATAACTGAGGCCTTAGTGCGAGTTGTTACTCACGGTCAATCGCGTTAACGTAAACTTCAATTTGTATGGAAACTGGATAAGCGCCGTCTGGGGACGGGAAGGAGAAGCCTCTTTTTTTGTATACATTTTGACATAAGAGATCGTTTACGTAACACGAGTGAGCGTGAGTCACGCGTGAGTAAAAACTCGCACTAAGGCCACTGAATACAAAAACACATTGTCAAATATTTTTTAGTAAACGATAGTTGGCATATTAAAAAACTTACTAGCAATGGTTTTTTTATGATTATTTTATATAATATCCTTCTTTATAAAAACTCGCTAACCATAATGTAGGTTAAAAACTGATTAAGAATTTTTAAATTAAAACTATCCTTATAAATTCTGAATGACATATAAAATCTGTCAGTGTTTAATGAAATTATTATGATTTGTAAGACTATTAACTTTCCCGGCTATGCACATTTTAGAAGTCGCTATTTTCGTTAAATGTAACATTAACCTTTTCACTGCAGTGTCAAAAGATAGAAAGAGGCATTTAAGAAGTCATTATAAATATCTACTTCATGTTGAGGGTTGTAATACAGCTTTACAGAAAAAAAAATTAGTATGGGCCCAATAATATGTAATAAAATACCTAACATATTTAAAAATTATACAATGAGAAGCTTCAAAAAGAAACTGACAGAATTATTAACTGCAAAATGCTACTATTCTGTAAATGAATTTCTAAATGACACTGACATATTATTTTGTACTCAATAACTTGCTATTATATAATTGACATTCTTAACTAATTATGACATTTTTCCAATTTATTAATTCTATTCCTTTTATATTGTACTAAGACATTAATGTATTGTTATGTGAATGCACCTCACAATATCATTGCATCTCATTAAATAATGTTTGCATGCCTAATATATGGTAGATTGTATAAGGTTCACCCATGTTTTAACTGTCACATCTTATTTACTGTACCTAAAATCTATGCAAATACACGTTTACTTTACTTTACTGTTTAAACTGATAGATTCTTATAAGTTTCTGATAGATTACAAAGTTCTTATAAACCTTTATTTATAAAAATCTAGACGCTATTAAGAGACTAATTAGCAGATTCTCAATTCAAATTCTCCAGAGAATTTGCATAAATCAGTTGCTAAATATTTCAGAGTTTTTTTTTAATAAGTCTATCCTTTGGCCAGTTATCTTTAATGTCCATATTTAAATTGTATTTAAATTTGCAGACGATAGGACCATAACTCTTATTCCCGCATTAAGTAATGATCACTAATCACGCCGCCTGGCGTCGCCTGTGAAAACAGCCGCTATGCTAAACAGGAATTTACATTAGCAATGCGTGGAATTTGGATGCTCGTCTATTTGACGGTAGTTTGCATTAATTATACTGCGCTTGTTTTTGGTACTG
This sequence comes from Orthosia gothica, assembly GCA_949775005.1. Classification (NCBI taxonomy): domain Eukaryota; kingdom Metazoa; phylum Arthropoda; class Insecta; order Lepidoptera; family Noctuidae; genus Orthosia; species Orthosia gothica. The sequence goes on from OX459067.1 coordinate 16,413,698, forward strand.
ACACTTGTGATGTATGCGTCTACCTCTGTGTACCTAAAGTTTTTTTTAAATAGCCTTTTCCAGCTGGTTTGATCCCATCTATCTATGGTCTATCTGACTCTATCTCATAGGAAGCGTGACATGTTGTCGAAAAAACACCTATGGGATTAATTGAAAGTGCAAATTTTTATCAGTCAGTTTTAATAATCATCCTTTTAGAGATTATCGCCGAAAAATAAACAATCATCACTACAAACATTTATAATTTTCCCTCTTCGAGTATAATTTTGGATAATAATTTATTTTGTCTTTCCATTAATTTCAGCAAATGCCCCAGACAAGCTGGTTTTACTTTTTTGAGGATGTCATATAGCAAGTTTCTCTTATGTGTAGAATTAAAGATCTAAGCTGAAGTTTACTTTTTGAAGTTGGCGCCAAAAATAAAAAGTAGAACTATTTTTGTTTTGTTTTTTGTTTGTTGTGTTGTTATTTACGTTTTTTTTGATATTTGTGTAGTAAGGCCTTCCACAAAATGGACAGATGACGACAATGAAGCAGGGGAGATTCCCAGGCACGGTAAGCACAGAGCTTAAGGGAGGCCATAGTCTTGTAATGAACTTTCGTCGCCTGATATGATCATCATATTGAAAGTTATTTCACAGGCTTCAATAACCAGTCAAGTACCTTCAAGACAAGATTTTGGTCTCATTAACCCCGTTCTATTTAAATATGCCATTTAGCCGATAACGGTGGAAGTAGTAGTACTATCAGAGGTTTACGAGCCATAAAACGTGAATGAAGAATGAATCTGCATCAATCAGGGCTGCTCCGGGTTGAGGTTTATAGCTTGTTACGGTTATCAATCGATGGTTATTACAAGATTATACGAGTAATTTGAAGTAGGCTACCTGTATATTTTCGGGAGTTCCATAATTTTGGAAAACATGGCAAGGTGTGAGTAATACTCACACCTTGCCATGTTAAGTAAAATGATATGGAGATTTGATAAACAAAGAGGAGGATTTTACCCAGCTTTGTGAGACAGGTTATCTAAAAAACTAGCCAAGTGCGAGTCGGACTCGCGCACGAAGGGTTCCGTACCATTATCGCAAAAAACGGCAAAAAAACACGTTGTTGTATGGGAGCCCTACTTAAATATTTATTTAATTCTGTTTTTAGAATTTGTTGACATAGGGGCAACAGAAATACATCATCAGTGAACATTTCAACTGTCTAGCTATAATGGTTCATGAGATACAGCAGATGGACGGACCGCGAAGTCTTTGTAATAGGGGCCCGTTTTTACATTTCATTTTTTTACCATTTGGGTACGGAAACCTAATAACGGTCGTACTTACAACAAGCAAAAGACAGCACATTTTTAACAATAACAGGTTGGTGTTGTGACCACCCTTACCAAGTTATACAATGGCTATGGTAAAGTACAAGCACATACATCATATTTTTCTACAAACACTATAATAAGCCTCTAATACAATTTAATTGGCTCGGCCACATACATCAACTCATGCTCCACAAGTACTAAGTAAGCTAAGAGACGTCAAGTTATTTAATTTGTGCTTCAACTTGAACTCCAGCTGGAACTTCGTAACTTCAGCTTGTAATAACGTTAGCTATGTTATTGTAGGGATCATTCCAATTTGGTGTAAACAGTCGTAGTTAAACAGTGGTTAAGTTAGTGATAAAGTTTATCTATAACTGACTATAAAACGGATCCGATCTTTAAATAATTAATAGTTTATTAGAATTTGACGACATTTAAGTAGATAGCTGGAGCTGTCTACAGTAAAATAATGCATAAAAGAACACTAATATCTGGTTCCACTAACATAAGAGACTACCTATATGAATACCAAAATATTGTTGGTCTATTGGATTTTCAAAGCTCGGCGCTGAGCCTTTAAAAACCTAACAGTGCGTTTTTACTTAGGAATTCATATAAAAACGTCATATTCGCTTAAGAGTTCTATTAACAGAATGTCCTATTAGCAGAACGTCTTATCCGCTAAGCGTCCTATTAGCAGCATGTCCAATTCGCAAAACGACTTATTAGCAAAATGCCTATGAGCAAATGATCCTAAAAAGATAAAAATAATGGTGTAACCATTGGTATACTATAGCGTATTGATATTACTAAAATACTTCTTTTTCTTCTTCATCATCACCATTTCAGCCTAAAGACTGCTAAACACATTCGTAGGTCTCCCCAAAGTGTCGTAACATCGACCAGTCCAGTGGGTTTCGCATCCACCGGATTCCCGCAACCAGGTCCACCTTCCGACGCTGCGTTTTTCAGGACGTGGTCACCACTCCAGAATACTTATAATGTGATGACATTGGGAGAAGACTGTTTTTTATTTTATTTTGATTGAGTTTGATTTTGATTTGAACTTCTCACGATCCGCTACTAGGCATTAGAATAGATAATCTAAAATTAAATTCTTTCTCATCGAACATTAAGCATTATTCTTTGCTACCGCAACAAAACCTTTAAAAAATACCTTCCGCCGAGCACCCATATACCTCCCATCATTATCGTGCACAATCTTCAGCAGCTTTATGGAAATCTAGAAAGAAGTTCGGCATATATTGGGTTTTATCGGCACAGACTAATGGTTCTTACAAAAGGCGCTAATGCGAAATAAATTGTCGGCGGCGGACCCGCCCTGCGTAGCGAACGCAGAAATATTGCGGCTGGATGAGACAGCTTAGATGTAAGGCTGTACCTAAGTACCTAAGTGTGTGGAGTTTAGATCTAGAGTTATGAGGTAAGAATAAGTGTAGTCTGGGTTAATGTGAGCGGTTTTTCAAGGTATTTTCTTGAAATCCGTAATTTTAAATCTATCCTAACTTTTTGATATTATAAATGAGAATGTGAACTTGTTTGATACGCTTTCACTAAGAATACACACCAAAATTGGCATATAGATAGACCAGAACCCAGATCCCTATTCAGAATCTAGTCTATTGTATCCTGGGTTGAAAATTATCCTATGTTAGGATAGGATACTTTACAACCCAGTATAATGTACCCTTGGTATAATAAACCCTTTTTAAAACGGGCAGAAGCAAGTACTAGATGTACTAATTGTATCATTCGTTTTTTCGAGTCAATTGTTGAACTCTATATCATACCTTTATTTTGAGCCCAGTACGTGGCCATGTTAATTGCAGCGTCGAAGGCAATCATTAAGTTCTCTAAAGTGCAGGGGTATAGGTACTTGGGGCACTCTAGTATGTGGTTCATGTTTTAGTTGTTGTGCTGTTAGTTTTTGTCTCGGACGGACTTTATTTTGACAGTTATTTTTATTTTCTTTTAGAACCATTGTATCTGGCTTGCTTAGTAGTAGATTCATTGAAAAAATCCGACTTCGGGTCAACCTTACGCAATAAAATGTCCACTCTCTTTTTAATTACCCTCTCAAACCCACTTAAAATTACCCAACCAGCAACCTCTTGATGTCACTTCCAGGGACTCGAGATCCTGCCCAGATCCTCACGGGCTCGCTTTTTACAACCGGAACAGGATACGACTTGAGCCTTCAGGAAACGCTCGCGTGTTTTGTATTTAGGTTAGTGGTACACTGGGAAGTGTGTCCGGATAGTGTGTCCGGGAAGTGTGTCCGAATGTCCGCATGTCAGTGTCGTCGTGAAGGTCTGGGGGTTCGTGACAATTTATTTATTTATTTATTTATTTAACCATTTATGCACACACACAAAATATACAAACAAGAAGAAGAAACAGAAAAATAGGTAGGTAATTTGTTGCTGTGAGGGGCTATTGTTGGGTACTTTTCATTTTGGACGTTTGATTATAGGGTATAAGGTTTGACTAAACGGTCTTGGTTACCTATTGTTACATTTTAATGATAGGTAGACATTTTGACTCATATTTCTGATGCTAGTTTACTATATTCCTAAGTAATTTTTGATACCTGCTTTTTATTTGTGGCATTATTGTGACAATAATGTGTCTGTTATCAAATGTCGCAGGATTACTCATCAAGAGTACAATATCAAAAACATAATATATGTCAGAATTAATAGTCACCAAAGGTTCATGAAAGTCTCCGAAAGTTTCAATTCCTCTACAAATGAAGCGAGGTGTACAAACAACCTAAATGCCAGTATCAGATCTTACATTTAGGCGGTCACAAAAAAACTAACGATTTTGTTAGCGTTTTGTGAGCTTTGCTATCGCTATCGCATCGCCATCGCTCCCGCATCGCTGGCACTGTGTTGTTAGCTTCGCTGTTTTTTATTTTACTGTCTTTTTGTTACAAAATTATACGTTAGATTGTTTAGTAGGAAAGATTTGAGTTTGATATTTTCTATTACAGCCGCCCCCTAGCCAATTTACAAACATTTTGTTACGAATATCTTTCTATAATCGTTAGCACCACGTGACTTAACGTTCAGATGTGTCATTCCCATACATTGATTATTTTTCTACTAGCGTTATCGATCGTAGATTGTCAACTTGGCTACAGGTGCTTTACGATTCTGAATGTTATGATTACAGATTGCCTGTAATAGCTGTGCAGTCGTAGGATCAGGTGGTCAGCCAGTTTGCGAGTATGTTTCCTCCGACAGCACAGCATGATTTTTTCGTCGAGCAGTCGGGTTTTTGATTTTTAAATTAACTTTTTTTGTAACATGCGTTTCATACCTCACAACAAAATCTAGATTTATTCCTCACAATAAAGCCTTAACATTACCTCTCAATATCCAGAACCCTTTAAGACCCGTATTGAACTGGCACCTAAAAGCACCTCTCTTCAGTATACCGTACCTACATACCCCCACCACAACCTACCCACATATAGGTTACCTACACGGGATCGCACTTACGGCTCACAAGGAGCACTGTCACCTGTAACCTATTTACTGGTGATCGATTGGAATCAAGTTTTGAGGTAACCCTAACTTCGTCTAGGTTCGAAGGGAGCTGTATTTAGGAAGGTTAATTTAAATTGAACAACTTGGTTTTACAAAAGTGTACGAATTATAAAGTCTGTATCCGATAATAATATAGTATAATATGACGCCTGTTTTCCCCAACATTCGATATCCAAGATAATTTATACATAGATTTTTTGGCAACTAGTAGGTAAGTTATGGAATCATACTATAGGTACTTTGTAGAAATCTATTAGTAATCTTATTGGTATTGACTACGTGTTACCATATTGACTGCAACATCTGCATGTGCATATTTTTGTGGTAGTAGGGGATGTATTGTATCCCAAACTGGACCTAGTTTTGGTGCAAAAGAAATGAATATTGAGATTGAGATTACCTATAATACACTCAAAGTAAAGTTGAATAAATATAAAAGTAACTAACGTAACAATGACTTTATTGTAATGATTTCCTAAACCTTCTCAGTAACACCGGAGTCTTGGATTTGTGGTCGTTTAATGATAATAGGCTCGTCCCAAATTACGTGGGCTTTCCAACATAATTGACATACCTAAGTAAATACACCTGTGTCTGGTTTAGATATATCTACTTTAGGTATATTGTACTTTCATGCCTATGTGCTGATTCTGGGTAAAACTAGACTGAATAGGTATTTAATTGTAATTAGTTCTATACCGCAGGTCGATTTCTGACTGGCGATTAATCCCCTATTGCCATAAACTTCGACTGCAGTTAAAGCCGTAATCTTGAGGAAATCAGTAAAAAATCGACTAAAAGTGAACAAAGCAATTATTTCAAAAGTAGAATGCATATAAAAAAAACTTAAAGGCAAAATTACCTCGCAACTTGCTGAAAATACACACATTGAAATTAATATTATTATATAGATTTTTTTTAATTACGACGCTTACAGGAAACCTTAAGCCTAGACAAAAAAAACATCCGCCAATCTTGGTCAAAGTTTTGCCTGAAATGCTGATACATACTGTTCTTTGACAAAAGGGCGGTCTGCTAATATGACGTTTTAATAAAATGACACTATCCGAATAAGACATTGTGCTAATAAGACGTTCCGCTTATGAAACGTTTTGCGAATAGGACGTTTTGATAGGGAGCCCTATTTTAGACCGAAGATTTTGATCGAAGACTAGGTAACTATAACATATTTACCGCCCTAAATACCAGATGACATTTACCTAAATACCTCTCAACCAAACTTTCCTCTTTACCCTAATTATGCACAGATTAAGTAACAGATATGCAAATGCCCTCATTCAGAGGGTAGGCAGAGAGCTCATCAATCAATTAAAGCAAGTAGCGTTTTATTACAAGTCTGTAGCTGACGGCTGTGACGAATGGGACACGATGTGGAATAGGAGAGATGAAGAGTTTGTTTGGGGGTAAGCAGATATATGAATAGCATAAATAGAAGAGTGATGATGATTACTAGATAAAGTTGAAAAAAGTTATGTTTCTATTCATTTTCTAACCGGTTGCAGGTCAAGAGTAAAGCTAATTTAGTGTAGCTTAGCTCGCATAGCTAAGTTTATTTTTTCAGCCGTGTTTTCTAAAAGAGTTATTCTTCGTTCATCCAAAATCTTAGTTTGTCCCATATCACTATTGAAGTGGTGTTTCGTCCCACTGCTTAGCGATTTCTTAAAGTAAATGGTTGTATCACAGTTCTAATGTTGATTCTAATTTTGTTTCAGGTATGATTGGTGTCTGTCATCCTACATATTGGTAAAGTTAGCTAAATGGGTAATTAAAAAGCACAAAATATTATGTTAGCAAATTATGATCTCCGGAATAATTATTTTATACGATTTTGAAGGCCCATGCTAGTACTTAATACCTGGATGGGTATCCTCCGAGTATAAGTAAAATAGTGCAACAAATAGAAAGAAAGAAAGAAAGAAAAATCGTTTATTTGGGCCAGGCACGACGCATACCAAAAAAATAACAAAAAATCTTAAATACAATCATTACAAAGTATGCGTCACAACTACGCAAAAGGTCATCGCTCAGCATAATGCTGGGACTCATGTGCGAGACAGAGCCATAGCGCTAGTTTTCAGCGATAGCCGGTGTCGACTGGGTGACTCCGAACCAATTAAATCTTAGTGGCAAGTGACGGAGCGAACAGTTTTAAATATGATGATGAGCGTTTGAAATTTCAGATAAAAAAAAATACATAAAATAAATATATAAAATAGAAATAGAATTCACGTCCTCTCGTGCGCCAGTCGGCCTGTCATCCGTAACGCTATTGCCCTTAATTCCTTAAACTGATATCTTATAACACAAAATAAATTTCCCTTCAAAACACCTTATATTATCGGACTTAATTTAATACAACTAATTACCTCGTAATATCACAGAGCCGATATCTTTAGGGTCATAAATTTGGTCCATAATAAACTCAATTATGAACGATAACGCCAGTGTGAGACGTCTTTACTGGCCCCCTTGTAATAAAATATTAATTAATCTTCGACGGACGATAAACTGCGGAACTTGATAATACTGGGTCAGGGATGTACCTGTTTGATATTAAACTTCATTGTAATCTTCTCTCAATTAGATGAAGAAAAGCAGACGATGGTGCAGTATCCAAGCGAATGGCTCTGTTATGTATGTATGTAGGTACTGAGTTCGATTCTCGTACTTGACCAAAATTATATTGATTGCGGAACACTTCTACTATTGTGGATAGTCAAGTACTCGTTAATGATCTCGCCTAAAATATGAGTATGAAAAAAATTACATTAAGAATTAGGGTTTCAAAGTCTATAACGGACAAAGGTAGAATTTTTTTTTGTGTTTTATATTTAGGATAAATTATTTGACCCAAAATGCCTTAATGAGACTTATTTATAAGAGATAGATATATTAAGTGTCGAGGACTTTGTTTTAGATCTATTATATTTGTAGTACATGGTACTTACGTATGATTAGCCACTACCCCAGCGCACGAGGATAAATCAGTTCGATAGAGCTTTTTCTGCCGATTATTATTTTACAGACACCAATATTTAAGACTAACCAAGAATTTAAGCGTAATTCTATATAGCCTTCCTCATGAATGTCGCTATCATAAACAAAAAGGTTTTTTCAAATCCGACTGGTAGTTCTGGCTTTATTATACTATGGTATAGTACCTGGGTGATCTAGCTCAGCCCGGGTGAAAATAGAGAAAACGATGTTTTCTAAAATGAAACCTAGACCTAGCTAGATCGATTTATCGCCCCCGAAACCCCGCGCATACTAAATTTCATGAAAATCGTTGGAGCCGTTTCCGAGATTCGGTTTATATTTGTTATATTGCATTGCACATTTAATTGCACACTATAGCTTGCTAATTTTATCTCAGAGCTTAAAAATATTCTAGGCATTGATATCAATGCGCCATTTCCTTCACTCCAAAAAGACTACAGGCCCTTTAGCAGCACAGAACTGTGTTCAGAACCCATCCGTCTTGAAAACAGTTCAACCTTCAAGCATCTAAGTCTAAGTCAACTAGTCTTATGCATTACCGAGTGTGTTCTCGAAACAACTGCACGACGTAAACGAGCTAAGTTCCACTGCATACTGTAACCCTGCTACAACTCGCATACATGAAATTGCCCAGCTAACAATTTGGCTTTTGAGAAACACAGGAAGTTTTGTTAGGAATTGTAACGGTAAAAGGAACACAGAAAAGGCTTGTATTAGTATTTGAACTTTTTAGATCAAATATCAATTGCCACGAGTGAATGGGTTGACTCTAGACGCCTAGAGTGTTATGTACTATCTAAACTAATATTATAAATGCCTAAATAACTCTATCTGTCTATCTGTTGGTTATCTTTTTAAACTTTACATGGCATAGATTAGGACATCATTATAGTATGTTTTATCCCGGGAGTATCTTTTTTGGTATAATTTTCACGGGGATGAAACCGCTGGTAAAAGCTAGTCCTGCCCTATGATAAAAGATTAGCGACAGGTTATATTACGGTTTCTTACATGAACCCTGGCGGCAATAATATCCCGTCAGGATTGCAATGGTTTTTGGCCACATTTGTAACGAAAACGCAAAAGATGAAGAAGAGAATTTCTCGGGCTTTTGTTTAAGTTTTTGTCAGAAAAGGTTATTACTGATAACAGGATTCTTATAGGTATGCCAAACAATTCAAGACTCTTGGATCGTCTGTTTACGTTATCTGTGATGTGGAGATCAGATAGGCAGTCAGATGTATCCCTTTAGAACTCAATATAGTTGGTAATAGGCTAGGCAGATAATAATGTTCTTAAATCCATTACGTTTCTTCGCACCATTATATCTCCCTTATCCACTAGCGTCTCCGCTCCACATCCCGTCACCCGTATGTTTCCACCTCACGACATGCCCATATTGACGTATGTTAACTAGCGGGTTCTCGTGTGTTTTCAAGAAAATTAACAAACTTCCGCCACTTCCCCCTGTCGCGAGAGTTTATAAACATTTAAAAGTTCTTTTAAACTGTTTGATGTGTGGTGTAGTGAGGTTGGAAGTAAATTAAAATGTAACTTTGAAATGGTGGGCAAACATCTGGAATATTGCTGAGTTGATTAAGTTATTGATAGGTTTGCTAATAAATTCTATAGCTCAGTTACTTTTTTGTCCCTATAACTCAATCATCAGCCTTGACCAGTTTATAGCTGAACACTTGGGGGATGCCTATGTTCAGCAGTGGCTGTCTTTTTGCTGAAATGATGACGATGTTACGCCTCTTGTATCCTATCTCATTTAACTCAATTAATATCACCTAGTTGAGACTAGTTGAAGTTAAAACATTTTCATGAATATGGTATGCAATCCCAAGTCAGCTGTCAACTAAAAACACTTATTCCAACAGTAATGAAAAACTCTTATCAAAATTACCCATTCATGAACACTCAAAGGATACTTATAAAAGCCAAACCAGAGATCAATAAATCCAATTTAACCAATTCGACTATCAATGAGCACGACGTCCTACAACCAATTAGAAGTAGAAGTGCATATCCGACACTTATCCGACACTTACGTCGGTAGTTCGCAAGTGCGGAGTCAGATCGCGGTCAGACTAACGAGCGTCTAAAGTTCAGACAGCGAGTTGTAACTGAGAATGTATGGGTGACGTATGTGTGTGTGTTATTTGATTTCAGTGTCTTGTTCTTGATGTAAGTCAATGTTTGAACTGTGTTAGTTGATTAGTTAAATTATGCCTACTGAAACAACACTGACTAACGAGGCAGTCCAAGACCTATTGCGATTTTCTGCAAATATGTTAATTTATTTGGTATGATATACAGCAGTCTGTCCAATCGGTGGTTGAAGCAGTACACAAAAACATAATATTATTGCCATTGTTTCACTAATATGAGAGACCAAATTTGAGGTATTCCAATCGACTTGATGTCAGCAGATTTTGAAAGACGAACTTAGCATGGGACGTCCCTGAGCAGAAAGGGCCAAGATTTCTCACAAAGGAACAGAAAACGTATATTTTTACAAATCAAAAGGCTAAAGATTCCTTTCATAACCTTTTAACAGACATGTCAACAAAATCTCATTAAACTGATATTATTCGTTGAGTCGCAAATCCTCTAAGTTTCGCCTCGCCTGGCAAGCGTCTGCCCAGTAAATCTGAGTTCGGTTACTCTCGGATACTTTCGGACATCTTCGGAGACTCGGATAAAAAAGTTCTGTGACGTCAACTTTATAAGCCGACATTGGAATTTTGATGCTTTAGTTCACACTTAATGTGTTTTATCTGGGACTTGAACTGATAAGTAGAGTTTTTGAACAGTTTAGGAAACTTAGGGCTTGTATGTATCAAAATCAGACCAAGAATCATCTTCCTGCCCTTGTCCCATGTTATTTGGGGTAGCTTTGTCATTCCGTCCTGTCAACCGTCACGATATCACTGACTCCCGTTTCTATAATATCACTCCTCACACAATCCATCCGTTTCTTTGGCCTCCCCCTCTCTATCTATCTGTGCAGACACTACCAAGTAATACAAAATAATCTTGATTAAAATATCCGCCAAATAAGCTTGACCACTTGATCTGCTATCATCATAGATAGCAGATCAAGTGGAATAAGCCATTAAGTAATGACATGTTTGTTACATTAATGACTTTAATTATAATGATTTGGGTTTTATTAAATAAGTGACTTCAAGTTTATGTGTTATTTTAACTACTTGGTTTATATTAAAACAACACCGGAAGATTTAAGCTTTAGTGTCGAAACTGGCTACTAGGATTTGAATATTGCGACAAAGTTTAAGGGAACACATAAACCATTAAATCGACATTTAAAACTTAACATTTTACATAATCGGTATAATAACTCATGTTTAATCCTTTGTGACTTTCGGTATTTATACCTATTGCAAATAAATGAATGTAAACTAAAATCATTTCATTCAAAATAACATCTAAAAGTTCAATAAAACAATATTCAAAGACGACAAACTACTGACACAATTCCCTGCCCATCAATTGCGCAATCTGTGCAAACGAAACAAGAAAAAACTTCAACTAAAACTCCAGACTAGTTCAATACACTTTTTGTCATATTCTGAACTGGAGCGACTTTCTCGAACGTTACCAACTCGATTGCTTTTGCTACAGAGCTCGGAGACGTCAAGGTGGCCACTGGGGGATGCCTCGGTTGTCAATGCGTGACGCGATATTGTCAACACTTTCTACACAAACCACGCGTGTCAGTGAGCATCGCCATTTATTTGTATTATGACGTATAGAAAGAAGCTCACGGTTTTAAATAACGTCATTATTGTTTCCTCTATTGCAGGGGTCACCAATTATCTTCATTTGGGGTCCGTTTCTTAATAATACAATGCCCGTAGCGGTCCGTATTATTAATTTAATCTTTTATTTTACATATTAAACAAATGTAATATTTTTTTAAAAATATTAACGTGAAAAATGTTTTGCCTTGAACTGTCCGTCCGAAGTTTGGACTAAAGTTGGTGCCGGCTATAGTCATTAAATTTACGTACATCTCCTGATGTTCATCGGAAAGTTCGTCTTGGAAACCATCTGGATGCGAGACGCACGGATCAGTCAATGTGGCAACACTTTGGGGTGGACGTCTTTCAGCTGAAATGTTGATGATGGAATCTATCTTGGATGGGTCCGCACTAAATAGGTCGGCGGTCCACCATTTGGTGGCTCCTGCTCTAGTGGGATACAGGCCTCCTCTCTGTAAGAGAGAGTGGGCTATAATCCATTACGCATGCCAAGTGCAGGTTGAAAAATGTCACACGATTTCGATTTTTAGTTCTAGGACATGTCTGTTTTCATAAGATATTTTTGTCTTCACTGTTTTGAGAGCAGTGGTAAATAAACTTCACAAAGTGTGTTGTTTATGCCTGTTTAGGTTCGAAACCACGGTAATTTAATTTGTAAGTCGGGCACATGAACACTAGGACACTACTGCTCCCGTTTGTATATGCTCAGTTTCAGCTTTCGGCGGCTTTCGAGAATAGTTCTGCAACATCTTGACGCTGCCAGCTAGGTGATTCTGTGCTCTGTAATAGCCAGTCCCAATCGTTACCAACTCGACTCGTCCAATCGATTGCTATGAGAAATATTTTAAAAGGCGCATTAAATCTAACTGGAGGAAGAGTCCCGAGTCTTGAGAGCTCCAAGTTTACTCTCAGATACGAGGAGAGGTTCTTTTTCACATTAATTATGTGACGAGGAGGCTTGAGATATTGTTGTCGATGCTCAGGGACGTGTAAACGACTGGAGACAGAATAAGTGGGGTTTTGGGACAATTTTTTTTTCATGCGATTTTTTTATGGATTAATAAGGGCGTAATAAGATTTCGGTGATGATGGGAATCTGGGTTTGCAGAATATGTTTCTGTGAAAAGATTGTGTCAATGAGCTTTTTAAAGATATGTTTGAGTACGGTGGCTTCGTTACTGGACAACTGGCACATTGTCAGAACGGTATCACTCAGGAAAACGAAGGCATAGAGTAGAGAGAAGCTCGATTGTGATGATTCTAATTATGATTGCTACTTTTCAAATAATTTATTTATTTATTTAAACTTCATGTACAATGGTGATATATAGGCGGACTTAATGCAGCAAGGCATTCTCTACCAGTCAACCTTTGGGTTAAAAAGAACACAACAGTGGTAGGAGTCCAAAATAAAAATAAAAAATGGACAATAATTAAAATTGGATAATAAACTATCTGACTAATAAAATACATGGCCGGTTTCTGAATTGAGTTTTTTGAGTTAATAACGTATAATAACCTACTTTATTCCAAAGTTTGATTGGCTTGCAGGCTCAAGTATATTCTTGGTGACCCAGTGGCTAAGACCTCACCTCTCGTGCTTGAGGTCGTATCCGGACAAGTACCAATGTGACTTTTTCAATTCATATGTACTTTCTAAGTTTATCTTGGACATCGCTGACAACCGTGAAGGAAAACATCGTGAGGAAACCTGGCCTTATAGTGAGTTTATTATAAAGTTGAGCTCCATTGGTGTAATTGCTGCAATGCGTTCCAGTGCGAGTATAAACTACTAAATAAATGATCATTCTTTATTCTAAAATCGGGGTAAGTTTGTATTACAATTTTTGATAACAAGGTACACTTATTTTTAAACAAAAAGTCATTTAATCAGGAAGATGAAAATTAAAGCGAACTCAAGTAAAAAGCTTTTTATCCAATAATGGGCCGTAATCCAATAGCCCCCACACACGTTAGCAACAATGTGTCTACCCACATAATAAGGAATTGGCTGCTGAAACTGAATCGCCGCTAACAAGCGTCTTTTTGCCGGTGACAGGCGCAACGTCGCAAAGAAGCTGCGGCTTTAATGTGGAGACAGGCATACCTGAACCACTACTAGGGGATTAAGGATTTATGCGAAACAAGCCTGAACTTTTATTTAATTCAAGATATTTGCAGGTAATAAAAGAGCCAATGATACTGAATATTAATATTGCTCAACAAGTTAGGTAAATTAGTCTATCAAAAAAAGTATTTTTTTAAATAGGAGTAGTTTTGGAGTACACATCGTACATAAAGACTGTACAAGTGCGAGTCGGGCTCGCGCACGAAGAGTTCCGTACCACTGTCGCAAAAAATGGCAAAAAGATCACGTTTGTTGTATGGGAGCCCCACTTAAATATTTATTTTATTCTGTTTTTAGTATTTATTACTATAGCGGCAACAGAAATTCATCATCTGTGAAAATTTCAACTGTCTAGCTGTCACGGTTCATGAGATACAGCCTGGTGACAGACGGACAGACAGGCGGATTGTGGAGTCTTAGTAATAGGGTCCCGTTTTTACCCTTTGGGTACGGAACCCTAAATACTAACAAACTATTTACATTATTTGTCAGTGCCAACAAATAATGGTACGAATTTATTTATCAGCATGATGCTAGATTTTCCCTAGTTCGTGGAATCGTGACCATCTGTTTTGAAACCGAGACCTCCCCGTGTCTCAGAAGCCATGTGATATTTGCTAGTTATTATAATATGTAGGTAGTCAAAAGCCCAGACATTTGACAACTTGGTTTATCAAGGCGTATCGTGCTGTCCTGTAACTGGGTTGGTTCTGATTATGAAGATCTGATAGGAAGTCGCCCCAAGTAAAATAGTGCTATGCAGCTGCTTCCATATAAACCAGATGGAACCCATGGAAAACAATTTTCTCAACATCCATACTACTAAAATTTTCTTTCAAATGACTCTCAAACTTTCGATAGTCGCCATCGCACATTCCGCCTGTACCTTTGTACATGAAGTTTTTTATAAATAAATATACATGTAAAATTTAAAATAATTAAAAATTACCGACTCATTTTTATTGCTAGCTACATAATTTATCTAGTAGTATACGCGCTTCGTTCGACAATCTCCATCGTCATCTGCCTAGCATTTTTCCCAATTATTGTTGGAGTTGGCTTCCAGTCTTACTGGATTCAGCTGACTACCAGTGTTTTACATGGAGCGACTGCCTAACTGACCTCCACAACCCAGTAACTGGGTAACACGATACCTCTAAGTAAGACTGGTGTCAGATCTCAGGCTTCTGACTAAGTGACTACCCGTAACGACTGTCAAAGATCTTCAAATGACAGCCGGGACCAACAGCTTAACGTGCTTTCCGAGGCACGGAAGAAACTCGGTATGTTGAAATGGTCACCTATCCACGGACCGACCTCGTCAAGCGTTGCTTAACCTTGAATATGGACCCATGCGGCTGTTATTAATAATATTTAGCCGCGAGCTCCTCTTCGATCGACAATCTATTGAACACATAATTATTACTCGATATCTTGCGAAAACACCCCGATTCAAAAGTAAAACGCCCATAACTTTTGAACGGCTAAACCGATTTTCATAAAACACATCCATTTAGGAACTATGAAGCCACAGACAGATACACAGGTACACAAGTCAAACTTATTACACCCGTCTTTTTCCGTCGGGGGTTTATAATAAACAAACACAAATCAACCACTGTAAATAAGGCCACAAGTGTAAAATATTGTAATGCAAATAGTTTCACGGGTTATTTTCTCGCTAGCTTAACTTTTTGTCGACTTTCGAGCACTTGTGTTCAGGTCGCTGGGGACTTCAACTGTTGCGGGAAAGGGTTATAGACGCAAACTTTGAGGCTTATAAACAATTTAGGGACAATTGTGTGTTCTTTCAAAATGTACGTAAAGGCTTCATGGGGATTTGAAACTATTGAATATGATGACAAAGTAGTCAGCAATAGATTTAACCAAAGGAAGCATTGTTGTTGATATTTAAAACTAGCGGACGCCTCACGATTCCACCCACGGAGTTCCCGTTCCCGTGAGAATACAGGGATAAAAAGTAGCCGTTACCCGGAGATAATGACTGTAGCTTACCAACGGTAAAAGAATTTTTGAAAGCGGTCCAGTAGTTTTTAAGTTTATTCGTTACATACAAAAATACAAATCTTTCTTCTTTATAATATTAGTATAGATTGAATAAAACACATATATAAAGTACAAATACATGATTATATTTCGTAGTTTAAATATGTCGCATTTTGGGGCAAGATCACCACAATATGGGCTCTTAAAAACGTCCGACGGCAGACCTATGCATGGTGGGATGAGCTTAATGCAGATAGTTGGGATGGTTCCATTTTGTGCATGAGCAAGTTGAGTAGATAATTGCAATGGGCGTACAGAGGCTGATTGTTTTTTTTGTTAAAATTTCAGTTCCAATTCCAAGAAAAGTCTCCCTCCACTGCTATCACCTTTTAAAGGAACGCACTTCGTCCTTCCAGTTATGATGAAATCTGTATAGTGCAAACAAAAAATTATATAATTATATTTGTAGAAAGGAAGCCTACAAAAATCTCATTCCACAATCTACTTGAAGATATAAATAAGAACACAATAACTTTAAGAACAGTGTTACAACCAATTAATTAATTCCGTAACTCATATGGGCCAGTGGTAGCGGTAATAAGGACACATAAAACTTGGCGAAACCACAACGGCGCAAACTTGTGCATTGTACGAATGTACGAGTACAGTACCGTGTGTTTAACTGCACTGTTCTTTAATGTACCAAGCATGCGGTTTTGGGAGATGCATAATTTGTTATATTTGTTTTGTAGTTTTGCATTTGACTTTATTTTATCTCAAAAGTTATACGGGGTTAAATAATGACGTGTTACAAAGAGCAAGTCATCAACTTAGTTGACATATTTATAGCCAGGTTTCCTGCCAAGGAAGCGTCGGACAACATGGTATTGTCGCTTGTAAAGACTCTTCGTTATTTTACTTTATCCAATAATAGTATAACTACAGGTAGCCTGTACTGTCCCACTGATAGCCAAAGGATTCTATTATTGCCAGCGTTCCTGGTTCTGCAGCATTTCAAATCAATTCCTGAAGAAAACTACAAAGTTGTCCCACTATCTACTTCATGGTCTGCTGCGGTCCAGTATTGTAATTTCAGGTCATAAAGTTGTAATATAAACACTATTGCTCGAACTTTAATGCTGGGACAACGAAAATGAAACTGTCAAACCTTAAGTCAACCATCTCATAAATAAAAGTAACCACAAAACAAATTACACTAAACTAAATGAATTCTCATGACACGGAGAGCTGATGCATACAACTATACCCCCTTGTACTTCTACTCAAGTGAAGCACCGTGAAATGGGAGCTCACTCCCTAGTCGCTCATAATATTAAATATATTTTTACCAAAATATCAGTTCTGAAAACGAATAAAGGCTATGCAAATAAGCAGATGCGCTATGCTAATCTGACTAGCGGGGGATGAATGGGGTGCAGTTGAAAAGAAGCACTCCATGCCCTTTTAGATATGTCTGCTTTGATGGGTATGGTACACCCGTACAAGGGTACGTCTTTGATGGGTAAGGGTCTTTGAGAATGTCTTCGGTTGGCTTGCGTAGTCTGTGTATGTGTTATTAGCCGTGAAGATATGCAAATAAAGTTAAGTTGCTTGTTGTAAAATTATTCGCATTTTGAATATTTGATATGTTTATTTGATAATGGAATCGTCTTTGTTGTGGTTATTTTTTATTTCTGCTGATGAAGTTAACTTTGAAACTTAATATTTGTTTAATCGATCTCTTGATATAATATCGACCTTAAAGAATAAAATATAAAAGATTTCGACAAAATTTACACTACTTCACAAAACTGCTTCGTAGGTCTACTGTTCGCAAGTGCTACCGCTGAACATGAGGTTCTGGGTTCGACTTCCGGGTCAGTCAAAGTGTTATTGAGTTTTTATATCTGGAATGTCTCAAGAGCAGGCCGGAGTCTTGATTTGTGCCCAGTTGATGGCAATAGGCTCGCCCCCTATTAGATGGAAAGAAAGAAAGAAAAAGTACCATAAAAATACAGAGGAAAAAACTTAAATACAAATACAGAGCACACAACCACGCAAAACGATCAACAGAGCCACAGCGCTGGTTTTCAGCGATAGCCGGTGTCGGTGTCGGTGCATGGGACTGGCAAAATGTCGGTGTACTCGTACTATAAGTGCATCTCTGCCTAACCCTTCGGGGAATACAGTCGTGATGTTATATCATGAATAAAATAAGTCTTTTACAACCAATAATAAGTCTGACGCATCTTTCACCCACAGTCCGCATCCGAAAATTCACCAAATCACTTGTCAGAACCCCCCACAATTTAAAAAGCGCATCGTCAAACCTCGCAGAATGGTCTCCAATCCGCTGAGCATGCAAATACATGGCGTACACATTTGCATGTGAATCCAGCACTTTTCGCTAGGCTCGCCACGCGGCGCGGCTCATTGGGCAGACAGACCGCTATGGGGTTTGAGATGGGATGAATTGTGTGTGGTAGTCTAAGTGGTGATAAGTTGGTAGCAAATGTTTTATTTCAAGCAAACTAGTTTGTTGGTAATAGGAAATTGTACGGTAATAAGGTACCTACTACTCACCTGCCTCGCCTTATCCGACTATGTTGGGGTCGACTACCAGTGTAGTTCTTCCTTCTGAAAATATTATTTGATAACAAATTCTGCGACCTTAAATGTGATTCATTAGGTACTTGAAAAAAAAATGTTGAAGAAAACTTAGTTGTCTTTCTTTCCGCTTGGGAACTTAGAACACAAGTAGGTACTGAATTTATAGTCATGTTCTTAAAAACTCATCATCAGCCTTATAATGTTGCCTCTGCTGGGAAATAAATGTGTGATGTAGGTATTTCTATATTATATATTCTATGCAATAAGTGGGTATGTACAAACTTGTATGTGTGAGCCAGTCTCTCAATAAATCTGTTACGCGATTGACGTGGTTTTACTGCAGCCGACCTTCCCGGGTTCCCAGGGTCCAGAGACTCTTCAGTGGCGACGATTAAGTGATTTCACGCGTGTAAATTTTATGTTGCGACCAGAAAACTCTAAAGGTGCTGTAGACATTTTTTTTGTTTCTTCGTGAACGATCTGTGCGGTGTGAAGTTGAATAACGGACTTAAAATGGCGGTTGGAAAGATCGGTGCGTTTGACCTAACGAAAGACAATTGGGACACGTATGTGGATCGATTAGATCAATACTTTATTGCCAACAGTGTAAAAAGTGAATTAAAAGTCGCAACTTTAATTACAGTCATTGGTAATAGTGCATATGAGTTAATGGTTAATTTATGCACACCCGTTAAACCATCCACAAAGACTTATTCGGAGTTAATAGCGGTAATGAAAGGACACTTAAACCCCAAACCGTGTATGCTCGCTGAGAGGTTCAAATTTCGACAACGGATTCAAAAACCTGGTGAAAATATCGCGACGTACTTCTCGGAGCTAAAAAGACTGAGTAAAGATTGTTGTTTTACGGCGGACAGTTTAAAAGAAAACATGAGAGATCAATTTGTGTGCGGCTTAGTAAACGATGACATTCGGCAGAAGTTGTTTACTGAAGACGGCAGCATCAGTATCGACCGGGCGTATAAGCTGGCCTTATCGATGGAGGCGGCTGAGACAAACGCGGCAATAGTGGAAGACGGTACGAGAAGAAAGACCGGCGGCAGTGCAGCGGATGCGGAGTCCTTATCCGTTCATAAGATCGGGCATGAGGGCGGCGGAGGAAGGCGCGGGGCGGGGGGAGGCGGCGGCGGCTATCGGCCGGCCGCGAGGCGAAACACTCGCTCGACGCGTGACTCACGACAATCCGGCGGCGGCGGTCCAAGTACCACAAGCGGAGCGGGTTACAACTTACTTCGAGCGGGCACTAAAAATGAGGAATGCAAAGTCTGTGGAGGCAAACACAATTCGAATACGTGTAAATTCAAACTGTATGTGTGTAGAATTTGTACCCAGGAGGGACATTTGAAGAGGATGTGTCCGAGGTTGACCAAGAATAATTCCTTAAATAACATAAAAGAAGACGGGCATGGCAGCGGCGACAGGTGTGGCGCTTACTCGACGGAGAGCGACAGTGACGAGGTAATAGTACCTATTAATCGCTTATCACTTGGAAAGTGTAAACCAATTATGATTGATGTAAGTGTGCACGGTTGCGACTTAAGAATGGAATGTGACACGGGGAGTGCAATCTCGTGCATTAATTACCAATTATATCAGGAAAAGTTTTCCAGTTTAAGTATTAAACCCACTAAGTTGGTTTTAAGATATTACACGGGTGAACTAGTTAGGCCTGTAGGTGTTATTAAACCCGTTGTTAAATATAATGATACGGAAAAGATATTGGATTTATATGTTATTGACAATGGAAAAACCGTTTTAATAGGTAGACAATGGTTAGCGGAGCTAAATATAGCGGTGTCGACTATGCATTATAATAAAGTCAATAATAATCGGAATTTGGATTTTAATTTCTCGGAATTTAGTTCCAGATACTGTGAGGTGTTTGCGGATGGCCTGGGGCGGTTCACGGGAGGACAAGTGAGCATCCGCGTGCGCGAGGACGCGCGGCCGATTTTCCTGCGCGCGCGCCCTTTGGCGTACGCGCTGCGTGAGCCGGTTGAGCGCGCACTGGAACAGCTGGTGAGCGACGACATCCTCACTTCCGTCCACCACTCAGACTGGGCAACACCAATCGTGCCGGTCGTCAAGAAAGATGGTACCATTAGAGTCTGCGCCGATTTTAAACTAACCTTGAATAAAGTGTTAGAAGTCGACCGTTATCCATTACCTAAGGTAGAAGATCTTTTGTCTCGGTTGCACGGGGGCGAAAGATTTAGTAAAATCGATTTGTCACAGGCGTACGCACAGTTTGAACTGGATGATACTAGGAGATACGCGGTAATAAACACACATAAAGGGCTTTTCATGTATAAACGATTGGTGTATGGGCTGTCGTCGAGCCCAGGAATATTTCAACGATGTTTAGAACAATTGTTTGCAGATATACCCCACGTAGGAGTTTTTTTAGATGATATTATTATAACGGGAAAGGACACACCCCAACACTTAAGTAGCCTACATAAAGTTTTTGAACGTCTGAAATCGAGTGGCTTAAAAGTAAAAAAAGAAAAATGTTCTTTCTTTGTGGAATCGCTCGAATATTTAGGGTATGTAATAAGTAGGGAAGGTGTTCACACGTGCAAAGATAAAGTGGAAGCAATTGTTAAAACTCCGATACCGAGGAACGTGACGGAGTTGAAAGCATTCATAGGTATGGTCATGTATTATGGAAAATTTATAAAAAATGTAAGTTCGATCCTTACACCATTGTATAATTTGTTGCGTGCCGGGGTGAAGTACGTATGGAGCGATGCTTGTGAGGTAGCCTTCGCTCGGGTTAAGCAGGCACTGAGCACGAGTGAGGTGCTTGTGCATTACACCCTGGAGCTACCGCTTGTGCTGACGACCGACGCTAGCGCCACGGGAATAGGCGCCGTCATCTCGCACATCACGCCGGAGGGCGAACGCCCAATTGCATACGCGTCACGCACACTAAACTCCGCGGAGAGATCGTATGCACAAATTGACAGGGAGGCATTGGCGATTATATACGGTGTTAAAAAATTCCATCAGTACTTGTATGGTAGGAAGTTTACTTTAAGAACAGACCACAAACCCCTAACATACATTTTTGGAAATAAAGTAGGCATTCCGGTTATGGCAGCATCCAGGTTGCAAAGGTGGGCAATAATACTAACAGGCTATTCGTATGATATAGAATATGTTGCGTCTGCAAAAAACTGTGCCGACGCATTGTCGCGACTGCCGCAACCAACAGTTAAGAATAAAATCGGGCGTGAATATACCTATTTAAATTTTGCAGAAAGTTTTTTGCCGGTGACAAATGATGATGTACGTCTAGCAACAGCGCGGGATCAGGTGCTTAGTAGAGTGATGGTGAGCGTACAGTCAGGATGGCCGTCGCATTGCACAGACGAATTGATGAAACCGTACTTTAATAGGCGACACGAATTATATGTGGAACGGGGTTGTATTATGTGGGGCTATAGAATTGTTGTACCACCAACTCTTCGGAACACAATACTAAAAGAGCTCCATGTTAGCCACATGGGCATAGTTAAGACCAAGTCGATGGCTCGAAGTTTTGTGTGGTGGCCAAATATAGACGCAGACATCGAATCGACATGCCTCTCTTGCGAAACATGTGCGATGGAAGCAGCTGCGCCGCCGCAGGCTGCACCACGTAGTTGGCCGTATTTAGCCCAGCCGTGGAGTAGATTACATGTAGACTTTTTAGGCCCATACCAGGGAAAAACGTTTTTCGTAATCATAGATTCCAGTACAAAGTGGATTGAAATTTTTGAAATGAATAAAACAAACGCTTCGGCTGTCATTAAGGTTATGAGGTCATTATTTGCGCGATTCGGTTTGCCTTTGGAAGTTGTATCCGACCAGGGCCCACCATTTACTAGTACGGAGTTAGGAGAATTCTTAAAATATAACGGTATAAAGCAGTCGTATTCCCCAGTATATCATCCAGCTTCTAACGGGGCAGCAGAAAATGCCGTCAAATTATGTAAGCGAACAATAAAAAAGGCAGTCCGAGAGGCAGTAGACATCGACACAGCCATACAGACATACCTACTAGCGTATAGAAATAGTATTCAAAGCACTACAGGGGAAAGTCCCGCCATGCTGTTGCAACGTAGGCCGTTGCGTTCTCGGTTAGATCTTTTGCGCGCAGACCGCGCGCGTCAGGACCGGGTGGAAGGGGTGCAGTGTCAGCAGTCGACGAGTTCGGGCACTGAACCCTTGCAACACACCGTTGGTGATACGATATGGGCCAGGAACTACGGTAGCAAAGACAAGTGGTTAAAAGGAACAGTAGTAAACCAACAAGGTTCACGTAGGTATGTAGTAAACAGCGATGATGGTCGACTTCTCACACGGCATAGCGATCAAATTAGGCATAGAACTCGACGTTCCGGTATAATGTACCCAGACGTAATGTCCAAGGGACAGGTCAGTGGGGATGTCGTTGAACCGCAACAGCAACAGCTGTCTCCAAGTATATCGGAGCCAAGGGTTCGGGAGGGGACGAGTAGGGGCGAAGTCGGGGGCGACGGCCCAGTAGTGAGTGACGCGGTGGATACAGCAGTCACTAAGACCTCACCAACCCGTAGGGCACCATCGTCACCACCAGTCGGCAGTAAATTATCGCCGACGGCCGCGACCGTCCCGGATTCCGTGAACCGTCCCATCCGTATGCGCAAGAAACCGGTTAGATATGGATTTGAGTTCGATTAGATGTAAGAATATATTGTTATTATTATTATAGTACCTACATTAGGTAAAAGTTTAGTTATAATTAGGTTAAGTTAGTGTGTTAGTTAATGTAGCGTTTAGTTTTATATATTCCTGTATTAGTTATATACTAGAAGTTTAAGTGTGGAGGTGTGATGTAGGTATTTCTATATTATATATTCTATGCAATAAGTGGGTATGTACAAACTTGTATGTGTGAGCCAGTCTCTCAATAAATCTGTTACGCGATTGACGTGGTTTTACTGCAGCCGACCTTCCCGGGTTCCCAGGGTCCAGAGACTCTTCAAAATGAAACAAGCATCCTCTCTGTGAGAGAGAGGATGCTTGAGTCCCTTGAGTTGAGAGAATGGGCCATAATCCACCACGCGGGCCCATCAGTGCAGGTTGGTGGATGTCACATGTCTTCAAATTGTTGGTTCTAGGACATGCCGGATTCCTCACGATGATTTCCTTCACCGTTTTAAGGATGAAATAATTCACACAAAGTAAAGCGCCTGCTTGGGTTCGTACTCACGACCTACGACACGTAACCAGGGCCGTTACCATTGCGCCACCACTCTCTTAAAAACTATCCAAACAAAATTGCGGCTTTTTTACTTTAAAATGGATACCATGCTATCTGCGAAATTTGGCCTTTGAAATCAAAATATTGTATACATCCGAGTTGGCCGCCCTATATAATACAATTGTATCATCATCATTTCAGCTGAAAGACGTCCACTGCTGGACATAGGCCTCCCCCAGGCGTCGCCACATTGACCGATCCAAATATTTCCAATACTGTACTAGTATACAATTGTATAAACATTACAAAATTACTTTTAGGCTTAATACTAAAACAGGCCAAGGAATGGTCACACAGACGGATTAGTAAAAAACAGGCTGGTAATTTTTATTTTTGTTATTGGAATTAAGCTTGTATGAGGGTCGCATGTTATAACATTGAGCTCACCTAAAATGGTTCGCTAACGAACTAAGACCTGTATTTTTTTATCCCACCTGAAGCAAGCTTACAAAAAAAAAAAACAAATATGGCGTCTCTGCCCAACATCACAGTTACGTTCCATATTCAAACACAATTACTTTCCACCGCACAGCACACAGTGCCAATCGGAAACGAGCAAAGTTAACAATTTCTAGCAAAATCTATCTATCGGTCGCAACTGCACTAACTGCATACAAAACCTGGAAAAACCAATTTGTCGCTCACAAAGAGTCGGTTTGTGTGTGGGGAGGATTTTGTGAAATATTTGTGAAGTACTGCGAACCACGTAACTATTGAGGACGTGGTACAGAGCGCGTTGTTCGAACTTACTTCAGACTGCGTTTTAAGATGTGTGTGTAAGGCTGGATATATTTCTGAAGCGTTTCTGATTGCTAATAAGATTTATTTGTGATGAAGTTGAGTGTTTCAAGGCTCTTATAGGAATTTTAATGTCATGATCTCAGTAAAATCAAAGAGCTAAGGCAGTACAGAATGGCTACAAGCGGTTTATTTTATTCCAATGTCTCCATTGTGCTGAGAACCGTCCCGTGCAGTTATCCGTAACTGTAAAGTAGGAGTCCGGTACGAGTATACCAAACGTTTTCTTCAAATATAAATATTACACTGTGCACTGGTGACTCGTCCCGGCTTCGCACGGGATAAATTATAAACAAAAACCTTCCTCGTTTATCGGTCTTTATATTAGTGAAAGAAAGCAAAATGCGTTGCGTGGTTTAGAAAAAGTTAGCGGAAAACAAAAATGACGTCGACAGAGAGATTAGACTTTTTTTTGTGAATGTATATGTAAATAAATAATAAAATAGCCTCGCGTTTGAACACTATCGTTCGATTTTGTTTTATACTAAAACTTTAGAGATTAACGACGATCAAATAAAATTAAAAGGCCATCATTTCAGAAAAGTTGAAGAAAAAAAAAAGACGGATTATTATTCAACTCTCTTCTTAGTTCTAAGTCAACCAGTTGCCCAAAGTTGGATTTTTCAGGATGCGCAAGCCATCCCACGTGAAACCCATTGCCATTTTACCTACCTAACTCACAAAGCTGTGTCACAAATCCCAGCTATTTACCAAAAATTAATGTTAGAACAAAACATTTTGTTAAACCTCTCGTTATACTAAACATCAGTTTAAAACAGTAATTAGCAAGAACATCACGTACAGTGTGTCCAGTGTTGGCAAAAATATGCGCACATTGTGGACGTTGGGCTCATATCTGATGCTGTGATCTCTGATCTGCACCGATGGTAAGGGTTATGATCGGAATTTTGGACAACGGGCATAATGGTTGTAAATAAGTGTAATTTTAATAAAATATAAGGGATTGTTATTATTTTTAGGCAGTGTTCATTTCAAACTTAGTTTATAGATCTGTTTCTAAATTATCATTGGTGTGAATGATCATACCTAATTAGTATTTTAGGAAGTGTTCGGTTCTGTAATTTCGGGGTTTGTTTCGGTGTTTCTTCTCAATTGCAACACCGTCAACACCGACCAAATCTAGTTTAAAAATATAATTCTCTGTTGGAAAGTATAGGAACAACAAGAAAAAGAACAGATTCATAGAAATACATATCATTTAATGTTTTTAAATCATTCTGATTGCTGATTATCTTAAAACTGACCAAATCGAGACGATAAACTGCTACGAAAGCGTAGCAATTGCTACGCCGTAGCCATTTCGTAGCCGCGTAGCTTTACCCAACAAAAGTTTTGTATGACACATTTACGGCTTCATACAATCAGAAACTTAATACAGAAAAAATCTCCTAAACCTCTTATCTCTCTCCTTTCATCTAAAACTCTTCTCCTTTTATATTAAACGCCATTATCATGTCACGTAGGAACTATACGTTAAGCGCCCTCTGCCGGCCGGCTTTATAAATAAGGGTGACCAGAGGAAAATTATATGGTGGGCGTGCTGCCTGGCTCTTTGTTCTGTGAATATTAATATTAGAGTTATGTGGGGACGAATAAAATTGTTTTATTGTCTCTCTGAGTTGAGCTGCAGGAAAATTTAAAATGATCTGGTTTTAATAGAAGACTAAAACATAATTACATTATAAGTCATTATAAGTTTGAAGGAACTCCAGCCGACTTAGTAGCCATGATAACAAAAAAAAGCCCTTGATTAATATGAATAAATAACAAGATGTAACTGTCAACTTGATCACTTTCTTACCTGATAGTAAGCGACGATGTCTTCGACAACAAGAATAAGGATTATTTATTTAAAAGAAAATTTACATTAGATGCAGTAGCCATCATATCAGCCGAAAGTCGTTCACTGCTGGACATAGGCCTCCCCCAAGTGTCGCCACACTGACCTGTCCCGTGCGTCCCACATCCAGCGGATCCCCGTAACCTTCACCAGGTCATCGGTCCACCTGGTGAGAGGCCTTCCAACGCATAGTCTTCCGGTTCGCGGTCGCCACTCCAGAACTTTTCTGCCCCATGGGCCATCCGTTCTGCGAGCAATGTGCCCTGCCAACTGCCACTTAAGGGTTGCAATTCTTCGAGCTATGTCAGTAACCCTGGTTCTCTTGCGGATCTCTACATTTCTGATTCGATCACGCTAGGATACATCGAGCATAGCCCTCTCCATTGCCCTTTGGGTGACTGTAAGCTTTCTGATGAGGCCCATTGTGAGCGACCAAGTCTCAGAGCCATAGTTCATCACTGGCAACACACACTGGTCATAGACCTTCGTCTTGAGACACTGTGGTAAGTTGGACGAGAAGACACCGCGCACATAATACAGTAGTATACTTTCTAAAATGGTATACTTCACGCTATATGTAAACTATACATAACTACATTATTTTATTATAACTACAAGATAAACAGTCATTTCTATTTTTGGTAGCGACCAGCCCGATTGAGGTTATTTGAAACCTGTGTTCAATGGAGCAGGATTACGTAGAAGTAACCTATTTACGCTTGGTTTAAAGATCACCAGATTATCAGGCAACACAGACTCCGGCAGGGAATAAATTAATACAAGGAAAGAGTTAACCGGTTCACAGACCCGCGAGCCACACATGGGATGTTGTTATTGTTTAACTATTATGTCCGCTATATGGACGGTGAACATATAATACCTACGCATATCTATTTTAAGTTATTCCATTCGGCTACTGAATGAAATGAAGTGAAAATAACTGATAAAACTAGTTGCTTAGCAAGTTGAAGTCGCCTAGCTTCAAGAAATTAAGTTGCACGGACCGTTAGTCACCTTCCAGTTATCTGTCTGAAGCACTTCTTAGCGATTCAAGAGTTAATTTTCTTTGATTTTAAGTACGCTGTCCTAAAATGCACATGATGCCTTTTTTGATAAACTTCAGCATTTTACTGTTTTAAATGAAAAAAGTATACCAACAAAACAACAATTACTATTACAAAATAATGATATCAGCCTGTATGTAACTATAACTATCCCTGCCGTTCAATGGCCTATAGACCAAGTTTAGTCACGTCGTTTGCTCAATACGGATTGGTGATTTCAGATTTCAATTATTGTCTACATAAACGTACAATAATTAGTCCAGGTTACTTATCTGTTTTTCTTTATTGATGTAGCCCGTTCCATAATCGGACTACAAGACGTAAGGCGATGCGCTATCGGTTCATAGTGGACATCTACCCATACGCACTTAACGTTTTGGGAATACTTTCACTGTGGGTGCAGCTAAGGAATGGAACTCTCTACCGGAGTCTGTGCTCCCCGATAGCAACAATCTCGGGGTCTCTTAATCAAGAGTCAATAGGTTACTTCTAGGCAAGCGTGCTTCACCGTCGACTATAATTATCATTGCTTACAATCAGGTGAGTTAGTTATCAAGCACAAGCTTATCGATAGTAATAATAGAAAAAGATGTCAGTGATATTCAAGAAAAACTTAGTAAGTAACAGAAAAAGTCACATTGATACTATCCCAAAACCCAAATCTTTATGCATGAGAGGCGACGCATCTTTACCACAGGATCATCATGAATTTGAAGTACCAAAATAATATACAAACCTGTACCACAAAACTTCTAAACCACCTCTTGAAGTATAACACGACAGTTTACCTCCGAGCCCGAACTTACATAATTATAATAATTTGAAGCCTCGCATTAAATTAGGCATTTTAATGAATTTGTGAGTGTGGCGCAGCGCACTTGTGTATGCAAAGTATAAGTATGGGAAGCTAGGATTATGATAATGATTTCTATTTGTTGTTTATTGTTTTAGTCATGGTTGAAAGGTGACGAGTATACCTTGTACAGTTGTTCTTAACGAAGCAAAAGGAATAAGGCAGGATCGTAGCAAGTGATGTTCTGTAGTTTCTGCCTACCATGCCATGGAAAAAGGTTAGTTTATATATGTACTTGTTCGTCTTCTTTTCATCTGTTCGAGAAAGTTTAGGTACAGTAAACGTTCATTAGGCCGTCAAACGTTAAAAAGTGTGGGCACTTGGGACACTCCAGCATGTGTATTGTATTCGTGTTCAAGAATTATCTTATCAGAATTACCAATTAATGAAACCTGCTTAGCTGTCAAAATAAAATATACACGGTTAGCTAACTTGCTATGGTCACAAACTAAACCAAACTCACAATCTCGCTTGATTGCAATTCTGCTCATTTCTTCCCATTCAATCCAAACATAAGTTGTGGTTTCCCACACATATTCGTGTCCCACATTATTATTCATTTTCCCAAGTTCACCTCTACGTAAACAACTATAATATTTCTTAAATAAATCATCTAACTTGCAATAACACAATAACTTGCGGCAACTTCCGACGGGCGAACAAATTACATAGTGCAAGTCGTACAACTTGCGCAAGTTACATACGTTGTACCTGCGTGTGAACCGTGGTATTATACCTGGAACTAATATCATAAACAGGAAAGTTTGGATGCGCTTGAAAATAGCCTTGGGAAACGGCAAAGTGTATGTCCAGTGAAATACATAAAAGGTTTTAGTTCTGCAGACAAGCAGCTGAGAAATCGTTCAGTTTAATGGCATCGACGAATTGAAACACCTAAAAAAAATTGCAACAGTCGGTTATAAATTAAATCAATTTATAACAAGCTGTTCTTGATGATAACTTGATGACAAACCATTCACAACAAATCGTTTATTTAATTCAATATTTTTATATATTCAATTTAATTCAATATTTATTATTTAATATGCATCCTTTTTAACTTCTTATTTAGGGTAGAAACTTACCATTTAAGTGATGTGCCTAATTCTAGGTAGTTGGGAAGTAGTTGAGCTCAGCCTTATGTTGGTCTGAATGTCAGACGTCACTGTTTCTGTGCTCCAGCCGACGTTGGAGTTTAAATGTTTCGAATGTTTTATTGAAGTATTTTGAAAAATGAACCGTCATAATTTAGCACCCCGACTGATTAAGAATCGAACTAAAAAGCTGTTAACAAGAAAAAATCACGCTGTGCAGTCGGAGGATCAGGTGGTCAGCCAGTTCGCAAATATGTATCCTCCGACTGCACAGCATAATTTTTTCTTGTTTACAGCTTTTTAGTTCGATTCTTAATAATTATTGTAATTAATATACTTTCTATTTATTTTATAGTATCTATTTTACGTATTTTTATTATACATTAGTTCAGCACCTACATATTATTAATATTATATTTAGTATCTATTTTATTTAACCACGTCCGAGTATCACTAGCGGGTGCCTACTGAAAATCAGCAATGGGTTTCTGACGCCCAGCAAATGCTGAGTTGGCAACCATTTCAGTGTGACGCCCAGCGCGGCTCTTCTTGAACCTAGTTTGTGCTTTTTCCTTGTTTCTTTGTAAATTGTTGATGTTGTTAAAATTTGTGTTGTGTCTGTGTCGAATAAATGTTATCTTCTATTATATTCTCTTAAAGTAGAATCACAAATTCACCATCCACAAATGTATTTGGATATGGTGCAACTCATACATTTTCATCCCATTTCTATTAACCGTCATCAGAAGAGTCAGCCCCTATGTAGCCATAATATTATCTGCCTTTCAATCCATAGATCGTTTCTATGCTCTTTCTTTACTCATGTTTTATAAACACCTGCATTCATCAAAAAAGATGAAAATAGTTTTTGTCACATAAGTTTGTAGAAATAAATCAAGGCATCATTCCAAAGATAAAGCTTCATTGCATAAGACCCTTTTCCCCTAGTACACATATTATTATGTATCTATTCCGACTACACGGAACTGTTGATTCTGCCGCGCGCAACTTTGACACTACACTACACTTACACTTATGGAATAAATCACCTCTCGTTCCGGGAAATTGCTGACTTGTGCTCGAACGAAACGCCGCCGCCGTAGGGATGCGCGCCGTCGATAGTTTGTCGATAGTTCAAGTCGTCTTTGTTGTTTGAGATTTTTTCTTGTTTTGAAGTGGTCTGGGTTTTCATTTTATAAGTTGGGTTGTGTTTAGTTGAGGATTGTTGTATGAATATAAGTTTAAAGATGCTGTTAGTGTTCAAAAACATAATAATAGGTTAAAACTAATAAACTATGTACATCATAGATCAACACAAAATATTAAATGATAGTGGTGTGTGTGTGTTCTTTGAAATAATGTTGGAGAGGCGTGAGATGGTCCTGCAGTCTTCAGACGATGAGTTGAAATACCGGCAGCTAAATAGACGGATCTCAAAGTCTTTGAAAAGTGACCTGCGCCTCTTTAATACCGTGAGTATTAAAGACGCGATTGAGCGGCATAAGGGCTCCAAGATCTTTGCAAGATATCTGTCTATTAGGCAGAGCCAGCTCACGAAACTGAAGATCGATGATAGTAGGATCGTATCCACCAAACTGGAGCTTCTGAGGGCGATCAAGAGATTATGGGCAGTTGTAAAATTGAACCAGTAAACCCGTCGCGAATCTAGGAATATTAAACAAAGTAAAATGATTAGACGACTTAAATGCAAGTTCAAGAGAGTTTTCACAAGTGAAAATACTTTTAATGGTCTACAAAAGTTAGAAAAAAATGGTCTATAAATAATTATTAATTATATTAATCAATTTTTTTTAAGCATTGTCATTTTATTTCAACCTGTTAATAAAATCACCATTCTATAAACTTTATCGATACAGTCCCTTCACTAAGACACTCCCGCTGCGTCATGTAATTTCCGCGGCGCACCGTACGACGGCGGACGAATGCGTTGTCAAACTCGCTACTAACTGGAGATTAGACAAAACTGCACTGTGCAACCGAACTGTGATGAATGTTATGAGTTAGCCAACTTGCTTGTGTCGTGTCACATAGCACTGTTTTGTGAGATAGATTTATTCATGGGCCGTTATAGAGGTTTGATTAATAATTTTATTAAATTATTTTATTAATTAATAATTAGCACACTGAATAGGTCTAATATTGAGGAAGAAATACATCTTCTCTTACGTATAGACCTTATAATATAAACGACAGTCTAAAAAAGCAATGCATACCAAAACAATAGTGTAATGATAGTCACATTTCGGGGATAAACCTGATACTTGGCAAAAAATTTTTTAAACATTACAGATTTTCTATTTTTAACTAACATAACTAAATTGACTTATACAATATGCCCAACTGTTCTTCCTTATTAAGTAATACTCTCACAACTGTAAATGTCTCACAGCGTCATCTGATTGACGTGACCCGACATATTCCTATCCATAGTTAAACTAGCTTTGACTGGAGATTAGGAACACAAGCTGTGCGCGGTGCAATCGGCCATCAGTGTTGTGGTCTCGTCCAATGCGATCGCTTCTTGTTGCTATGATGAGTTGGGCATATATTTGTACCATAGAGTGGTGCCAATTTCATGTCTAATCTGTGTACGATTATACTGGGTTGATAATGTCTACCGCTACATATGAGATTCCGGATTAGTATCTAGTTTATAATGAAGTTCCGATCTTCTTTAGTAGTCTGGTCTATTGCAAATCTAATACAATTTCCGTGAAAGGCACTGGCATAGCTGAGTAACGAAGTCAAAGGAATAATCTTAATGGTTAATACCTTTTATGGGCCTGGTACTATCTGCTTCGCTAGCTCTTAAGGACGTTATTTTACAAAAAAAAAATATTAATTTCACCCGTTCGGCAGGCTTATTACGTAAGAAATAGCCATCAGCAATTATCGCGCGATCAAACGCTTATACGCAGTGTAGTTACGGTAGGTCTTACACAATCGTTTGTTAATTGCTCATTGTTTGTCAAATGCTCTTATTTAAAAAAAACCGCTAAAGACTGTAAAAGTTATTTTTAACTGACTTACCAAAAAGGAGGAGGTTCTATGTTCGACTTCTTGTATGTTTTTTTTTTTTTTTTATGTATGTTCACCGATATCTCCGTCAATTGTGGACCAACATTTTTTTTTCGTTTGATAGAGTATGTTTCGAAATTGGTCCCATTTTAATTTGGTGAAGATCTGATGAAGAACTTTGGAGATATACAACAGAACTCTTCAATAAATAACGGCAAATCATTCGGAATTGCTGCAATCGCATGTCTGTTTATTGTATATACTATTTCATAACATAACATCACGCCTGTACGTACTAAAGGGGTACGCAGATCTCTCATTTCACTGGTTATGTTCAAGTATCATGTTATTCGGGTGATCTATTCTAGCGTTATAGGTACCTTACTAAACAACTTGCCTATTTTAGGTAGATACAACTAAAAAGGGAAAAATAAAAATCTTTTTTGCGAAAAAATACTACCGACTTCCAAATGAAAAACTACAAAGTGAAAAATAACTTAACTTTTGGAAGTCGGTGTCCATATCGCAAAAAAATGGTACCTACGAAAGACACCGACTTCCAAAAGTAAAGTTATTTTTCACTTTGTAGTTTTTCATTTGGAAGTCGGTAGTATTTTTTTGCAAAAAAGATTTTTATTAAGTTCTGTATTGAAGAGCAATTATTGCGCATAAATTGCTATCGTTTTGCTCTTGCAATATACTTAATAAGCCTGCCAGTGTCTATAATCAAATCTTTCAAGTTAAATTTGATCCACTTCACAGTTTTCGATTAAGTTGAAATTTTCCACACGTTACTTTCTCGTATGAATGTAATTTTTTATTTAAAAACTTGTTTTAAAAAATATTTTTTACTTGCGAGTTGTTTCAATGTTAATTTACACATGCATGTCTTTGTAGTATCTTAGGCCCTTTCCTGAATAGGCGATATCGCAAGCATATTGACTTAGAAAAAAATAAGTGCGTATTACATCTGAACATAATTGCAATTTCGCTTAGTAAAAAACGCTTATCGGTGTGTTAAAAATAAAATTTCATCGGAAAAGGGGCCTACAGTAAAGATCCAAAATCATAACATTCACAAGTAAGTTATTCAACACAGTGTATTCTGCCTGCTCAGTACAAATTCCCTTACAAAGTGAGTATTGTGTGAGTGCGAACATTTCACAGTAATCACACGCGAACCGAAAGTTTCAGCAACTTCGTGATGAAATGTGCACCGAATTTAGTTTGGGGTTGTACTAACGTGATAATAGCAGAATTTGCTGTATATTGTGCTAATTGGAAACTTGTTTGGGCTAGAATGTTATGATTTCTAGTCACGTGTGACAAAATTACATTGTAAAAGGTGACTAGAATTTATTATTTCAAGGTTCTGTA
This sequence comes from Orthosia gothica, assembly GCA_949775005.1. Lineage (NCBI taxonomy): Eukaryota > Metazoa > Arthropoda > Insecta > Lepidoptera > Noctuidae > Orthosia > Orthosia gothica. Next base: position 16,447,548 of record OX459067.1, read on the forward strand.
ATATTAGATTTACTCTAGTCCTATCAACCTTTTCAAAATGCATTATCTGTCTAGACTTTTGTCAACCCTGTTAACGTCGGTTACGCGATTGGATCTGAATACTAGTAGGTACTTTATTATGGAGCAAAGTTAAAAATAAGTATGTTCATATGGAGTAACTACTTATCTAATCTGTACAATCTAGTTACCAGATTACACAACATCTCTTGGTAAGATTGCCAGGCAGACTTTCGTGCTTCTGAAGTTCTGACTACCCATATAAGGATTTAAATGATTCGACGTCAAAATTCAAAGATGTGATAATGACAGTCTGGCAATAAGGAATGAATTTAATACTTTTTTCACTGTCATGCTTCGTCTTTCATAAAAAATCTATCTATTCCTAAATTGTCCAAACTATGTAGGTTACTTAGCAAACCTAAATACTCCTATTCTAGAAATTCTCAATACAATACAATACTCCAGGAATCTATAAATTGTTCTGATAAAGTTACTTTAAGCCGAGATATACTTCGACATTTCAAGGATTTATCGTCTATTAGGCTAAGTTGAAGTTAGAGTACACAGCTTTACTTAGCTAAGAGCCGGCTTTTATTAGGATTAGGAAACTTTTTAAATATTTATTAAGGTTAGGAGTTTATAAAAATGTTTGGAAAGTTGTGCCGAACCGTTCGATGGATATTGTAATACATAAATGATTGTGATTAATGCCTCGTTGGTCAAATGGTTACAAGTATTGTGGAGCGTGAGGTTCTGTAGCCTCTCAGAGTTTCAATTTATGCCCGGTTGACGGCAATGTACTTTCCATGGGATTAAGCCATAACTTGCGAAATATACTGATTTACACATATGGTATAATAATTCACCTTTTAACCCTATGTATTATAATTATGTTTGACGTGTGCACCTGTGTGTATTTGCGTATCTGCCTGTGGCATCATAGCTCCTAAATGAATGAACCAGTTTTGATTTAGTATTTTTATTTGTTTGACTGGCGACTTTAACAAGAGTGTTCTTTGCTATGTTTGACGAAAATCGGTACTGCTATTCAAAAGTTATCGAGCGTTTTACTGTTTAATTTGGGGTATTGTCGCAAGATATCGTGTCATAATTACGTGTTCGGTATATCGAAGCGTGTATGTTACTACTTAAAATATGTAGTTTAAAAAGCATTAAATAAAAAAGTCGTTTTTTTTTTAAATTTCATGTACTTGTTCTTTTCTATTACATGGAGCAGTCTTGAATATAAATTCCAAGAAAATACAAAGGGAATTCTGTTTACCAACGCCGCGTTTGGCAGATCATACTATAAATACACGCCACATTAAATCTTAGCGTTATTTGATTTAAATCTTCAGCAGTACATCTCAAACGCGTCTAAATTCAAGAGAATCGTCTGTAAGCATACTGTAAGTAAGTCATAAAATCAGCTTAAGCGTTTAACGATACCCATCTCGGGAATCATCCCCAAGCCTATTTGATAACGTTATTTAAACAAACATTACATGCCCGTAAAACTTTATGACGTACTCCAAAAATACTTAAAAGAACAATAAAACAAATAAACTTGAGAACGACATCCATCGCTTGCTTAGGTACGGAACCATCAAAAAGTTTGGGAACATACCCAGCAATCGACAAGGTTGCGTTTGATAAGTTCGCTACATAATTTTCATCACTCTCTCGTGGTTGAGAGTGATTGTGGCTACCTGCTGGCTAAAACAAATAAATTTGAGAATGGTATCCATTACTTGCTACATAAGGAAGCATCAACAGCTAGATCAAACATAGCCAGCAATCAGTGACGTTAAGTTCGATAATCTCGCTTCAAAGTTCCCATCACTGACTCGTGGTAGAGGGGGCTTATGGCTACCTGCTAAGGTGGCCATAACAATAAAACACCGGGGACTGTCCCGATAACTGGCGTGGAAGAGATATATGTCTATTGTGACCAAGCAATCACTTTTGCTAGGATAATGCTTTGACTCTCAAATTGAGGTTGAATTAGCTTTATTTGTTAATGTTTGTGTAAATGTGTTAATGGAATATCTTGACGAAGTATTTATGACTGTATTTTTTATTTATAACAATTTTTTTATCAAATACTTGCTTGAACTGTGGTTTGGCACCCGTAGTATATCCTGCAGGAACGGTGAATTTTAACGAGTTAAAAAACTGCCTTTTAGGAATTGCGGGAGAAGAGTTCCTAGAAAATCTTGGCTCGAACTTAGTCCACCAGTGGGAGAGTATCGGTTAATTAACAAAAGTAGCCTTCAGTAAAGCATTTCTCATCGATAAATAACATCGACAAATAATTTTTGTAATCGCCTCCGTATCTACTTCCATAAAATTACCTCCTGGCTTGACTCCATCGTCAAATATAGTAGTGCAGCATTAATAACACAAGTGATGCTAAGAAAAAGCAAGATAATCACATTTTTTAGGTTACCTATCATAATTCAGCTCCCGTCATCCCCTTCGAACCTATAGGTTAGGTTCGAAGGGGTTTCCTAAATTCCCGAGCTCGCTTTGCTCGCTCTTCGACTAATTCTTTGAAATAATTGATTAATAAAATGCCTAATGTATGACAGCTATTTGCATGAAAATTCAAAATAAATACGTAAACACAGACAAGACTGCGTGAAGTCGGTTTTGCAGCAATTTGTTTCGGTCACTAAATTTTGCAGCACAACATTTTGACATTTTATGACACTATTTAAATTAAAGAAAAATAAAATTCTACCAAGTAACCGGCTATATATTTTGTATCCTGTATTCGTTTCTTCGTTTTTTTTCCCGACTTCCGAAATTGAATTTATTTTTCACTTGCCAGTGTTTTTATTTGGAAGTCGGTTGTTTTTTTTTTCTTATTTTTCTCATTTTAGTGGTACATAATGGGCAAGTTCTATAGTAAGGTACCTATAATGCCCACAGTGATGCCAGAATAGATTACCCGAATAAGATGTAACTTTAACATAACCGGTCGAAAGAGAGTGTACCAGAATGAACTATACACATCTGCGTACCCGCTCAGAGCATACTGGCATGATGTTATTTATTTATTTATTTAAAAAACAAACAGACATGCGATTGCAGCAATCCCGAGAGATTTGCCGTCATTTATTGAAGAGTTCGTATGTGTGGTACCTCCAAATTTCTTCATCAGATCTTTACCAAATTTGAATGGGACCATAAACTTCTCCTTCAAACAAAAAAAGAATTTTGCAAATCCATTTATATATGACGGAGTTATGCCTAAAAATACAATAAAAAAAATATAAACATGTGAATTGAGAACCTTCTCCTTTTTTGTAAGTCGGTTAAAAATACGCAAAGAAGCATTTGTTATCTTTACAATTTTTTCTTACATAATCACACACAAAGCAACCTCAGCTCATTTTTTAAAATTAAAGGTAAAACGTACGTTACGTTACCAGCCTAACAAATGTCTGAAAGATTCGCGGATCACGACGAGCGGCCGAATGCCCTTTGTACACATTTACTTGCATTTAAAAGCACATCTGAATCGTATCCGAATTAACATAAAACCCAGAGGGCGATAAAAGTACACAGTACACTTCGCTACATCCTGTATATTAAATAGGGCTGTCATATTTTTATTTTATTATTTTTGGTAAAAAAACATCCCACTTACATGAAAATTATCCCATTGGAACATAGTCCCTGGATAAAAGTCCCAAATCCCATGTCCAAATCCTTTCAGCCGTTAATACATGACAAGACAACAAGCAGAGAGACAGACAGAGTTACTTTCGGATATAAGTTATCAGTATGGATTACAATCCTAATTAATGTAAAAGACGTCTGTTTGTTGGACGCTGCTTTATCTACGTAAAGGATAAACTTAGTTTGTAATGTCGGTGTTATTCCTGCAAACAAATCTGTTGTAAACAGTAAACACCCTATTTACAAAATTAAAAATCGAAATACTTTATTTCAACAAAACCATTTAAAAGTACTTTTGAATTGTCAAACAAAACAAAGATGAATCTAGTTGCACCTATGGAGAAGAACGTACAAGAAACTCCACGGACACTCTTTTAAATCAGTTTTAAAAATATATATGTGTGTGCTGTATATGTGGGTACTTGTGTAACGATGTAAAAAGACGTACACATAAAAGCGTCTAGAATAAAACAAACAATTCAAAAATACAAAAGTACCTAATTAATAACAGGCCGAGGCAGCCTAAGTTATGGCCGATCCCTATTGATGGCGTCCGTTCACAAACAAGACGCATGGATTGGCACCACTCAGCTCAAGGTGATCATCATCGTGAAGGAAACCGAATGATCCAGATTTATAGTTAAGAAAGCCACACTATTAATTTTATTTTAACAGACAGAACAAATCTTATATTGTTGTCAATAACAAAGATTTGGGTATGATAGCTAAACTCAAATAAAACGTATCACCTCCGTGCCTCGCCATGCTGTGTCACAGCTATGAGAAGGAACAGGCCTCTGCGGAATATGCACAATATTGCTGAACGCTTAATCGAGTGTCTGTCCGACTGAAAGTTTCAGCTTTGATGTAGTATGCGTCAGTTTTGGCTTGGCGAGACAGGTGGGATGGCTTGCCTCGTAGGATTTGATATGATGTAGTAGGAACACTTACTGCACATTTAAACGTTTCAAGTTTATCAACTAGACTAGTTTTGCTTCCATCTTTTGTTTCTACACTCTCACGCAAGACCCCGCAAGGATGATGTACATTGCTCTCAGTACTGAGTTCGAACATGAAATATTTTGATAAACTCAATGCGCTCTGCGTATGAACTAAGCCTCAATAATATAAAAATTTGTTGCAGTTCAATATCTCGAAATGTGTGACAATCACTTTTTCTCGTGCACACAATCCCATCGTGCGTGGCTATCATATTGATGGCTTGCCTATGACACGGGTCACGGAAGTCAAGGACTTGGGGGAAAGTTTTAAAACCAGCTTGACATTTCGTGATCACGTTATGCGTTGCTGCAAGAAAGCATACAGAAATTTAGGCTTTATGCTTCGTACGGTCCGAGGGTTCACGAATTTGAAAGCCATTATAGCTTTATATAACGCGTTGGTTAGGAGCCAGCTAGAATGTAACGCAGTCATCTGGTCTCCACATGAAGCTAAATATAGTCTCATGCTGGAAAAGGTACAAAACAAATTTACTAGGTATTTGTATATGAGATATTACGGTGTTTACCCATTTTATCCCTTAATGTATCCTAGTTTATTTATTTTAGGTATGGTAGGATACAATGAGTTGAGGGTTAGGAGGGAACTGGCACTCGTCTCATATATATTCAAAATATTGAGAGGGAAGGTGCATAATGCAGCTGTTTTAGGACAGGTGGGTCTGTGTGTTCCGGACAGGTACGTCTGGCGACGCCGGCGGCCGAGCTTGCTAGTTGAGCCGCGCAGTCGAACCAACCTTTTAAGAGAGGCGCCGCTGACGCGTGCACTCCGCACGCTCAACCTCGTGGGTATTGAGACGGACCTATTCTGCTGTACTCTGGGTGAATTCACAAGGAGTGCATTGCTTAAAATATGTTATAGTTAGATACTGTTATGTAATAGATTAAGTTTACTGTAGTTACGAATGTGAAGTAACTTAGAATAAGCGCATTTATCGTATTGGGTGTAATCCTGTAAAGATTTTATGTGATAAGGTTGAAGTAAATAAATAAATAAATAAAAAAATGGTACAAAGGTCAATTAAGAGCATTACGAAAAAGTTTCCATAGCATGAGCTTAGCCTGTAGTGTACTAATGTACTGGGACACAAACCTCCTATTTGTGAGAGAGAATGAGCTATAATCCAACACGCGGGCTCAATGCAGATTGGTAGATGTCAAAATTTCTCGAATTTTTAGTTTTAGGTTTCCTCATGATATTTTACATGCATCATTAAATATACTATTCACTGACTAAGTTTTACAGTAAAAATACCAGTAACATCACAAACCAAATAAAAAAACAACATGTAAAAAGTTATGAATGCCAGCCCTGTCCATTTTTACGGCTGCAATATCGTTTATATACAGGATGATGAGCGAGGCCGAGCAACTCAATTAGCTAATGAAAACGTGCTGTTTTGATCAACTTAGCGTAGTCGCGACTAGAGACGGTTTTCGCCGTATTTTTATATTTTATTTGGTAAACTCTTAACTTTTGAGCGTCTGAATATTTAAGAATTGTAGGATGTAAAAGACGCCAGGGGGACCGTCTCTTCTTGTAATTTTGTGAGGACTGACTACGGAATTAAGTTATAACATGGGATAGTACTAACATAATTCTACGTAATTTTGCAATGATTGTTACACTAACATAAATCCCAGCATTATGCTGAGCGATGATCGTTTAGCGCGGGTGTGACGCACATTTTATTGCGCAAGCAAAATTTTTTGTCGTTTTTGGAACAAATTAACATATTTTTTAACCAATTGATGAGACAATGTAACTTTTAAATTGAGGAGATATAGCCTGATATTGTGTGCTGTATATTACTACAACATGCTGTAGAAGAATAACAGTTTTTTAATTAAACTGTTCGATGGTAGTTAAAAGCTAAATGCATCACGGGTACAGGAATTCATGAATAATTTGGATGTGGAATTAAACTGATTGATAGTAAAATAAAGGCCAAAACGGTAAAAATTGTATTATTGAAAAATCTGGTTTATACCATTTCGTTGCCGTATATAAAGTTGCCGCTGAAAAACACTCAATTTTTGCAGTCTTGTAAAGCTAGATACTCCTCACAACTAATAGTTATTTATGCTACAAGTGCGGAAGGTAGGTGATTTCCGATGAGTGGCATTTTTATTCACGAGCGAGCGAAGCGAGTGAGTGGATAAATCGACACGAGTCGGAAATCATCTTACGTACGTGTATCATACAACATTTTACTATGCATTGTGCGAGGAAATAAATAAATTAATAACATGAAATTCATAAAATGGCGGGCTTATTCAAGCGCGTTCAGCATATCCACAGATTAACTAATAGTTCCTCGGGCATATCTACTGCGCATGTGCACAAATAGCTGTCACATCGTAATGCAATAAGGCACGAGCAAAATATACGTTCTGCCAAATATATTTAATTGATATTTAAAATTAATTTATTGATCAAAATCTAAATCTAGAGTATTTCAAAACGCCTAAAATGAAGTATTAGTTTTATTTTACCTTTTATATGAATGATAATCTGTACATAACTAATTTTTTAAACTTTTCTCAAATAATAAAAACTCTATGCGTCGGGCTGACGTTGGAGTTAAATTTAAAAAAATACAGGAAAGTAAAAAGCACTAGTGAAAAAAAGTGACACTTTCCGCACAGTTTGGCTGCTTGGAAAACCGCTCTTTTCGAGGACATGCATTGTAAAGCAATTTTCAGCACTTACATACAAACCGATCGTCTTACAGACTTCGATCGCTGATTGGATGGCTAATCAGACACCAGCCTGCAGCTTCCACAGTATCCGAGAAATGCTGGTTTCCTTTGTTCCACTTTTTTTTTTTTAATCCATTAAGGTTTTTTGCAGCAAATAAGTTAAAATGTAAGTGGTGTTGAAGGTCGAAGGTGTAGAGCACATGTGAGGCTTTTCTTATAGGATTAGGCAGTGTGAATGTGGAAAAGTAAAAGCCTGTTTTTTGGAGAAAAAGGTATTTTTCTTGTATTCAGACTTTTTGGTATTTTAAGTAGGTAATGTACTTAGGACCCAGTTCTGTATGTTTTCACTTGAATTTCTAAGGCGTTTGAAGATTTATAAGGTGTAACTAATGGTCTAAATAAAGCAAAAACATAATGTTGTAAAGCTGAGTTTCAAATTCTTGAAGACCGAAGAGTTCTTTTCTACGAGAAAAATATTAAACTCTAAATTATTTATCAGCCCACGGCTTTGCCACGTGAAAAGTGTTTTTAACACTCGACAGAAAAAGAGGTGTGTTATAAGTTTGACCTGTGTACCTGTGTGTTTTGTATCTGTCTGTGGCCTCATAAGTCTTAAACGGATGAACCGATTTTGAATTAGTTTTTTTTTGTTAGAATGGACTTTATCGAAAATATTTTTAGCTAAAGTTTTATTTGTGATGAGAATCGGTTCAGCGCAGATTTGAATCGGGGTGATTTCGCAAGAAATCAATTGATTGTCAATCGAAGCATGTCTACTACTAAATAAATCATGTAGCATAAAATAAAAATATTGTAAGGTTTTTTGATTTTGTTAAATTTTATTGTACTTGTATTATTAGAAGGGAACTTTGGGGATACAAATTGATATGTCTTAATTTTATATTATTATCAGCTTATTGTCTATACATATGCCAAGTTTCATCCAAACCCGATTAAACCTTTAAGACGTGAAAGTGTAACAAACAAACTAACATAATTATCTAAAATATAGGTACAGATAACCTATTATCTGTGTAGGTTTCGGACACTGAGTTTCCAATGTAGATGAACAAATAAATTATAAAAGCAACATATACGTGGGACACTCAGAAAGTTTTGCGAAACTAAAAAAAATTGTTCTATACGTACATATATTTTTATTAAATCTTTTCAAAGTACTTTCCACCAGCCTCTATACAAAGATTCATGCGCCTAAACCAGTTTTCAAAACACTTTTTCCAGTCCGCCGCAGACACCTCGTTTACAGCCTGCTCGAACGCAGCCAGCGCATCTTCCGGCGACGAAAATTGTATCCCTTTGAGCTGATTTTTTATTTTTGGGAATAAAAAGAAGTCACACGGTGCTAGATCAGGGCTGTAAGGAGGGTGACCCAGGAGTTTGACTGGCGTGCTGTCCAGGAAGTCCCTCGTTTTGAGTGCGGTGTGCGCAGGTGCATTGTCGTGGTGGAGCAGTAGCCCGCGGAGCCCTGTGTTTGGTCGCTTGTTGCTTATAACAGAGAAAACTTCTGGCAAACATTTGGTAGTATACCATTCGGCATTAATGCTTCTTTGATCCCGTAAGGGAATTGATACCAAGTGGCCAGTCAAATTAAAAAAGCTAGCGATCAAAATCTTACCCCCGCTTCTAGATCGCTTCACTTTGGTAGGCGTTGGCTCATTTTGAAACACCCAAACAGTCGACTGGCGCTTGGTTTCTGGGTCGTATTGATAAATCCAGGACTCATCACCTGTAACGATGTCGTAAACATGCCGAGACGAGCCTGCTTCAAATTTGTTAAGCATATCACGGCACCATTCCACCCGGGCCTGCTTCTGAGCATCGGTGAGGTTGTGCGGCACCCAGCGTGATACTATCCTCCTCACGCGAAGATGGCTGTGTAGAATCTCGTGAACGCTTCCCGATCCAATCTTCAATATGTGTTGAATCTCCTGATATGTAATTCGCCTATTGTCTTGGATTAAATTTTTCACTGCTAGCACGTTTTCTTCGGTAACAGCCGTCAAAGGGCGACCGCTTCTTTCGTCATCCCCCAAAGTTGGTCGACCGCGCTTGAATTCGTTATACCAACGATACACGGTTGCCTTGGAAGAGCCTTCATCCATGAATGCCATTTGAAGTCTATCGTACGATTCATCCGGTTTCAGGCGACACTTGAAATCGTATAAAATCATAGCTCTAAAATGTTCCCGGCGCAGATCCATATTTCAGTGAGACACAATACTTTGAATTAACTCGCAAAAAATGTGGAGGGAAATTTTGAAATTGGAACTTACTTATTTTTACTTATAAATAATCATATTTTCGAAAAACATTATAACTGGCCAGTCTCCCATATATAAAAACTTTTTTTCGCAATACTTTCTGAGGGGCCTGGTACTTAAAGCTTCATTATGTGAATTAAATTGTGGTATCACGTCATTATCTATATATTATAATTGTAAACTAAAACAATTTGGCCATTAAACATAACCCCTGAAAACAGTGTTTATTTCGCAGCCATTTAAACAGAGAATAGTGTTTGTTATTAATTAATGATGGTTCATCTAATTATTAGTATTACAAAACCTATTAAATCAAATGTTAATTGGTGATGCTGTGATTTATTCATTTTAAATTGTTATTCCAAGTTTCAATTTTGTTGCGAGTTCATCTGTACTATTTGAGATTTAATTTTGTTGTTTTTTTAACTTGACTTACATTATTGTTGTATTGTCAGGCATTCAAATGAGACCCCCATTTCACACCGATTTAAAAAAAGCTAAATGTATAAAAGATATGTACATAAAATCCTGTTCGTAAAATAAACTTTAAAAATTTTGCGTTTAAAAAGGTAAATAAACAATCAAAATCATCGCGTTAAATTCCCGTGATATATTGTTTTTCATAAAATCTTGCTACTTTATATAAATATTCACGTTGGCGGACGTGAAAATCTTAACTTATTTATACCAGTAGTTCTGTATTTTTACCCGACTGCCAAAGGAGGGTAATGTGTTTATCAGTCTATGTATGTATGTATGTAAGTATGTATGTATGTATGTAAGTATGTAAGTATGTATGTATGTATGTATGTAAGTATGTATGTATGTATGTATGTATGTTTGTTCCTATATGGCGTTCCAGAGACCAAACGCGTTGGCCGATTTTGATGATTCATACGTCAATCGATGCGTCTTAACCCTGCGAGTGTCATAGGCTACATTAAAATTGGATAATAGAAAAATGGCGGCTTTTGGGTGCCATATTGTGGGGGCCCAAATTTCTTTTTTCTTCCTAACCCATCGTTTGGGGTATCAAATATAAAGGGTTATAAAGGGTTTGAAGAGGTGATTTCAAAAATATATAACACATATGTTTAAATGTATCTAATTCTAAAAAACTAACTAAAAAGTTATAAATAAAAAAACTTAATTCAAAAAATCAAAAACCCGACTGCTTCAAAAGCGAACTAAAAAATCGTAAACAAGGAAAAAATTCATGCTGTGCAGGCGGAGGATACACCAGATTTTGGTCAGCCAGCCCGCGATTATGAACCCCCGACTGCACAGCATGATTTTTTCCTTGTTTACGACTTTTTAGTTCGCTTTTGAAGCAGTCGGGTTTTTTGATTTTTTGAATTAAGTTTTTTTTGTATGAATGACATGACATGCAGCATACAGCGACCATTGAGATAATATGTACTAAGTACACATTATTACCTCAATGACAGCGCCTTAGTTTTTGACCAGATCACTTTATTTAAAATTAAATTAAGTTTCCTTCTTACCCAAAATCATCACACAAAACAACTCAAAATCCATTCCCACAAAATTGCTTCTTAATCGCATTCACAACACACACTGTTGCAGACCTTCCAAAAAAACATATCGAATAAATTTTTCATCGGCTCACCGATATATAAGGACGCCCTTGTTACCCAACGGAAGGTTGCAGGGTTGCCGGTTGCCGGGTTGCTGGTCCCCGAACGGATTTGCATATTCCTTTCTTTTTGCGAAAGCACTGAAATCGCGAATACCTTTTGGGATTAAGGATTCTGTATCGATAAATGGAAGTTGAAAATGATATTGCGTATGATTATATTTTATGTATTGATTTATGTTGGAAGACGAGGGTCGGGCGAGAAAATTTGAAGATGTGTGTTTGCTTTCTGTGATCCCGGTCAATGTATGTTGTTTATGTAGGCATCAATGTTTTTTTTGAATGTTTGAGGGTTGTCCTTCTTGTGAATAGGATCAGTCAGAAAGGCATTTTCAACGACGTCCTTTCTGAGGAGGGAAGATATTGAGTGCGCAACGAAATTATTTAATTGGAACCTAAAGATTTATAAATAATTATAACGGTACTACACAAAGGTTAGAAACGGTTTTATTTTGTAAATAAGTAACAAGATAAAAATTGTGGCCCAAATGCCATTTATATTCTGATTAATGTATTATGTGACCCGCAAAAACATCTTCCATGACCCATATTAAGAAGAAGATGAAACCACTCTATCAGAACTCGATACAGGATGACTTTCACATAATAGACTCAAGTCACCATGATACGCCAACACTATGCCATCATGAGGCTAATCTGGGCACAAAGCCTTCTTCCACCAATAAAAATGACTGATCACATGCTTAAAGGGGTTGAAAGACATTTATAATGTACGAGTTTTGAGTTATATCTATTAATGGTCACACTCGCAAAATATGGGTGTACTATAAGTGCACCTTTGTAATGTTATGTACCAGGCCCCTCAGAAAGTATTGCGAAAAAAAGTTTTTATATATGGGAGACTGGCCAGTTATAATGTTTTTCGAAAATATGATTATTTATAAGTAAAAATAAGTAAGTTCCAATTTAAAAATTTCCCTCCACATTTTTTGCGAGTTAATTCAAAGTATTGTGTCTCACTGAAATATGGATCTGCGCCGGGAACATTTTAGAGCTATGATTTTATACGATTTCAAGTGTCGCCTGAAACCGGATGAATCGTACGATAGACTTCAAATGGCATTCATGGATGAAGGCCCTTCCAAGGCAACCGTGTATCGTTGGTATAACGAATTCAAGCGCGGTCGACCAACTTTGGGGGATGACGAAAGAAGCGGTCGCCCTTTGACGGCTGTTACCGAAGAAAACGTGCTAGCAGTGAAAAATTTAATCCAAGACAATAGGCGAATTACATATCAGGAGATTCAACACATATTGAAGATTGGATCGGGAAGCGTTCACGAGATTCTACACAGCCATCTTCGCGTGAGGAGGATAGTATCACGCTGGGTGCCGCACAACCTCACCGATGCTCAGAAGCAGGCCCGGGTGGAATGGTGCCGTGATATGCTTAACAAATTTGAAGCAGGCTCGTCTCGGCGTGTTTACGACATCGTTACAGGTGATGAGTCCTGGATTTATCAATACGACCCAGAAACCAAGCGCCAGTCGACTGTTTGGGTGTTTCAAAATGAGCCAACGCCTACCAAAGTGAAGCGATCTAGAAGCGGGGGTAAGATTTTGATCGCTAGCTTTTTTAATTTGACTGGCCACTTGGTATCAATTCCCTTACGGGATCAAAGAAGCATTAATGCCGAATGGTATACTACCAAATGTTTGCCAGAAGTTTTCTCTGTTATAAGCAACAAGCGACCAAACACAGGGCTCCGCGGGCTACTGCTCCACCACGACAATGCACCTGCGCACACCGCACTCAAAACGAGGGACTTCCTGGACAGCACGCCAGTCAAACTCCTGGGTCACCCTCCTTACAGCCCTGATCTAGCACCGTGTGACTTCTTTTTATTCCCAAAAATAAAAAATCAGCTCAAAGGGATACAATTTTCGTCGCCGGAAGATGCGCTGGCTGCGTTCGAGCAGGCTGTAAACGAGGTGTCTGCGGTGGACTGGAAAAAGTGTTTTGAAAACTGGTTTAGGCGCATGAATCTTTGTATAGAGGCTGGTGGAAAGTACTTTGAAAAGATTTAATAAAAATATATGTACGTATAGAACAATTTTTTTTAGTTTCGCAAAACTTTCTGAGTGTCCCACGTATGTATGAGTTTCCTTCAGTCTTTGTGACCTCTAAATTTTTTGCTTGACGCGTTGAAAATTTAAAATAAGCGCACATGTTATCATGTTATTAAATAACTTCTTGTTTATTTCCAGGTAAGCCTTCAACACTTCACATACATTATCTGATGGAGGGCTACCTGTACCTGAGACCGGTAGTTCATCAGATTTACTAGTAAGTTATCTTAAGCCAGTGTTTCTCCTTCAGATTTACAACCTCACAGTGTTTATATTTAAGAATCGTGGTAGAGTAAAAATAGCAAAATAAAATACGATTCTCTTTTTAGAAACAAGACGTCAAGTTTAAATAAAGTTTGTTATTTGAAAACATCAGCATAGAATGCATAAGGCCAATTTTTATATAAACTAGCAGACTTACCCGCGTTATTCCCGTTCCCGTGGGCATACAGGGATAAAAAGTAGCCTATAACACCCGGGGATAGTTAAGCTTACCAACGGTGAAAGAATTTTTGAAATCGGACCAGCCTTTTCGTAGTCTATAAGGAACATACATACATCTTTCTCTTTTATATATAGATAGATTAGCATAATCGTATCGTAATCGGATCGCCTCCGCTAAAACCACCATCCACAATGTCACTAAGTCTTACGGCAGTAGTAAGTGAGTTTCTATGTAATGGCCAACCATAGGCTTTTCATGGCCAGCTGGACAATAACGGAATTATAGAAAGAAAGCAAGGGTTGCCGAGACCTTGGCTGTTAATGTTAGTGTGCGGATAAAGTGCCCTTTGATATTTTTAAGAATTTTTGTAACAATAGGGTTATGGTGGTAAGACTAAGTTACTACCTCTATAGCTCAGAGTTAGGATTTGTGCCAGTAGATGGCAACAGGCTTGTCGCCTATTGTTAAGACCTGAAAAATACTGTTAGTACAATATAAAGTACATACAAATATTACGCCAGAAAGTAGGGCAGGCATTACTACTCCTATAAATAATATAACGACGGAGATTTTCCAAAATCTCTTTAGAGAATCAACCTATAGAGATCTAGCCCACCTCTTCATAAAATTCAGGCGTGCTGTTTTGTGCTAACGGATAGATGTGGGCAGTCCACTTCTAACTTGCCTCCATCATGATTAGTTCTCGTGCCAAAACAAATGAGGGGAGGATCAAGTTTTCCCTCATATTGATCAAGTTGCTGTGTCATGTCTGGACTAAATAAACTGATCATTTATAAGCCTTTATGTGTTATTTACGTAGCAAAATCGTGCACTATTGAACACTAATTTTGGTAATCAGAAATACTACATTTTCATTCATAAAGGATAGAGTTGTTGTCCAGAACTACAGCCACCCACAATGAGTGTGATATTGGTTACCAAAATTATTTGCTTTAAGCAAGGGTACTGGGTTCCAACTTGTGCGCAAAGATAAACACACATCACATCACATCATCAGCCTATTAATTGTTCCCACTGCTGGGACACAGGCCTCCTCTCTGTGAGAAGGAATGGGCAGTAATCCACCACGCGGGCCCAGTGCGGGTTGGATGATGTCACATGTCTTCGAATTTTTGGTTCTAAGACATGCCGGTTTCCTCACGATGTTTTTCTTCACCGTTTTGAGAGCAGTGGTGATGATGAGGTAATTTACACAAAGTAAAGCGCTTGACTGGGTTCGAACCCACGACCCACAACTTGTAAGTCACGGCTGATACCAGTGAGCCGCCACTGCTCTGCAAAGATAAACAGCTTCCACTTTATTTTTCTTTAACCAAGTCAAGATATTTTTATTTTTATACACTTTTATCGCATTGAGAACAGACTTCAATCTACCAGTAGCTTCGAAATGTCACCGAGCGGATCACATTCAGGAGTTATGACTTACGATGCGAAACACAACCCCGCCACACGATACTCTACTTTATTGTCATGGAAATATAGTTCAAATTGGTTTCATGTCAATCCAAATTATTATCAGCTCGGTATTTGACACAGTAACTCAATTTTACGCGGTTCTCGACCTTAAATGGGGTTCAATTGAGTGGAAAATCCATTGTCGGTTTTTGTCCAGTATGCCACTCCGATATATGGACAGTATAGGAACGTTTTACAGTTCAAAGTTAATCTTGTATGTGTGTTTGTGTTACGAATGGGTGTTTAGCGGCTTACGGGCACATGTTTTATTAAGGGTTCAATCTATGTTCGATGTGAACACATCGAATGTTTGAATTGGCATTGTTTTATGACACAGTATTGTTAAAAATTCCATTGTTTAGAATGTTATTCGGGATTATCCTTTTGAAAGTGTTGACATTTGGGATTTTCATGGAAGTAAATGTTAAAGGTGATGGTTTTTACATTTGAAAAGTCCAGTTGAAAATGGCAGTATTTTTAACAGACTTCAAAAAGACGAGGACATTCACAGTTCGAATTAATGTTATTTTTTTACTTTGAAATTGTTTAGTAGTTGGACAGACTGTATAGAATACTGTTGTCCATTTTATGGATTGTTTTCACAATTCACTTTCAGTACCTATCCAACAAGCTGCTTAAAAATAAAATACCTATACCAGATTAATTTTCACGTAACCATACAGTATCTGGCCGGTTTTTTATTCCTGGTCCCATTAAGAACTAAGCTGCTTCTTTTCGTCCATCCATCTTTTTGTGATGCATCTGCCTATAAAGAAGAGCTAAGATTTTGTTATTCTTCTTTCAGTGCATCACCCATTAAAAAAAGTTCAGAATGAGTTATGAATATTTATCCATGCCCACATAGCTAGTACGTTAAAAACTTCACCCTGATCCCTCCCTTTTTGAATAGGTACCATTGGATATTCCCTCGTGATAAACTCGGTGTATGTAGCGTGTTGCGTCAAAATGAGCGTGCTATTGTGATTTTCCGGTCGAGAGCTGTCCTGAATGAAGGTCTTACGGGTCGGTGACTCAATTCTCGAGGATCCTCGAGGGTACCTCTAGGGGTAAATGGTTAAGAATATATAAAACTTTAAAATTTATATAATTACAAACGTTATTACATCATATTAGAATCACGGGATGTTGTTGTACTTGCCTTCAGTGGGTTGATAGGTCATCATTACTGTTGTTTTAACTCCGGCGGAAAAAGATAATTTTTTGACGTGTGTATGTGTGTCCGTATGTTTCTGTATTTGTGTATCTGTCTGTGGCATCAAAGCTCCTACACGAATGAACCGATTTTGATTTTGTTTGTTGGAAAGGTGACTTTATCGAAAGTGTTCTTTGCAATATTTGATGAATATCGGTTCAGCCGTTAAAATTTATAGGCGTTTTAATGTTTGAATCGGAGCGTTTTCGAAAGATATCGAGTCATAATTACGTGTTGAATAGGTTGTTTATCGAAGCAAGTCGGAGTTTTTTTAAATTTTACTTGTATTTACTTAATCCCAGTAAAACCGGGCTAGATTTAGATATACCTACCCAGCACTTCCCAAGCTATTTCTCATAAATGGTAACAGCATAGTAAACCACGATGAGACTGTTACAACTCTGATTTCAGTGCTTAGGATGACTGCCCCCTATCTCCTGGATTAATTTATTGTCTACTTATCCTGTTTTTAGGAATGATACATTGCAGAATAGAGTTGATTAACTGTAACGTGTCAAAGCTATCATGGTTCAACTGTGAGAGAGAGAGAGATGGAGCTATAGGTACAGGACGAAGAGCACTATCCGTTTTGCCCAGCGGAATCAAGGCCCCAAGTCTCCATCTCTCTTTCCCTCATATTCAGCTGACATCTGCAATTGCTGGCTTCTCCTTACGGTAGGATTTCAAGATAGATATGATATCTCCGTAGTGAACCCTTTGAATAAATCACTTGCAACTTACAAACGCACAAACAATGTCTATCACAGGTATCAAGAACCGATATCGTTCCCAAACAAGTTGTCGAACTCAAATAAAATGTATTAGAGGTGTTCACTGCTCAGATATTCAGGAGCAGCGCCATCTGTCGAGATTTATGGTGATCTGTACCATCGCTAACTTGTAAACAACATGCATAGTGGATGGACGAGTTTTGTTCGATCAAGTGCTGTTAGTTTGATTTTGAAAATAAATATTGAGTAAAAGGCTTTTACGAATTTATTGTTTAACCTAAGCATAAATGGCTAGCCAGTTCTTTTTAACCGACTTCCTTTGTATATAAAGCTGTAAGTATTTAAAACTTAGTAGGTATATCCTTTCATCCTGTCAAACTGGTATTAAATCATTGTTTTAAATCCGGCCAAGTGCGAGTTGGACTCGCGCACGAAGGGTATCATTATCGCAAACAACGGCAAAAAAAACACGTTTGTTGTATAGGAGCCTCACTTATTCTGTTTCTGGTATTTGTTGTTATAGCGACAACAGAAATACACCATCTGTGAAATGTTCAACTTTCTAGTTACCACAGTTCATGACATACAGCCTGGTGACAGACAGACAGACAGACAGACGGATCGCGGAGTCTTAGTAGTAGGGTCCCGTTTTTACCCTTTGGGTACGGAACTCTAAAAACTATATAAATGAATAAGGACTGTCAGGTTTAAATTTCTCTGTGATGAAATTAAATGTTTCTACACTTTGTACAAATATCAGGCATCAGTAGTTACCTATGTAGATATTAGAGAAGTAGCTTATTAGAACAGAATAGTTCATTGTGATACAAGGGTGGAAAGTAAATTCGTGTCATTAAAAACCCGGGCTTGTTAATGACAGCTCGTTTGCAATAACCTACACACCCGTGTATCACACGGGGTTTTTCAATACAGTTGTGGGAAATTGTAAAAACAAATCAAGACTTAAATTTGTTTTATGCTATGACGTACGGACTCATTCATTTTTCCTCGTCTAAAATCTATTCAATTTTATTCTATGTATGAAAACTCCTTGCTACTAAACTTTTTTAAATTGACTTATAAAATTAAAACTAAACTGCAAAACTAATGATCGAGCGCGTAAACAAAAGTCACGACCGCGTTACAGAAAGATGCCTGTGCAAAAGATTTGATTTTCGAATCATAACTATAGCCTCTGAAAGTGCACCATGTTTAACAACTGCATTGAAAATAAAATTATCGCTATAGGCATACATCGTCTGTAAAACTACAGCCTTTTCAATTATTTTTAAAGCCTATTTCCAAATTGATTTTACTTTCATAATTTACCTCTTACTAACACGCCAGCTACTAACTATCAGCTGAAGTATCCAGTTGGCTGGGCAGCTGATCAAAGCCGCTGTGCGTGATAGCTCGCGTCCCGCCGATAAACATGATACCACATTTTTATACCAGGGAACTATGTCCTCTTACTGAACATTTTTAAGCTCAATTTTTTTTTACTAAGCTATATCCATGGAGTATTTTTTCTGTTCTTCTCTATAGAAACCGAATGGAACCGTACATGTAGCTTCTGGTGTTTCCATGTAGGTTTAAGTGAACACTGGACTTACATAGTTAATGTAAATCTGAAATAGCCAACTCAGACGCCTGTGGAGGTGGCCACATCTTCACACGAAAAGAAGAAGAGTGTTTTCTAAAGGAATTCAAATATAAAATAGCGTAACTTCTAATCCAATACTGGCCGTGCGCCCTCTCGATGCCAAAATATCAATATTAATCCTCCTTTTGTACAGTTTTGTTTGCAAAATATAATTTGATTTACATATGTTATGTTAGTTATGAAGAAATTCCAGCCATCAATTTTTCTGTGAAAAATTTTTTTTAAACATCCAAGTCGTTTTGGAGGAGTTGCCAAAAGTTGCGAAAAATTAACTTCTTGTTAATTATTTTTTTAAAGCAAAACTATTAGTTACACGAAAAAACCTTGTGTTCAAAATTATTACGAATCAATAGTAAATATATGTCGGAAACACGAGGGCTTCCTTCCATATACCCTCGTACTTGTGGGCTTATCGTGGGTTATGCATGCACGAGGCAGGTAACTTATGCCGTTTTAGAGATTCCATTGTCCAATTCTAGTAGCAATTTGACGCGCCAATTTATAACCACTTTCTCTAGTCTGATACTTTTAGACGCAACTCCACCGGCACCGATAATGCCACTTATCACACGTAATCGCCAAACGTCGCGCTCCAGTTCTCTCCAGGAATATCGTACTCTCTCTACCCAAGTCAACTCCGCGCTGCCGCGCGCCTTCCCTCCAAATTGTCTGTCACTTTGCTCTAGGATTTAAATCCTTCACTAGCATTGGACATTGGAGAAAACTCAGTGTTGCCAATCGAATAAAATCTAATTGAAATTTGAATCAGAAGCTAAATGTTGCCAATTAAATAAAACTGAATTAATAAGTTTACAAGCGATATTTCTTCGTTCTCAACTATTAATCATTTACCTTCCTCCGATACGGCCATCTTGACATTCAAACGGTCCCACGTTTGATGTAGAGCGATGAACAACATCGTTACTCAGTTGTGATAAAAAAACAAAAACAAAGAGAACAAATAAAATATTAAGTACCTAATAGGTTAAGTTCGGCCGCTCCTGACCAAAAAAAAAATCTTACGTGGTCGTGACATCTTCCACGTGAAACCTTCAATCAACACCTTATATTACCAGCCTACAACAAAAATCAAGTACTTCTTTACTCATGAAAACATAATTCTCATAGCTTTCACACTGTTCATTTGTTTTCTCCATGCAAATCTAGGTCTCCACACCGTACAGCGTACACAACCATCGTCGTACTCTCGAAACAGACACCTCACCGTTTAGACAACCATATTAACACTAACACATTCTAAACGGTTACCGAAGCACCAGAGGTACCAGGTTCCCAACAGACGTCAAATCGGTCTCGAAGCACTTAGTGTGCCAGAGACCACCCAAACGCCCAACACAACATACCATGCCACATACACCAAACAACGGGTCACCGAGGCCCCAGAGGGACCAGGCTCCCCCAGACACACAACAGGTTACCAAAGCCCCAGAGAGACTAGGCTCCCCCCAGACAACAGGTCACCAAAGCCCCAGAGGGACCAGGCTCCCCCAGACAACCGGTCCTCTCGAAGCAACAAGACTGCCAGATACCCATGCCACATACATTAAACAACAGGTCACCGAAGCCCCAGAGGGACTAGGCTCCCCCCCATACATATCCAGCAATGTTTCTTGGTCCCACAGCAATTGCTGTGCCTCCTGATGGTCAACCCTGTGACCATCCTGCAACCATAGTCATCCTGACCAGGCCTCGTAACCCATCTCGGTTACAGCAGTCATCTTTTGACCACTCACCAGCCCACTTTAGGCTACAGTAGTCATCTCTGACCACTCACCAGCCCATCTTAGGCTACAGCAGTCATCTCTGACCACTCACCAGCCGTTCTTAGGCTACAGCAGTCATCTCTGACCACTCACCAGCCTATCTTAGGCTACAACAGTCATCTCTGACCACTCACCAGCCTATCTTAGGCTACAGCAGTCACCGCAGTTACTACTCTTCACCGCACAGTCAGTCTTTTGACCATGCACACGACCTCACCATTGCTAGATTGATTTGAATCAGTCTTCACCATAGTACATTCAGTTACGTCAATGGGTACTTGATCTTTCAGATTTTCTCTAACTCATCATGAACCAAACAAAGCCTTTAATTCAACACATAATTGCCACCATTCAGAATTCCTTTAAACCAAAATGAAATTTGTCATTTCAATCTTTACTCTCATATCAATCTTTATTCTGAATACAACGGCAACCTCACATTCAGGATTTCATACACAGCCAAAAGCATACTCAAGGACTATTCTATGTTCATGACTTCATACCAAACTCTCAGTGCGATAGGTATAATAACTACCAACACCAAACATTACCAACTTTTGCAAACTAAAAATTAAATCATTCACCGCACATCACCGACTTTACATCTGTGTTAACATTATCTTATCCAACTTGAATGAAATAACACAAAATAACGTTAGGTATGTTCACAATGACCAGCACAGACTATTCAACTATTCAACAAGTTAGCACAGCCATTACTGACAGTATACTTTAAATTCCAAACTTATTATTCAAGTTAGGTACGTACTAGACTTCCTACATGACACCACACAATTCACAAATACACACCTTTATTTTAAAGAGATGCTACAATTATTACAATTTTTGAACAATGTTCAAGATTACCGAGGCCAAGCATCGTTGAACAACACAGAACAAGGAAACCATTCTTAGTTTCCTCCAAAAAAACAAAAACCCATGTACCAAGTACATCAAATAGAACCCAAGTATCTCATCCGTGGTCTACAATTCACAATAACTTAGCAAATACATTTGCTACACAGAATGCACCTTCAACTTAAACGCCGAATAAACTCTTGACTCCGTCATCTCTCTGACCCACGAAACTGAGAAACCGTTCTATGTGAATTAAAATGTTGCCAATTGAACATCTATCTCATCCTCAGCCACGACTTGGAACAGTTATTGGCTCTCGAGCATCTCATAATACTTGAAAACGTCTTCTCGACACCATCTAAATGTCTAGTTGCACTTGTCATTCACCATAGTCAATTTAAATCATTTTTATTTGTAGGTATCATTAGAATGACATGTTATCAGTTGGTTAGTTCTCTACAATGCGATATATAACAACTACAGACATTAACTTTACCTTTATTCAACCATTGGTAGCAACAAAACTAAACGCCAACTATCTAGGCTATAGTAACGTTAATCCTCGTGATGTTTGCAGGTTGTAAGATCGCAAATCGAGTCGAACAACAAACTATTTAACTAAACTTTAACACCGGTTTGAAAATAATCTTGATTACATAGCTCTTAACTGAAAGTTATTGCATGTCTTTGCAACAATGCAAAAGTTAAAAGTCTAATCCTCACAGTGACTCACACCTTGTAACGATTTATTAATAATCTAGTAACTTTTAAGTTAAAAATCCTATCAAAGTTATTTGTTTGGTATCATCAAACTTTTTCGAATGTTGACACTGACTTGTCACTGTCTTTATGTCTTATAGAGATGAGCAAGGGATGACGTTCTGTTACCGATTAATCGACGAATCGATTTTAAGGACAAAAAAATAAATAAACGTTTTTTTTCAATCGATATCCAGTACTGAATCAATCCAGCGAATCGATATTTCACCCTAGAAAATCGAGATAAGATTTTTCTGTTTTGACATGAACCAAAATATCATTTAAAAATAATTGAAAGTATATCACAAACATAAGTGAATTCAACGTAAACAAAATAAATATTGTTGCCTTATACCTGATACTTTAATTTAGTTGTAAAAACAACCCCAATCGGCCAAAGATGTTAAAAGATCGACTATTATTACGATTTTTCTTTTTGCGTTCCGTAACTGGATTCAAACTTGTATTGAAAATACCAACGCGAACAGTTAGAAAGTATGTTATTTCCAAGGAATAGCATATTCACAAATTCCCTTGGAGATCAAATCAACAAAAAACTTAGTGGTAGTAATATTTACGGTAAATCTGAAGTGACACCTATTAATAAAAAATGCATGGCTAAAATTCCTAGTGTTCAAACATATAAAAAAAAACGGATTGCTAATATCTTTACTTCTCGATTGTCAGAAAACTAACAAACTATTTAGTATCTGTGTTTATGCTTGTGACAGCACTAGTGGTCACAAAACCGTGTATTATTGTTCTAACAACATAACGTAATGAAATCTCATTTCTTTGCGTTTCGTCCCCACGTTCCAATGCTCCGAGTACATTAGTAACATGAAATTGCGAAAATCGTTTTGTTGTTTATTTTGTTGGTGAATAAAAAAGATTAAATACTTGATGAAACAAAATATTTCAAAGCTCGGACATGGACTGACTTCTCATTCTGTCTATGTAAAAATGATTTGTTCATTTTTTAATTGATCATAAAAAATTCATGCATCTATTCAATAAGTTATTTCAAGCAGCATATTGCGGCTAATGGGGTCCCGAATCTAATTTCGATGATTATTGAAAGAAACATACAGTATCAACACCATTACACAGATAGCGCTGTTTGAATATTTTTTTTACTCTTTTTATGTAACTTACATGACACATTTCCATGAAACAAAATAATGAATGCAAGAATTAATTGTAAAACTTAGGTAAATCCAAACCCAATACATACTTCGGCTGCCACAAAAATGCACAGCTGCACAGATTGTTGAATGCAGATCAATCAAAGTAACATACCTTAAGCCTGTACTCCCGGATGGGTCAGGCAGCAGTGCCGAACATGCACACATGCACAAGTCCAGACTCCTAGGTGCTACCAGAAAATATTAAATGGATTGATCACCGCAGTGGCATGTATAACACCACTAAATTTCCTCTTTCATAGCGCTGTAGGCT
The DNA here is from genome assembly GCA_949775005.1 of Orthosia gothica. Classification (NCBI taxonomy): domain Eukaryota; kingdom Metazoa; phylum Arthropoda; class Insecta; order Lepidoptera; family Noctuidae; genus Orthosia; species Orthosia gothica. The sequence continues at coordinate 16,471,374 of OX459067.1, forward strand.
GCGGGTTGTGTTGCCTTTTGAAATGGAACCTGAGCTCCGCACTTGTATCACCACACGCAGCTGGTCACAACAGGTCTTGTGGTATCCACAGCAGCCATGTTGAAGGGCTCAGACGTCCATGCTATTTGTTGCATATTGTACGAATGCCTGAAAAATTCATGTCTATGAGGAAGTTTTCACACAAGCCTAATGTTTTGTTGAATCAAGTTGTAGCTTAAGGATGTTAGCTACACAAGTCGTCTTATTCTCATGCGAGTTCCGCTGACAGTATGAAACTGGCTAAGTTTCTTTTAGTATCATAACGAAAATAGAAATTTATTTTAAATTGTAGCCACTTTATACCAAGAAAAACAATAGGTATTGTGGCTAAACTTCACAAGGCATGAGATAGGTACTAATTATTGTCAGAATACTTAAGTTTATACTTCCCTGTACATCTGTACACCACAGTTGCGTTTGCCCAGTAGGTATCTTGTCAGGATTGGGCATCGATGTCATCATTAACATTATCTGCAACTAGACTTCGCACATTGTCTAGTATAGGCCAAACTATACGGTTGATTTCGGGCAACATAATATTCCTGTCTCCGTTCTCCAGTAGCCGACGAGTTGCGAAACGTCTCTCTATGTAGGTAGGTACTTCCATGCAAATTTTTGCGCATCAAAGAGAGCGCGCCAGCCATTACTCGTCTCATTTGATCCAGCATCGCCTTGTGCGTGCATTGGTTCATACTTCTGATGTCGGAAACACGAGGGCTTCCTTCCATATACCCTCGTACTTGTGGGCTTATCGTGGGTTATGCATGCACGAGGCAGGTAACTTATGCCGTTTTAGAGATATTCCATTGTCCAATTCTAGTAGCAATTTGACGCGCCAATTTATAACCACTTTCTCTAGTCTGATACTTTTAGACGCAACTCCACCGGCACCGATAATGCCACTTATCACACGTAATCGCCATACGTCCCGCTCCAGTTCTCTCCAGGAATATCGTACTCTCTCTACCCAAGTCAACTCCGCGCTGCCGCGCGCCTTCCCTCCAAATTGTCTGTCACTTTGCTCTAGGATTTAAATCCTTCACTAGCATTGGACATTGGAGAAAACTCAGTGTTGCCAATCGAATAAAATCTAATTGAAATTTGAATCAGAAGCTAAATGTTGCCAATTAAATAAAACTGAATTAATAAGTTTACAAGCGATATTTCTTCGTTCTCAACTATTAATCATTTACCTTCCTCCGATATATATATATTTTTCAAACCTTTTAACCCAGCCGTTACTAAGGAATATGCTTTAGAAAGTTACCGTTTTATGGTACTAAAGGGTATGTAGGCCCTTAATAAAAGTTTTCAGTCACAAGTGATTAAATTATTTTGTATGTAATTACCAATTATAACTCTTTTCTTAGTTATATAATCAGCGTTCCAAACAACAGAATTATATTAAAAACTCGTTCAGAAAGTAGGTCCAACAATGATTATCTCAAAGCCTCGTCAGGAGTTTACGAAACTTTAGTTTTACGCCAAAGCGGATACAACAAAAATTAAGCCTGGGAAAGCTCTTATCTCTGAGGAACTTTAAAACACTAAAAAACTTAAAAAAGCCTTGATACAATCGTGAAATTACCGTTATCGTGAATTATTTGGTCTAGTGGTTCTTAGTTTTACTGTTAAAAGAACCTGGATTCGATTCCCACGTCAAGCAGACTATTTTCAGTAAAGAAGCAATTGAAAAATGTTCTTACAAAAAAATAGAACTGACTTTCAAATTAAAACACTACAAAATACACACTATATTGTTTAAGCTCGCCTTTGTACATAAGCTGTATTTGTGTATGTATGTTTTTTGTACAATAAAGAATATGAATACAAAGTGAAAAATAACTTCGTCTTCGGAAGTCGGTGTTCCTCTTTTCTTTTCTTCGTTTTTCGACACCGAACTGCCGAAAAAAAAGTTATTTTTCACTTTGTAGTTATTTTATTTGAAAGTCGGTTGAAAAAGTTTTTTAATTTTCACTTTTTCGTTGTGGTACTTAATAGACAAATTCTATAGTATGATACCTATAATGCCAGAATAGATTACGTGGATATCATGAAACTTGAACATAACCGGTGAAATAAGAGTAAACCAAGGTGAACGGTACACATCTGCGTACATCTGCGTAACCCTTTAGAGCGTACTAACAATAAACGGACATGCGATTGCAGCAATTCAGAGTGAATTGCTATAATTTATTGAAGAGTTCTGTTTTATATCTCCGAAGTGCCTCATCAGATCTTCACCAAATAAATGGGACAAATTTAAGAACATACTCTTACAAACAAAAACAATGAATTTTCGAAATCGGTGCACAATTGACGGAGAAATCGATGAAAACACAAAAAAAAAGTAGAACCTTCTTCTTTTTGGAAAGTCGGTTATAAATACTTTGTATTGTTAAAAGAAAGTTCGCGTTAGCATCGCATTCGTAATCTGTCAAAGCATGTAAAATATCCCAACAAAACAACTAGTTTTTAACATTGATTGTCGCCGAGATAAATTATTGTAACTTTAACTTACCCTACGGTGACCCATATTATTTTTAACACAAAATTATGGGTAACTAATATATCTGTGCTGTCACCATCAGGGAATACATTTCTGATCTCATATGTGCCTGGTACTTAAAGGTTCCAAAAAGGTAAAGATTGAGCGAACAGATTGAATCCATGTGAAGGTCAAAGCGACTTTGATCGTTTGCTGACTAAGCACAAACTTACTAATGGATTTGAAAAGATTTGTATTGGCTTCAAGGTTTTTTGGCTGTTTTAATATCGGATGAGCAGAGCAAAAGAGCTGTCGTAAAAAGTCGTTGAAACTTAGCTTGGACTTGTTCATGTTGACATTCATAGGTACTCCGTTTATTTTTCAATTTCAAATTATCTGGAGATATTCTCTGCAGTGAATAGTTCAAACATAAGGTTAGGTAAAGATAAAGACACAAATTTCGGCTAAATAAGGCCCGGAGTCAGAACTCAGAACTCGCCGTATTCCCTTCAAAGCTTGATGCCAGGATCACCTTCTTAAAATAACCATAAATCCAAGCCTTCTGGATGATGCCTGAACCTTTAATGATTGAAAGATAAAAGATCCAGAGTAAAAGAGGTTCCGTAGTTGTCCAAAACTAACCCCTTGTCAAAAAATCTGATACCTTGTTTACTTGCCAGTCAGTCCAATCGAGACTAACTCCTTTAAAGAAAATACCCTGCGTCTTAAACCCGTATCGACTGTTTGCGGAGGAGGGCAATAAGCCTAGCTTAGCCGCGCGCCCGATGACTCCGCATGCCCAGCAAATCGAGTGTCACTGGGTCTCAGCTCTATTTCTGGAACAAATCTATTGTAGGATTGAGATGTGATTCTGGTTGGTCGAGAGATATATTTTAAAAGGATTAGGGTCTAAGGTAGGCGAGACGATCAAGTAGTAGCTACAATCTGGACGTCTTTAAGTCAATAGTGAACAGGTTTCTTTTAAGCAAGCGTGATTCATCATCGACCACATCATCGCTTACCATCAGGTATAATAGTGATCAAACGCGAGCCTATCAATAATAGTAAAAAAGTAGTGTGTAGTTATGGTAATCAAATTAATGGTCAAGGTCACTTGAAATCATTTATTTATTATCTCGTTTAAATCAATTTTACAACAATTGTGCTTGACATCAGGCATAATATAGGTTTAAGCCAAGCCGCTATTATAATAACCTATAGGTTCTGGTTGCCGCTAGGTTTCTGAAATGTGTTTAGATAGGGAAAGTAGGGAAACTATTCTTAAAATCAAAATCAAAAATCAAAATCAATTTTTTTTTATTTCATATAGGCCTACATGGGCACTTATAAAACGTCGAAAATGTGCACGGTTCGGGTTGGTCGTTTCCTATGGAGAAGAACCGGTAAGAAACTCCATGGTTACTCTTTTAAAAAAATGGTTTGGTTTTACAATATTTCCTTGTTACAGCATTAGTACTTAGATATGTGGGGACAACGTAGGCCCGACAATAAGTCGTAAGAAAACAAAAAAAAAAAGATTACATATTATTTAAACAAAAGAAAATAAAACGAGTTAAAAAGTTAACAAGCATCTAGAAGGCCTACAATGTTCACACATTTACAAAATAATCGGTAAAGGAATCTATACAAAAGTAAAATAAAAAAAAGACTAAATCTAACATGTGGCACAAATATTGTTATCAGTGCTGTAACTATTCTTAGCAAAGGGCTATGAAGATGATTGAAAACCATTGTAAAAAGAATAATCAAAAGAAAGAAAAAAAACAAAGAATTAATGATTTACTAAATTTAAGCTCAGTTTAAAAAAATCTTAATGTGGATGTATTCGTTCAGAAAACTGGTGCTAATCCTTACAAAGCCAACACGTCACTGGAAGGAAGATACCGTACAAAAACTTCATTGAATTCAAAAGTCCCCCATAAGCCCCATGTTTTATTCAGCATCTGACCTTCCATCGCTCTACACGTCCGCACCATGTTCGCCCACATTCCCAGACATGTAAACCGTCTTCCAAAACAAGCTATAATGCTTTCTCAAACATTTTGAAGACGATAACCTCGCAAAAGTATGTAAATATGTCCCGAGAAGGGTCTTGAACACAGAGTATGAATAAAAATGGAGTGCTCAGACGATTCTTTCCCAGACTACGTACCTTGTGAGATATCATAATATCGGAGTATCTACCTGTTGCACTCATGTGCCATTAGACTGAGCAGACAATGCAATTAATTTATGGCCTAATAACATAATTATATTTGTTGGTATTAGGCGTAGTAAGTCGTCGTAGTGTCATGACAACATATTATGATCGAGATTCTTCAAGCTTGGGATAAAATAAACCTTATCAATTGAGCCTAGGTTGAAACCTAGGAAAATGAATGTCCTAATCTGCCAATTTTAATAGAAATACGATTATTTAAGGTTCCGTAGGTAAAGTAATTTATGTTTTTGCCGTCGTCACCCTCCATTTCTCCCTACTCCATGGTCCCACACGATAGAGACTTTCGTCGTCCCACCGTCTCCCATATTGTAATGCGGATTAAGGGCTCTTGTTGAAAAGAATTTGTTTCAGCGTCATGATCGCAGATTACGATAGGCGCCCTGAAAATATGTTTTCATGAATTGGGGCGCTGTGGGTGCTCAAATTCTTACGTAAATGCGCAGTTTACAGTACGTCGTTTATGTTCAAGTCTGTCGAGTGAATTTTTCTTCTTTCCTTCTTTTTGATAAGTTTTTAAATCATAAAAGAAATAAAATCTATGCTAAGCCGAGCATTAGATTAAAATTATATGATCTTTTATGCCTCAATTTTTCTTGACTATTCCAAATGAAAAAGGATTTAAAATTGAATTGGCACTAAAATAACTTCTTAATTTTTACGAAAAATGGTTTCTAAAATGGTTTGAAAAAGATCCGATCTAAAAAAGATATCACCGTAAAAAGGTCCCGTTGAGACGAAAACCCGAGCCACTAAATCACGCTTTGAACCCAGGACTAATCCCCGAAATTGAATCGAAATACATAAAGCATAGCATGTTGGACGTCGGCATAAATTATGAGAAAATTAAAACATTACGTGGTGGCTTGATTTTATGCTATTGTGGGTAGCCGCGGCGCGTTGTGGAGGTGAACTAACAAATGCGACCTCTCTCTTATGTGCTGTGCTCTATGGTTCCTATTGTTGGGATATTGTATTTGAAATAAGGTTTTAGTTCTGTGTTTGATAAGATTAGGTCTTTGTTTTAATTGGTTTTCTGTTTTTGCTCAACTTTTCTGATTAAGCTCCAATAATGGCGAGTGATTAGCACAACTCTACTTACTTTACTTACTAGTTCCTAATTACTTACTGTTAGAGTCACTTTAACTATAGACTACATGGTCAAGCAGTGACATAATTATTCATTATTATATTACTCGTACACAATAATATAATATAATATGAGATATCCAACTCCTCGTGACATAGTAGACATTCTTAATTGCATGTAATTACTGTCTACTTTTATTTTCCATTACGTTTTAATATTTTCATGTTGTGTTTTTACATATTTAATTTTACCATTATTTTGGGCAATGTTGAAATACCTAGGTTTCATAATAGTAGATTATTAACCAAGGGGATAAAGCAGTGTCTTCTGTAGCGGGTGACGATTTAAATCGCGAGCGTAACGAAGGACTCGAGGTTTACTCCCGAGCGTAGCGAGGGTGTTAAAAACTTAAATCACGAGCGAAGCTATTGTTATGTTCGCTTTTTGTGGCATAGAATGTCACTTTTTTGAGCAAGTGGTACGAAAAGTAAATTTTAGTTTTATCTTTCTATAAACACATAATTTAAATCCGTTTACTGTGTGTTTATCGTCCCACTGCTGGGCACAGGCTATGACCGGATGAGTAGGTCTAGGAATTCCCCAATCAATACCTGCCTTCTTAAAATAATTTTATGTAGATTATTCAATTAATGACTGCCTCGATTGTGTATAGGTCGCAATTGCTGCTGCTGAGAATGTGGTCCTGGGTTCGATTCCCGTTTCGGGCAAAGTGTTATTGAGTTTTTCCATCTGGAATTTTTAGAAGTCTGGATTTGTGCCTAGTTGATAGGAATAGGCTCGCCCAGAACATTGGACTTAAAACATAACTGGTTAAATATGGGGGCACCTACTTCTGGCCAACCCTTCGGTGAATACAGGCATTACGTTGTATTATCCAATAAATAAATCCCATACCATCATATCAAACCTAATAAACTGAATAAACAGCAAAAACGTCAATGAAAAATCCCGGCCTGTGCGAACAATGCTTGACACGCGAAAGTTCCCGCTTCATACAAGTTATATCGCGGCAAGCTACTAGCGCGCCTAGTTCCACGCGTGATGGACTAGTTACAGTTTATTAGTTGACTAGTTTTCAAGCTCTTTTTTTCTAACGGAGTGAAATTGAGGATTTCTGCTGAAACTTTTCAGACAGACTACTTTAATACACTGACAGACACACAGCCGGCACCTTCCTCTTAGAGCAAACGTGAGTGCTAAGAAAGAATAAATCCTGAGATAGGTGATGGAACCATCCGGTATACCGCTTGTTAAATCATCCATGCATATCAATGCACAAATTTAAGTTTTTATCCGATGGGATTACAATCCTTTTATACTCCTTTTGCTCATAAATTAAATAAATAAATTCATGCACCGACGTCGGTTTTGAGTACATCATTAATAAGAGCCGTATGTTATGTCCTTCTTGGTCATCTTGGCGTTTCGAATCTTAATTTAATTGTTTTAAAGTCAGGCATCAAACTATCAAATATTTGGCTAACCTAGCCTGGTTAACCAAATATTTGATAGTTTTATTTTTATCTCCCAACACAGGCCTGCAACATATAAATAAATTCTCAAAAACAAAGTAACGTAATAAAATATAATACAGGGATAGGCAACCTATTGTGTGAGTCCAGTCGCCGGCTGAATGAGAATAGAACGAATGGACTGCATGGAGTGAATGGGTGAATGATATAATAAATCATTCCGCTATACATCTATTGTTATCTGAAATATGACGTTTGGCTGAGGCTTTTCGCTTTAGTACTTTAAAGGAACGACTTCTGGCTTTTTATGAGAAGGCCTGGCAACGAAGAATGGGACTGGTAGGGTCTATAAGTTTTCTTTGTATATTGTTTCTTAAGCTTCGCTTATTTAGCTGGCTTTTTATTGTCTGCCCAATTGTTGGTTTGTGAGTTTTAAGAGGTATTTGGTCACTAGTCACTTTTTAGGGTTCCGTAGCCAAATGGCAAAAAACGGAACCCTTATAGATTCGTCATGTCTGTCTGTCTGTCTGTCTGTCTGTCTGTCTGTCTGTCCGTCCGTATGTCACAGCCACTTTATTCCGAAACTATAAGAACTATGCTGTTGAAACTTGGTAAGTAGATGTATTCTGTGAACCGCATTAAGATTTTCACACAAAAACAAAAATAAAACAATAAATTTTGGGGGTTCCCATACTTGAAACTAAAACTAAAAATATTTTTTTTCATCAGACCCATACGTGTGGGGTATCTATGGATAGGTCTTCAAAAATGATATTGAGGTTTCTAATATAATTTTTTTCTAAACTGAATAGTTTGCGCGAGAGACTCTGCCAAAGTGGTAAAATGTGTGTCCCCCCCCCCTGTAACTTCTAAAATAAGAGAATGATAAAACTAAAAAAAATATATAATGTACATTACTATGTAAACTACCAGCGAAAATTGGTTTGAACGAGATCTAGTAAGTAGTTTTTTTTTAATACGTCATATTTTTTTATTTTTTTTTCTCCTCAAATAAATAAATAAATAAATCGTAAACCGCAATTTACCAAGTACGGAACCCTTCGTGCGCGAGTCCGACTCGCACTTGGCCGGTTTTTATAATTCTGTCTTTTTTGTTCTTCTTGCAAAGTTCCAGATATCCTTAGTACTAATATTATAACTGCGAAAGTAGCTCTGCCGGCCTGCTACCTTTTCACGTCTTAACGGCTGATCGGATTTGGATGAAACTTTGCACAAGGATAGACCATGTCCTAAATTAGAACATAGGATTTATTTATAGATAGATAGATTTATTGAGATAATTTCCAAGTATAACGCGGAGGATTTATATATAGATTGATAGATTTATTGAGATACTTTCCAAGTATAACGCGGGCGACGCCGTTGATAGAAGCTAGTTAAACCTATTCTGGCAGCTAGACGCATTGAATAAAATAGTTTATTCGAAAAGTAACTCAGTCAGCCTCGAAAACAATGTATAATAAAATAACTCACAAAATAAACGTTTCTCCGAAACTGGAATATCGAATGAAATCAATTTTCATTATAATAGGTGTTGGAACGCTCGGCTGATCAGTGACGGACTTTACCGAACGTTACCGAATGGTGAATGAATTTAATCACTGGCTGACGGTATGAGGATTTTTTTTTCGGTCTTTATTGCTTTTTATTGATTACCTACCTACCTTCTTTGATATTTTAAAACAATATATATGCCTTTATTAAATCCAATTATTCAATAGAATCTGCTGTTGCAGGTTGGTGAATTCATTAAACAGTTTTTTTTTATTATTTTGATCCAAAATCCTGTCTCAAAGAAACCCAGCTTTTACTACAATAAGGATAAAACATTTCAACAACCTTTGAAAAAGTATTTTTATTCCTCCAGCAAAAGCTGCCCAGTTTTCTTTGCTTAAATTACGGAACACTTAAAAAATCTAAAATGCAAGGCACTGGAAGACCTGAGCACTACCTAGGCAAACTACTCTGTTCCGTCATTTGCACAGAATGGCTCCCGCGAGTGCGATAACTTACTTCCAGGTGACTGTCCTGCTACCCTGATTGTTCTGTTTTGTTTAGACACTTGAATTTAGAATATCTTTAAATTTACCTGGATTTTGAACTGCATTTGTTTCAGACACTTTCAGGGCCTTATCATAAACAGTAACTGACTAATCTTAATTCAAACCATAAAAAAGTAGTTTAGAATCATGGGCTGATTATTTTATTTCAGTTTTTAAATAGATTACAGATTTTATATTTAGAATCGGGAAAACAAAACAACATAGCAATGCCATTAATTTGCGGTTCAAAAAAAGAACTTAACGGTCATGTTGAGGAGGCCGTCAAAAACAGAACATTTAGAAATAAATTATACGAGTAGGTAATCAGGCGATGCATGTTTATTTTGAAAACGAACATGTTTGGTAACAGAATACAGTCACCGCAATTTCTCTGCAGAAATGTGAATATGTACTCCACTTTTATTTCTTCACTTCTTAATGAAAACCATCTGGCAAATATCACGAGTAACCCTCCAACGCTGGCCTGATAAACATTTAGAAGAGTAATCCGACGCATAGGAATGGCCACATTCTACGTAAAAGAGATATGAAATACCAATCACGTGACAGCACGATTGCGGCATACCAATGAGTGGAGAGGCGCGATTTTTGATAGCAAAGCGATGTGACACATTTTTATGGATGGATGGGTTTATTCGCGTTTGGAAAGCTCTAGAGGGTTAAATGTGTTTATGTTTTGTTAAGGCATAAATGGTATTTGTTGTCTTCATTTAGTTTCCAATACAAGCGGTGCGTGCGTTAAATGGCGGCTGTTAAGAAACCGTTTTCAATATTCAGAAGCAAGCTAAATTAGCTACTCTCCATGGCATGGCTGCAGTCCACCACGCCGGCATAGTACGGGTTGGTGGACATGACAATTGTCTTCGTATTTTTGGTTCTAGGATCCGATTTTCTCAAGATGTTTTATATGATTGGGCATTTTTCTGTGATCAAGGTATACTTATGACAAATTATCGGATATAATTCTATTTGCTGATGATACTTCGCTAATTTTTAAAATAGATAGGAAAGATACGGATGTCTTACATGTCAACGAAAGTCTTATTATTCTCACAAAATGGTTCGCAGCTAACAATCTTTTACTGAATGCGACAAAAACTAAATGTCTTAAGTTCTCTTTACCAAATGTACCACAACGTGACCTAAATTTAAATCTTGACGGTAAAAGTCTTGAAGTTATAGCTGACACTGTATTCTTAGGGATTACTATCGATTCAAAACTGCAGTGGGGCGCGCACATTAGAACTCTTTCGGGTAGGTTAAGTTCAGCTGCATATGCAGTAAGGAAAATAAGGCAGTTAACCGATGTAGCCACAGCTAGGTTAGTATATTATGCTTATTTCCACAGTATTATGTCTTATGGCATTCTGCTGTGGGGATCAGCAGCAGATGTTGACTCAATTTTCATCTTACAAAAGAGGGCAATCCGTGCGATCTATAAAATGGGTCCTCGCGAGTCCCTCAGAGAAAAATTTAAAGAAATCGATATACTGACTCTACCTTCACTCTATATTTTGGAATGTATTTTGTATGTCCGCAAAAATCGAGGGCTTTTCAAAACTAGAAGCGACTTACATAATTTAAATACACGCAGTAAGCACGAAATTGTAATACCCAAATTCAGATTAACAAAAACTAGCAAGTCTTTTTATATAAACAGTATACGCTTTTATAACAAGTTGCCAAAGTCAGTTATAGAACTGACCGATGGAAAGTTCAAAAACTACATCAAACGTGTCCTTATTAAAAAAGCATATTATAAAATCAAGGACTACGTTGAAGATAAAAATTTTGGCTTTAGCTCCTTCTGCGCATGCGGCTTCCCTGGTAACTCATAAACGGCACAAATATGTGGTTGTCTCTAACTATTCTCAATCTCATTACTTCTTTGTTTTTTTTCCTTCTTTTGATTATTCTTTTTACAATGGTTTTCAATCATCTTCATAGCCCTTTGCTAAGAATAGTTACAGCACTGATAACAATATTTGTGCCACATGTTAGATTTAGTCTTTTTTTTATTTTACTTTTGTATAGATCCCTTTACCGATTGTTTTGTAAATGTGTGAACATTGCAGGCCTTCTAGATGCTTGTTAACATTTGTTAACTTTTTAACTCGTTTTATTTTCTTTTGTTTAAATAATATGTAATCTTTTTTTTTGTTTTTCTTACGACTTATTGTCGGGCCTACGTTGTCCCCACATATCTAAGTACTAATGCTGTAACAAGGAAATATTGTAAAACCAAACCAATTAAAAAAAAAAAAAGTAACCATGGAGTTTCTTGCCGGTTCTTCTCCATAGGAAACGACCAACCCGAACCGTGCACCTTTTGTCGACGTTTTATAAGTGCCCATGTAGGCCTATATGAAATAAAAAAACATATTTTGATTTTTGACGAGAATGTTTAAAAGTCAATTATTAATCTAACTCAGGATAAGAATCAGTATTCCCCACACCACACCACATTCTTATAGAACCCAAATAATAAGCAAGGGGGCCTGTTTTTCCTGATAACTACAACCTGGAAGTCTTTAAGGCAAGAGTGAATAGGTTATTTCTAGGCAAGCGTGCTTCATCGTTGACCACATCATCGCTTACCATCAGGTGAGATAGTGGTCAAACGCACCCTAACAAGAATTTTAAAAAAGATACTAGCTTGTAACTGTCCCACTGCAGAGCACTGCAAACCCAAGCTTTAGTGTTTCTTACTAACCTGCAAACTATTTGTAAAAATTAAATACCGAAGTACCTGGACGCCATTATTAAAAACTTTCGAACGATTTGTTTAAGTTAAACAATGATTAGCAGATTCCTAATTCAAAATGTTCTATTGAGACTTTCAATTCCAAATCTGTTAATTGCACTTATTAACTTAATCACATGAAGGGTACAGGCAAAGAACAGGGAATGTCACAAGTTTAAATTTTTCTATTTTTTATTGGCAAGCAAATCTTTATCTATGGTAGTTTTATTCGCAATCAATATCTTTTTTAGGGTTCCGTACCCAAAGGGTAAAAACGGGACCCTATTACTAAGACTCCGCGGTCCGTCTGTCTGTCTGTCTGTCTGTCACCAGGCTGTATCTCATGAACCGTGATAGCTAGACAGTTGAAATTTTCAAAGATGATTTATTTATTTATTTACTCATTAATTATTATAACACCTTTACAGAAACTTCCAAGGCGATATTATAACATACATATAAAACATGATGTATTTCTGTTGCCGCTATAACAACAAATACTAAAAACCGAATAAAATAAATATATAAGTGGGGCTCCCATACAACAAACGTGATTTTTTTTGCCGTTTTTTTGTGATAATGGTTCGGAACCCTTCGTGCGCGAGTCCGACTCGCACTTGGTCGGTTTTTAAACGTATACGTAAAACGCCAAAAATACATTTTTGTTTATGGCCGAAACGAAAAGAACCGAGAATGTCCATGACAAACCGGTACATACCGGTATGTAAAGGAGAGGATAAAATTACATACTTCTAAAATTTAAACTGCGTTTTTCTCAACATCTTTTTTTTAGGACATGCCCTGTTTTTTGCCTGTAGCCTTCACATGGATAAAAAGTTTTTGTAAGTTGTAATTTAAAACTCGTCAATCAGATAGTAATCACAATTATTAGTTAGATAAAGAAAGTTTAAGAGTATGTAAATGAAAACCATGGTAACAATAAAAATAAAAATTCAACCAGCATAACTTCGAAATTACCATACAAATCGCACCTCGAAACCAATTCAAACCACAAACAGTGATCTCATACAAAATTAATGGCACTCCCAAGTGTTGTCATTGAATAAAAAGCGTTTCTCCCCGGTCGTCAATGAGGAGGGTAGTGGTAGTTAAGAGCTGGCAAACTCGGCACCTGGTTACCGTCAAGACGACAGTTATGGTGGGAGACGGAGTGATTAGGCTGGTAGCGTGGGAAAGGTCGGTTCACGATGAGAGGAGGTAGCGAATTTATAACTTAGGTGCATAGGGGACACTTTGGCTGCTCTTGATAGCGAAGTGCTAAAGCAGGCTGAGTGTGTGCGTGAGGCTACTCTGTGAGACCGTCCTACAGTAATATGCATACAAGTATTTAGTATATAATGCACCTGCAAAGTTATCTCTTCACCATCCTTGGTTGACTGGTAGAGAATTCCGAAGGCATTAAGTCCGCCTTTGTAGCTTTTGTGCATGAAGTGTGAATAAATAATTGAGACAATCTTAACATTTCATTTAATCCTGCAGTCGATTAGGCTGCAAACCTATAAAGAGGTATTGAAACGCAAGCTTTTGCAACTAAAACAAACTTGGTACTTAATAAATCAATGTTCAGTGCATCCATCATCAAATAATTGAAAGTAAATTGATTGTTTTATTGTGTTTTTTTTACTTTTATATTTGGTTTGTCGATCAAAAACTTGATCGACAAACTCGTTTGGTTAAGCAATTATGAAGCCCTCTATTTCCTTACCAATATACCCTAGACCTGACTCCAAAACAAAATGATTATGTAACTTTTCCAAATAATTCCATAGGCAACAATTGCTAATGCGCCAACTTCGCTCAAACACGCTAATGCACCAACTTCGGTCAAACGCGCCAATTTATTCGTTTTATCTCTCCCCGTCGCTCGCCCACACCGTCACGCACCAACTTTTACTATAAATGTTAACTTGTATGAAAAAAGATTATGAGCTGATTTCTAGCGGTTTTTACAGTTAATTATGTATACTTAATTTTGGTGTCGGTTAATTTTTAAGGTGTAACAAGGAGTTTAGGGTGTTGGGAATTGTTCAAATATGTATTTTTAAACAGACATGTATTTCGCGAAGGGCTCGGATAATTTATCCTAATGTTTTTTGTGTCATCTTATACGCAGATAGAAGGAACAAACAACTAAATTTTTGATGATTCTTAAACGTTTTAGTAAAACGCAAGTTTACTTATCATTGATTGATATCAAATGATTTAACTGTAAAGTGATGAAACTTTGGAAATTTGCCAGTTCTTCTGTTATGAGAAACAAGATTGTTCAGAAAATCTTTAATATCTATGCACTATGTGAGTTACTTATAAACAAGAAACTAAACTTTGCATTGCATGTCAATGCATTGACAAAGTCTAACCATTCAACATTTCAAAGCAAAAAACTCCCTGATAAAAACCCAGAAAACAAAAAACAACATAATAATTTGTTTCATGTAAAACCAGACGTGGCATCAAGCAACATATATTTACAGAAACATATATGTGTAGGGGCACAGGTGACGATGAGAAAGGGATGCGAATCCAAAAAAAAAGTAATTCGCGCATCCCCCAAGGCCATTTTTCAAGGCCCACAACCAAGTGAGATTGGACCCAAGTTTAGGCCTGCAATCCAGTGAAAGATAAATTTGTCATAGCGTTTATCGACAGTTTGTTTGTTTGTTTGCCGTTGACTTTTGAACATGATCTTTTCTCAGCCTTTATGCACTCTAGGAAATTGTTATATTGACTATCCATTTCTGGATGATATTTTGGAAATAGCCAAATTTTGCATTTAGATTTTTCTCGTTATAGAAAGGAAATTTTGTGTCTGTCATTCATCTTTAAGAAGAACGGGTTTTTGATTTGTTAGAATTATGTAAGGATCGTAGCAGGTGGCGTTCTGTAGTTTCTGCCTACCCCATGGGAAAAAACCGTGAGTTTATGTATGGATGTCATTCATCTTTCTGACATTCATCTTGTCATTTTTTGAGAAGAGATTAAGGAGAAACAAAGAAACAAACGACGAACGAGCGAAATAAATCCACGATCCTCGACCAACACCTTTCGAGGTTCTCGTTAGGCGGCTGGGTCAATGGCCTGATCCAGAAAGCAGTACTGTTGGACACGGCTTGTGTTGGTTAGGAGGTTCCTCTCTATGGAGCCCTGACCGCCGGTAGCTTGGACCCTGTTCCCGATCGTGGTGGGCCTCTATTTTTTTATATTTTAAATGTTTTTGTTTCTCACATCATTTTATAAAAATATTTAAAAATATAGATTATAAGAAACAAAATTAATAAAGATAAAAACTTTTTACAAAAAAATACTACCGACTTCTAAATAAGAAAACTACAAAGTGAAAAATAACTTTACTTTTGGAAGTCTTTGGTAGCTTCCAATTTTTTGAGTTATGGACACCGACTTCCAAAAGTAAAGTTATTTTTCACTTTGTAGTTTTCTTATTTGGATGTCGGTATTTTTTTTTTGTAAAAAGTTTTTTATTTTTCAATTTTTTGTTGTACCTACCTAATAGGCAAGTAGTTACTACTCACAGAATAGATTTTCTGAATATCATAAAACTGAACATAACCGGTGAAATGAGAGATCTGCGTTCCCCTTTAGATCGTACTGGCGTAATGTTATGTCATGGAATGGTATAAACAATAAACAGACATGCGATTGCAGCAATCCCGAATGATTTGCCGTTATTTATTGAAGAGTTATGTAGTATATCTCCGAATTTCTTCATCAGATCTTCACCAATTTAAAATGGGACCAATTTCGAAACATACTCTATAAAACAAAAAAAGAATTTTCAAAATCGGTCCACAATTGACGGAGATATCGGTGAACATACATAAAAAAATAAAAAAAAACATACAAGAAGTCGAACATAGAACCTCCTCCTTTTTGTTGGTAAGTCGGTTAAAAATAATAATAAGATTAGATTTACCTTTAAAAAAACAATTGCACTGTCTTAATTTGAGAAAAATCTGTTCTTACAATTATATAGTTCGATTACAATATTAGAAGCTTTTATTTAGTTTCACCTGTCCCGCGCGGTATCTATTAATCAAAGCGAACTAAAGTTTACCACAAACGTGTTGTTTCTCTTAATAAGGCAATTTTTGAAACATGCAAGCCTGTTTACAGATATGTTTGTTATAGCTAGACTATAGCTCTAAGTGGATGGAATCTTTAATTTTATTTTATGCGACAAAGAAACGTCTCCACCATTTCGGAAACTTGCGAGGACTTGTCCCGTGTTTTGCCAAGTTTTATTCTTGGCTTATCTCGACTGTTTGTACAAGAAAAAATGTTAAAGGTTATCTTCAAAAGTGTTACTTTTCCTTATGTTTTAAACAGCTTCCAGATATTACTATTTTAGATAGGACTTTCCTGTTCCTTGTGTTTTCTTTGGACATTTAGAGGTAATGTAATCATTCCTTCTTGTAATAGCTACCGTTTTGAGATCACCTTGACCATCATAATAATATTATCTAAGTACTCTTGAAATGAGTGTGTCTTTTTATCCGTTTTTATGATCGCCATCCAGATATATGGCTGTTACACTCCAATTGGGAATCTAAAATAAATTATTTGCGTTCTAATCCAATTTATTTTAACGTTTCAATTCACTTCTTGCAATGGTGATGTTGTCGCCTTTCTGGCAAAGTATTGTTGAAAATATGTCCTGGACACAATTTTGAACCAAGTAGTAGTAGGTAGTTATTTTAGTTCTATTCATACTGTATTAGTATTTAAGAACGTACAGTTTTAAATCAGTAAACATAATAATTAGGTACCACGCATTAAATTATACAGAACATTTCCAGCCTTCTCAATAACAATCTCTCCCAATTAACTAATTCAAGCCCGAAACTGATGAAGAAGAAATAATTGTTAGAAGTCATCTCGTTCAGAACAAGTGTGTAGAAACAATTCCACGTCAGCCTTACTGCTTCATTAGAGGTATTAATGAAGGAATTCCTCGCAACACTCGTTAGCGAGTTATTAACGAACTCGTTTGCTCGCTTCTTAGTACTCAGATCTTAGAAATAAGAGAGATCTGTTACCTAAGAGTACCTTATATTTGGAAATTGAATATGGAAGTTACTAAGGTACCTGTTTTTTGGAGCCTATTTGTGGTTGTTTTGTAACATTATATTTTATATGTACATGTTTACGGCTTTTCGAGTAAGGAATCATTTGTGGCTTTTTCAATGTATTTGAATAGATATCGCGTGGAAAACTATACTTATAATTGCTATGTTCTAAAGACAAGATGAAGTGTATCTTAGGAATACAGTCTCACTCAATCATTAAATCTAATTAGTATATCACGGCCCACTGCTGGACTGAGGCCTCTCTCAGCTGCGCCATAACAGTAGACTGTGCCAGCCAACTTTTTAAAATCGCCAGTCCACCTATCTGGGAAGCATCCAACGGTACGCTTCGTCTTCACTTATGAAATTTTCTGTTCCATCAGCTACCTTCAACAAAAGTTCGTCACGCTCACGTAACATGCAACGCTACCAACCTTACTAACGCAATAGTGATTTCACTGCAAACCTATACTGGTTTTAAACACTGGTCATTGACTTTTTTTTATTCAATATAAAAGGGCTTTGTCGCACATGCGATTATGCCGCCCGGGTTAGCTTAACAAAATAGATGTAACATTTAATTTAACCTAAGTTTAGCTAGTTTGTAAAGGTCACTAGCTGCGACGGAAATTGGCACAGCTAGAACACTATTACAGTAACCTACAATCTCTCTAAATCTACAATCTAAGCTATTTATAAATCGCCAGTTACGTCCCCATATTCCATTCTCATAATCACAGTACGTTTTTTCACTATTTAAATGGTGTGTTTACTTCCACAGACCCTCATCGGGTTTTATTCCTCAACAAAAAGTTTCGACCACTGCTGTGGTTTGAATACGTACGATTTTTATTCGATTTAGTTTGCGCATGTTTGGGAAAGTTTCTGGGAACGGTGGAGTGAATGGGTTAAAATATTTAAGGTTTTGTGATGTTGAGTGAGCAGGCTTTAGTTTTTGTGGTAAAAATGTCCAGGAACTGTATAATTTGCGGCTATTTTTGGCTTTGCAGAAAATGGGCAGTGGTCAACACAAGTGGTTTATTTATAGGCTAAATCCAACCAGTACTATAGACAAGTTTGATTCATGATCCGTGTTTTAGTATAATAACAAGTTTTTTTTATGTTTTGATGTTTTCAAACGAATTATCGGCTGAATGGATCATGAATCAAACAGCTTGCTTATACCTCAAAACATCAAAAGATATTGCTCGTTACAGTGGTAATAAGATTAGAATTCAATTACACAGTTTTAAAGAATATAGGTAGAGACGGGATGCCAAAAGCAATTGACCAACATGCACCTATGCAAATTTATAAAAAAACTGACGCTCTCACATGTAATTGAATAAAAATCCATCTCAAACTATTAGATTACCAGCATCCATTCAGTTTCACATGACAGCTCAGCAAAAGGTTTATATTGGATTCTTAATAAAGTATGCGCCCGCTGATACAAAGACACTGGCTGGCGATATTGGAGGGGCCTCAATACCGGCCATGTATGAGGGTCTCAATACCGGCCGCTGTATGAATGCTGCTCTTATTTTATTACTGCATGAATTTAATTTACTTGAGGCTCGTGCCCCGTCTTGGAACACTGCATACGGTTGCGACATGTGCTTGTGCAAACTTCTTTTTCTGGATGATAGGAAATTGCAGTGCATGTAGGTACAGTTTATCTTTCTCACGACGGCGGCGAGTTGGTTTTAGTCAAAGTCAAATATATTTATTCAACTAGGCCAATAAACGGCACTTTTGAACGTCAAATAAATTAAAATTTACAAGTAATAAAAAATGATTCTACCGTGCATTCGGAAAGTAGATTGTTATGGAGAAGAACACACAAGAAACTCCATACTTACTCTTTTTAAAAAAAATTGGTGATTAATATATGTGAGGACGATGCACCCAGAATAGCTCTACACACTATACTACGTACAGTTATAAAGTATTAAAAAGCATTAACAGGAAAATTAATTAATTTGATAAGTAGGAACATGGTTCTCACATACTTACAAATATCGCAAATATAGTCATGTCATCTACATGCACAAGCACATTGCTTCTGTGTGCTCAGGCGATACTGAGCGCTCCCGAGCTTACGCACATAAAAACATGTACATGTCTATCCCCTATGATGTGGAATACCACTAAGCTACCACTGCACTCTAAAGCTGACGATTAACGTTAGTGAATAATTGTAGTTAAATTAAATTGGTGCCATTTCTCCATGATAAAACCGTTGTCCTTTTTAAAAAAAGGTTCATGTTACTCTTTATAAATATTTGATGACTTTTCCCAGTAGGTAGTTTAATCAACAGAAAACAGTTAGACCGACATTGATAATAGTTAACACAATAGGTCAGCTAAGCTTTATTATTGTAATTATCGCACAACTATTTAACTTCAAAATAACATAGAGATGAGATCAAATCAAAGCTAACTGCCAAGTAACGTTTATCGATAATTAATAATTGAATACGTTTATCAATGTGCCAGTCAGACATAACCTATTCCAATCGATCCAAATCACAACATTCATCAAATCACTATCTCTCTCCACGATTCCTCCAATTATAAGTTCGGAACTCCGCCATTCCCCTTACAACATACAAATATGATTGTTAGAACAAAAGACGAGAGTACAGTCGCGCCCATTGATTTCCAAATCAAACGCATTCCCGTTAGCGTGCCGGACGGCGGCCGGACCTCGAGCCAGACCGATGGACGGCCGGAGTAGACGTGGTTACCGCCGACGCCAACTTCGGTCCGGCTCGTAAACTTTCGCGACGTATCGTGTTTACAGATAATATATAGGCGAATGTGTGCAAGAATGTTTATTTTGTAGTAAATTGGATTTGTGGCCTTTTCTACCATAAAAGTGTTTGCTCATTAAGAGCCTGTGTCCTGAATGCTATAATTATATTTAAATGTCAGTGGATTGGCTTAAAATAAGTAAAGACTACACAATTACATATTAGATATCATATAAAAAATATCATCTAAAATAATAATTATATATATAATAATTTCGAAATATGTAGTAATATGTAGGAGGAGCTCGTGGCTAAATAATAAGCCGCACGGGTCGATCTTCAAGGTTAAGCAACGCTTGACGAGACTTGGAGGTCGGTCCGTGGATGGGTGACCATTTCAACATACCGAGTTTCCTTCGTGCCTCGGAAAGCACGTTAAGCCGTTGGCCCCGGCTGTCATTTGAAGATCTTTGACAGTCGTTACGAGTAGTCAGAAGCTTGAGATCTCACACCAGTCTTGCCAAGGGGTACCGTGTTACGCAGTTACTGGGTTGTGGAGGTCATAGACAGTCGCTCCATGTAAAATACTGGTACTAAGCTGAATCCGATAAGACTGGAAGCCGACACCAACATAGTTGGGAAAAGGCTAGGCAGATAGATAGTAGTGATATGTAGGTGATCCATTACTAGATATTTCTAATGTAATATGGTTCCGAGTTGTAAGATGGCGACCATAAAATAAAAGGGATGGTACATAGATCCACGATGAATAAATGACTAAATGAAAATTGCAAGTAACTTTATTACATAAATAAAAAACTTTTTAACAAAAAACCTAAAGTAACTTCCAAAACAAAACACTACATAGCGAAAAATAACACACACAACAAAAAACAAACAAGAAGTCGAAAATAGAACCTCCTCCTGAAAATTCAGTTAAAAAGCAGATATTACAGCTTAAGATCAGCAAATTCCTTCACTACAATCACTAGAAAAAGATGTTCTAGCCGTAACAATGAATCTTGCAACTGTACCCACGAATACCACGAGTGATGGCATAATACGTGGGACACTCAGAAAGTTTTGCGAAACTAAAAAAAATTGTTCTATACGTACATATATTTTTATTAAATCTTTTCAAAGTACTTTCCACCAGCCTCTATACAAAGATTCATGCGCCTAAACCAGTTTTCAAAACACTTTTTCCAGTCCGCCGCAGACACCTCGTTTACAGCCTGCTCGAACGCAGCCAGCGCATCTTCCGGCGACGAAAATTGTATCCCTTTGAGCTGATTTTTTATTTTTGGGAATAAAAAGAAGTCACACGGTGCTAGATCAGGGCTGTAAGGAGGGTGACCCAGGAGTTTGACTGGCGTGCTGTCCAGGAAGTCCCTCGTTTTGAGTGCGGTGTGCGCAGGTGCATTGTCGTGGTGGAGCAGTAGCCCGCGGAGCCCTGTGTTTGGTCGCTTGTTGCTTATAACAGAGAAAACTTCTGGCAAACATTTGGTAGTATACCATTCGGCATTAATGCTTCTTTGATCCCGTAAGGGAATTGATACCAAGTGGCCAGTCAAATTAAAAAAGCTAGCGATCAAAATCTTACCCCCGCTTCTAGATCGCTTCACTTTGGTAGGCGTTGGCTCATTTTGAAACACCCAAACAGTCGACTGGCGCTTGGTTTCTGGGTCGTATTGATAAATCCAGGACTCATCACCTGTAACGATGTCGTAAACACGCCGAGACGAGCCTGCTTCAAATTTGTTAAGCATATCACGGCACCATTCCACCCGGGCCTGCTTCTGAGCATCGGTGAGGTTGTGCGGCACCCAGCGTGATACTATCCTCCTCACGCGAAGATGGCTGTGTAGAATCTCGTGAACGCTTCCCGATCCAATCTTCAATATGTGTTGAATCTCCTGATATGTAATTCGCCTATTGTCTTGGATTAAATTTTTCACTGCTAGCACGTTTTCTTCGGTAACAGCCGTCAAAGGGCGACCGCTTCTTTCGTCATCCCCCAAAGTTGGTCGACCGCGCTTGAATTCGTTATACCAACGATACACGGTTGCCTTGGAAGGGCCTTCATCCATGAATGCCATTTGAAGTCTATCGTACGATTCATCCGGTTTCAGGCGACACTTGAAATCGTATAAAATCATAGCTCTAAAATGTTCCCGGCGCAGATCCATATTTCAGTGAGACACAATACTTTGAATTAACTCGCAAAAAATGTGGAGGGAAATTTTGAAATTGGAACTTACTTATTTTTACTTATAAATAATCATATTTTCGAAAAACATTATAACTGGCCAGTCTCCCATATATAAAAACTTTTTTTCGCAATACTTTCTGAGGGGCCTGGTAACGTGTTCCGAGTTACCATCATCAGATACCACGTGGATGTGTGATCCTCGAGGATCCAGTTTGGTGTGGCAGTTCATAACATACAACAAATTAAGTATATCTGTTCTATCGTATTGTTATTGTAATTTTAGGGTGCGATCGACCCTGGTACCTGTAGCTTCAATTTTTCTTCTTCATTTAATAGTTCAAGCGCGTGAACAGTGTTATATTATCCTAATAGTACCAGATTGCCTGCTACCGGAATGCAAATTATCCTATGATTTTAATCCTTTTCATAATCTATGTGTGTGCTCACCAAAAGC
This sequence comes from Orthosia gothica, assembly GCA_949775005.1. Lineage (NCBI taxonomy): Eukaryota > Metazoa > Arthropoda > Insecta > Lepidoptera > Noctuidae > Orthosia > Orthosia gothica. Next base: position 16,494,077 of record OX459067.1, read on the forward strand.
CATTTAGCAGCTCGAACAAACGGACATACTTACGATAATTATTAATATGGAAGTTCGAATTTCGACTTACATATAAACGACTAATAGACGTAATTGGTTCAAAGCAGCCCTCTTTCTTTGAACAAATTAAATTTTAAATTGTATCATTGATCGAAGTTTAAATTCGATTATTTAATCCTAAAAATACTGGTGTAGAACGGAAAATGATGTTGGAAAATAAAGTTAGGTGCCTATTTGAAAACATCGATATTTTACTATTGTGTAAGGCGATTGATTCATCGGTTCAAACTTTTAAATGAGGCAAGCTTTATGTGCCTTTATGCTTATTCAGCACCTGAATCTAACAAAGAATCCAAGTTTAGCATAGATCTCTACAAAATTATTTCTTGGTTTTCTCCTTCGAAAACCCTTTTTTGGACCATAAGCTCTTTTCTTATGTTTCTTCTGCAGGGCCATAAACAGCGACGAATAAGAAATAGAGAATTTTTTATACGAAACCTATCACCGTCTGTCTCTTATAGACAGAAGTGCAAAAATGGCGGATCGCCTTGCCAGGTCCTCCTGCACAGGAAATTAACTTGTGAGACGTCGGCACAGAGCTGACGGTGATGTATAGATACTGCAGTCCTTGTAACACAGGCAAATGTATTTAAGAATACAAATGATTTAATTTTCAGATTTTATTCTATTGCATCTCTCGAGTGATTGTCGTGGTGGCTCAGTGGCTAAGACCTCACCTCTCATGCTTGAGGTCGTGGTCAAATTCATATGTACTTTCTAAGTTTATCTTGGACATCACAGGCAACGGAGAAGGAAAAACATCGTGAGGAAACCTGGACTTTAAATATAGCTGATGTAAGTCTGAAATAGCCAAGTCAGAGGACTGTGGGGTATCCAGAGGCGGCTTAATTAACTCTGACACCAGACGTGGCCACATCCTCGCATGAAAAGAAGATCTCTCGAGGACGGGCCTAACAAAACTTCATTAAACCTGCAACTTAGAATTACAAACATAAATCTGCTTAAGCTTTGCCCAACTATGTTGGGATCAGTTTGTAGTACAACAAAATGCAGCTGACTAACACTTTTTACATGGAATGACTGTCTGACCACCAAAAACACCAAAAACACGATACACGATATTGGTACCTATGTTAAGACTGGTGTCAGATTTCCCGGCTTCTAACTACCCGCAACGCCTGTCAAAGTTCTACAAATGTTAACTGGGAACAACGGCTTAACTTGCTTGCCGAGGCACGGATGATTTTATTTTTTCTTTTTTTTTATTGTTGATAGGCTCGCGCTTGACCACTATCTCACGGATGGTAAGCGATGATGTGGTCGATGATGAAGCACGCTTACCTAGAAGAAAATTATTCACTCTTGACTTAAAGACTCCCAAGTTCTAGCTATCAGGAAATACAGACTCCGGCTAGGAATTCCACTCCTTTGCTGTACGCATAATAAAAGTATTCCCAAAACGTTTGGTGCGTATGGGTGGGAGGTCCACCATGTACCGATGATGCATCGCCGTATGTCTTGTAGTCCGATGATGGAACGGGCTAGGAGGAATTAGTTCATGCAATTCCAACGCACACTCCCCGAAATGTAACCGATAAAAAACCGACAGGCTGGTAACTCGGCGCCGGTATGTGTACAACGCAAGTAGGTGTTAAGCTAGCCTTTGTACATAAGTTCTCCTATTTTTCGTTTTGTGCACAATAAAAAATCTGCTTTTGAATATATGGTCACTCACCCACGGGCGGTCCTCAGCATGCGTTACTTAACCTAGAAAATCGACCCGTACGGCTGTTATTAGCCACGAGCTCCCTTAATGCACTTTACATATTTTAAGAAGACTTTATAATCTGCCCTCTAAGTTCATCCAATATGAAAGCACATTGTATTAGCAGCTAATGCAGTGTACGTAACATCTGAGTGCGTATCCGGCGCGAGCAAGTGCGAGAACGAGTGCATTCGGTCGCACTGCGCGGGTGTGTGGTGCCCGTAGGGCTGGCCGGAACGAAAAAAAGATAGTTTATTTTTGTTTAAATTCATTTAGTTTTTATATCAAGTATTTTATTTGAATTAAGAAAAGAAGAAGAAGAAGCAACCAGTGGGCGAATACAGACTGTCCATAAATATAGTGATGATGTATATTTCGTAAGGATCAAATCCAATGTCGTTGTGGTTTCATTACCGACGTTTTGCCGAGAAAATTTCTAGTTGTTATTATGTGGAAATATTTATTACTAATGTTCTAGTTTCATGACTAATTTTAGGTTTGACAAGGGTAGTGCGGCAATATTAATTTAATATAACGGATCGGTCGATGGGGCGATACTTGGGGGAGGGCTATGTTCAGCAGTGGATGTCTTTCGACTGAAATGGTGATGATGTTGACACAGAATGTGAAAATAAGTAACATAATTTTTCAAAGTTAGACTTTACATCACAATTATCAAGATATAACAAAAAAATGTTTTGGCATCATTGCTAGACCAAGACTGTAAATGAAAATTAAGTTAATTTTTTTCGCTATCATATTTTATTACACGAATACTTCGAAACTTGTACTACATAAATGTTAAAAAAAACTTTCTTATTCTCTTGCACCCTGCCACGCTTCTGCCAACCCTGGTGCGCGCCAGTCGCATCCGGCGCAGACGGGGTGCCAATTGCGAACGTTTTTATTTACCGCTGCGATTGTGAGCCAAAGTGCCTTCAATGGGGATATGAAATTATCTTCCTTTTTGTTACTGCATACAAATCGAGAGGGGCTGAGAATATAAAGTTCGAAACGTGACTAAGAGACTGGGTTTGAGAAGTTGGTACTAAAGTTTTCAGTGCTAGTGGAAACTGATGGTTAGAATAAATATGACGAGTTTTGCCTCTAAATATTTTGGGGTTAATGGGGTGATAACTGTTACTGATCATCGGCTAAGCGTGTAAGGATAATTTAATCCACACTAGACATTTTTCCTGTATCGTGGGTGCGTTTACAAATATTTTAACTCACATACACAAGACACCCAGATCTGGAACAGCAATCTGTAGGCCACACAAATATTTCGTGCGGAAATCGAATTAAATATATTACAAGATCTAAAATTATTTGTAAGAGGTATTCTCTAGAAGTAATAATCCGATTACAAAAATTCGTTCAACGAATTGAATGCTACAGTCGCTGAGTGTCTTATGCTACTTTTTATAATAGAAAATAGATGATGCCTGTGAGTTTGGCCATGGCAACGAACTCGCGTAAAAAAGCCAGTTTTCACATTAAAATTAACTAAATAAAGATCAGAATTTAATTTCGTACAAGCAAAAACTCCCCGATGGTTATAAAAGCTGTTTTCATTTAGCTACGTCACAACTGTTAATATCAACCGAGCACAAGTCAATTATAATCATCAATAACTGCGACGCAAACTCATGTCCAATGATTTAATGGACCCATATTGCAAGTTACACTTAATACCAGTATGTAACATACGGCTTCTGCCATTGGTATCAAATTATATCATCAATAATGGAAATTATTGCCACATGTGGTTTACCATAAAGGCGTGGCTCCACAGCATCCTACGGTGATGCTACGCACGTGTATAACTTGCTTTGTATAAAAATATAGGTGGGTTAGTCCACGGCCATGCCAACTAGGAAAAACCAATGAGCCTTGGTAAAACTCTTCGTGTTCATCCTACGTAGCAGTGGACAGTCGACTTTTATTATTCATTCGATTATTATTGTCGATACAAAATGGCTCATTCCAGGTTCTAGTCTATCCCTATAACAAGTTTCGTCCAAATCTGATCATATTTGCAGTGTCACCTTTGTACAGACAGAAAGAGTTACTTTCACATCCATTATATGTGTATCAAGCATGCATTATGTAGTCTTTGCTTCTATTTTACGCAGGTCTTCAGCGTACTCAGGCTAAGACATAAATTAACTCGTGTGAGAGTTGCACAGTCTTGGGTTGTTGAATTAAAAAAAAAAAACGATTTTTTTTATGTATTTCGAAACTTTACATATCTTAAATTATATTGTCGTTTCAAAAAACTCTTAAATATTATTTTTCAATTTATTATAAGCAATTGAAAATCGATAAAATTTTAAAAAGAACCACGTGACTACAAACGGACCACAATTGGTTGCCATGTTGGTGACGTCATAACGTTCAAGGAAATCATGACAATATAGTGTCAACTACACGTAGATTGACTAAAAATATCCGAAAATGAGTGTAAAAATATTATTAAACAATAAATTTTATTTAGTCATGTGTGATAAAGGATTTATAAAGGCTAGTGTCGATAATATACCCCCTGATGGACGATTTGGCAGTTTTGAGCATACATAAAGTAGTCGTAATGAATAATACGTGAGAGTAGACCGGTATTAGTTAATGTTGTTTACCAGGTACATTAGGAAAAATAATTGTCATAATGTAATCGTTTTTACATATGGGTAGGTGATATTGGTGTAAAGTAAAAAGTAGACAAACACGATTGGCGCGTAACTTTGACTTTGGATATCAAAAAACTTCATTAGATACCACTAAAGATACACATAGTTACACATATAATTTTCGGTAATTCCCATTATTTACATAACCCTTAATAGAGGAGCTCGTGGCTAAATAATAACAGCCGCACTGTTCGATCATCAAGGTTAAGCTACGTTTGACGAGGTCGGTCCGTGGATGGGTGACCATTTCAACAAACCGAGTTTCCTCCGTGCCTCGGAAAGCACGTTAAGCCGTTGGTCCCGGCTGTCATTTGAAGATCTTTGACGGTGATTACGGATAGTCAGAAGCTTGAGATCTGACACCAGTATTGCCAAGGGGTGCCGTGTTACCCAGTTACTGGGTTGTGGAGGTCAGATAGGCAGTCGCTCCATGTAAAACAGTGGTACTCAGCTGAATCCGGTTAGACTGGAAGCCGACCCCAATATAGTTGGGAAAAGGCTAGGCAGATTGACAATATCTCTCAATAATATTGAACACTAATGTCTATATTATATATTTATAAACACTAAAAAGTTTGTAGAAATGAAACGTGAAAATATTAACTTGGTAGATTTTCGTTACACTAATTCTTCAGTAAATATCTCATACATAAGTCGACCGATTTTTACAATTCAAACTGAAATGTTAGTTTTACGCCTATATCTGTCATTTAAGTATAAAATAATGAATATATCACCATAAACAAAAAATCATGTTTTCAAGTTACGTAATTATACAACAATGTCAACTTTGCTCGAAAGTTCCCTTAAAAATTTACTATTCGATCAAAGTAAGAATTTAATACGAATTTAATACTAAATTTTAACAAGATAACAACAGAATTAACACATTATATGTAATTGGAATCTAGTTAGACGTAGAACTCTGCTCAAATTTAGTAGATTGCTAGGTACTAGGCTATTACGCGAATCACATATAATTGGGATCTTTTTGTAGTATTCGTACATAATGGTACGAAGCAAGCACGATAACTTTTAAGGTTCGATATTTATGGTCAATATATTCGATATTCATCAATATATTGACGATAATAATAATATTGAATCGGTGAAAAGCGTTTTTAATTTTTCCTTGAGTGATGGAAATCGGTACGCAGTACACACGCAGTGCATGTAATTGTATGCAAAGTCAAAACACATTATCAGCGATATGCTACAATGAGTAGAAATGAACGTTGTGACGTCACACGGGCTCGGTTTTGTTCGGCAAACTATCGGGGTGTTTTCGGTACTGGATTCAAAAAAATATTTTCAGTTGGATTTTACATTGTAATTACAGTGAAAAAAAAAAAACTAAAAGTAGTTTTGTATGGAAACTTATATATGATCTTTTAATTTTTAACAAAAAAAAAATTGGTTCAACAAACCACCAACATCCTACAACTATTATAAACGCGAAACTTTGCGAGGAAGTATGAATGATTGGATGGATGTTTTTACTCTTACACGCTAAACCTACTGAACGTATTCTTATGAAACTTTATAGTAACATCACATCACACTATTTAATATTATAAAGGCGAAAGTTGGTGAGTGTGTGTGTGTGTGTGTGTTTGTTAGTTCTTCGCGCTCAAAAGGCTGGACGGGTCTGGATGGCACAGAGATAGATTATAGTCTAGAATAGCACATAGGACACTTTTGATCCCGGGAATATGTTTCCTTAGGAGAATTTTCGACATTCACGCGGGCGATGCCGCTGGCAGAAGCTAGTTGCTTACATATGAGAATAACAGATAGGATATAATTTATTAAGATATTCTTACTAATTAAGTGTCTGTTTCCCGATAGCTACCACTTCAGGGTCTTTAGGTCAAGTGTGAATAGATTACTTCTAGGCAAATGTGCTTCAACGTCGACCACAGCATTTTTTTTTTAAAACTTTGTCCCACTCTAGGAATTTCTCCTGTATCTTAGGTGGGTTAACAAACATATAAACTCACTTAAACAAACTCCCAGAGCCGGAACAACTATCTGTAGATCATACAAATATTTGTTCCGTGCGGGAATCTAACCCGCGACAAGCAGCGCAGAAGTCAATCGCTCAACCACTGCGCCAACCGTGCGACAGCTAGCTAGCATCATTGCTAGCTATCAGTTATGATAGTGGTCAAGCGCGAGAATATCTATACCAATATTATAAAGAAGAAAGATTTTGTTGTTTGTTTGTTTGTACCGAATAGGCTCCGAAACTACTGGACCGATTTTAAAAATTATTTCATTTATTGAAAGCTACATTATTCTCGAGTAACATAGGCTATAATTTTGACGGGATCGAAGCCGCGGGGGTCAGCTAATCAATAATAAATAATAATAATTACACGCGTGCGATGCCGCGGGCGCTAGTGGGAAATATTTCCAAACTTTGTACTAACAATATCTAATTTGCCTCCATTTCATACGCAGTTCGTATTCAGCCAATCGGAACCATCTAGATTGGTTACATTTGCATACTCGCGAATGTTGGTTTTATTAAAGTTGATAAGTTATTCGCTATGAACGTTGAACATTGATCGGACGGTGGAACGTGACCCGCGGGTGTAGATCTATGGATGGATAGACAGGGCAGGATTGTTTAGTTTACATTATAGAAGAGAGATGAGAACTTTACGAATTTTTACCATTAAATAAATTCGAAATATTGAGGATTCTTTTTTTATTAATGGTAGGTTCGCGCTAAAAAGTTATTTTCCATCATGGAAATGCTACTTTTGGGGTCTTAAGTTTTAAAGTGAGAGGATTTTCTCTAAATACAATTTTTTATTTTCTCCATTTATAATGCTTGTTATTTCTTAGGTAAATTTTCTAGCAAAATAAATCTGTTAATCCCACTACAATAAACTAGTAAGAAAAATACTAGTTAGTTTATTAACAGAATTCTGGCATGTTTGACAATGAATGTACTTACATTCTGTAAGTACATTGTACTTACATTCAAAAGAAGAAGAAGATGTTTTAGTAAACTTTGCAAAGTGCCAAAGCTATTAGCATCAACGCAAAGTCAATATAAACCTATCATCGGCACCTCTTCACGACGTAATTTGCCATACACCATCCACCACTCAATATCAAAGCCTCGCGAGTTCTAAACCATTATTGACTCTACTCAAATCTTGGCTGGTTAAATGGCTAAACACCCGGGCCCCTGTATTTGCGCCCATTTGAATATCTATCTTATAAATATGTATGTACAATTTCCTTTATTTCCTATGTTTTTAGATGGAGCCACCGTTTCTTGGGGTGTTATTGAGATTTGATATTGTTGTTAGATTAAAATTGGCTTAGAATGCAAAATTAGTCGGTTTTTCTGGTGGTTAAACCATTTTTCGTTTCACTATAGTTATTATATATATAGGTATCAATTGATTAACATATAATTATATGTCAATAAATTTACCATCAGTAAGTTATTATTTTATCAAACCTTCCTCCATTCTTTACCCGTCTCATGGTTGTGATCATCAGTGGTAATTTTACCAGGAACATTAATATTTTACTATGAAAACAAACAAACTTTGAAATGCTAATACTCGTATAACGCCGTACTGCGACTTCCGTTCACATGCAAAGTGAACCAAACAAATTGTTCACATAACAGACGACACTGAAGAAGTCAAAACAAACTTATCTAAACCGTAGCAAAACGTACAAATCTATTCTAAAGTCTGAACCATAACAGAATTAGCTGAACGCGACACGGCATTCCCTAAAGATTCATAAATGACGAACACTCAGTAATACTCAGTTCCCAGGTAAGCGCTCAACTCGAATTTCTCAAAACTGAGCATTTGAGTGCTCAAATGGGATTGCGGTGTCTCGAACGCAAACACTATTAGGGCGTGAACAAACAGGACAAATGGATTTAGACTCTCAACAATTTAATTGTTCGCTTTGTTAATTGATCGAGACGGAGATTTTCGGATAAATGGGTGTCTTTGTAGTCAGTGGCGGGACGGAAACTGGTATTTTTGGGTGTTTATAAGAGAAAATGGTGTTCTTTTGAGTAATTGTGTCGCGAAGTGTTACTGGGGCTTGGGAAATCGGAGAGTCGTGAATATTGCGATTTAGGGTTACAACTATTATACGGATCAGCACAAGAAAAAAGAGGGCTTTGCTTAGCTGTGGGTGAATTTGGGCTGTAGATGATGATGTTAATATTAGCAAAATATAATACGGTACCAACGTGTTATAATGTAATAGGTCTGTATTATTCTACTGATCTTGTACATTAATATATTCAACCCACCCTATTTCACATCTTAGGATTAACATCCTTACCTTAATGCATACTGCTCTACACTTAGAAGGTCACAAACACTTGACTATCGCCACTAAGGAGCCTAAACCTCCACAAACAAAGGTATCTTCACTAAGGTACTTGTAGGTTGTAGCCGTTGGTCACACAATCGCATCAGTTTGTGAGGGCTATATGGCATCGTGGGTACACGGACAAACAAAGTTCGCTGGCAAGCGATGGAGAGTTAAGAGATAGACTTCTGTCTGACATGTTATTTTTTAGATTTACTTTTTATTATCTTTATATGTATAAAAACTCTATCAAGTTCCTACTGCTGGGATAGAGACTCTTTCTGTTTGATAAGGACAGTAGAGAAATTCATCACGGAGGCCTAATATCGGTTAGCTTGCCTCAGATCCAGTCCCTTACTCTATCCATAGACATCATTACTAATAATGTATATTAATAGAGCAAGAAATCTTTTGTCTACTGTTTGTATATTTTTCTTTACCTATGAATTAACTTTCCGTGGCATTGGTTTGTCGAAAATACCTATAGAATTTAAGTTGTTATTATTAGATAATATTTAAGCTATTCTTATCTCATATTTATTAACGGTTTCGCACATCATTAGTACAACACTCCATAACCAGAGGTTCTCATTAATGACGGCGACACAGACAAAGGTGGTTCAGAAGCCACTATCGGCACTCGACGTTCGGCTTTCGGCCCTCGGCTCTTGATTCTCGGCCCTCTAGGTGTCGGAAGCTGTAGTCACTAGCTTGCATCGCGATATTCATTCAATTGATTCATAGAAGGCCTTTGAATGCTTAGTTATCATCCTATCCTATAACGTCAGATAAAACTGAAACTGAATTAGGATATCCAGTGACTTAATTTTTTTCTTTGGGTACTGTAGTATTATATTATCTGTGTTTTGGGTGATGCAGAGACAAATGATGATAAGTGTAAGAATAAGATAAGAATAAGAATAAGAAATTTTATTTGCTCAAACATGTGTATACATACATAATTAAAATAATACATGCATGCAAGATCTTAAATAAGAGTGGCTCACGACATGTCTGCCACTTCTCATGGCGTGCAAATATTTTAGGTACTATTATTATTATTGAATTAATTATTTTAAAATTTTACAACTATACATTAAACATCACTCACACAAACAGATTTCTTATATTATATATTATTTACATTATCCAATGATTCATAATTTTTTTTCCTAGTCCAATATTAAAAATAACAATTATCACAATGAAGATTTACATCACTTTAATAGACATTCAATTATAATGAAATTTATAAAATTATAGGCATTTCTAAGTTCACCACTACTACATGACCATAATTACTACAATATTAGTTATTATGGTCAAATTATTTATAATAATCACCATGAGTCGTTTAAAAATTCTGTTATACTATAATATGCTTTTTGTGCCAAAATCAATTTTATTGTTTGTTTAAATTTTGGTATAGTTTGTTCTTTCCAACTTTTGGGCAATTTATTGTAGATAATTGGTGCCATGCAAAAAACACTCTTGCGCATAAGTGCAGTTTTTGATGTATGTAAACATAGCTTACTATCATCACGCCTATTTCTTGGAAATTTGTCTGCCATACGAGGAAACAAATGTGGATTTGTTTTTACGAACATTGCCATTTCTAATATAGAGAATGTAATCACGAATAAGTATTATTCATTCAAATACAAAGATATACATGCAAACTATAAATACATACAATATATACATAAACAACTAAACAAAATACATACTAACAAGAACTTACCTAAATGCCTAACCATACCCATGCACACTCTAAAACACGCATTTACTCCAAAACAAGCACTTCGAAAACCCCAAAATCTTCCCCGAAACAGACGGACAAAACGCCGCTGAACTATAAAAAGCCTTCAAAAGGGTATTACCATTGGAAAGCCATGTATCTGCGGAGTATCAGGGTATCGGCGAGAGATGCGCGTCGCGTGCGGCACACATCGGATTATGAGTGGGATGGTAATCGTGAACCGCATTGTAATGTAGTAATGGTAGTGTGTATGAAGGAAAAACAATGTTTTGTATGTAAACATAACATTATGCTTGTAGTACTTGAAGTAAGCATGAGCTTATAGCTTCCAACCACAATAACATACAGACATACTCATAAAAATCTTTGAAGTAGAACCTGCAGATTCATAACCCGATTTCAGAATTTGAATTTGAGTATTTGTCAAAGTCTACTTTTTCCTTAAAACCTGTGAAGCTTTGGCATTCAAGTAGGGTTTGACACCTTTTCAACTCCAAATACTCAATTCAGAAATCTGCCCGTATTTATAAAAAAAATAAACGGCTTTAGCTAATAGCGGCATTTTGCTAATCAGTTGTTTAACAACTGCTGGATAATACAAAGTGTTCTTGACAAAACCGGGTAAAATGTAGACTCCGGCCTGCGAAATAAAAGCTAACAAATAACATTATAAACCTTATTAAAACTTTTCCATTTTCAAGTTATATACTCGAAACTGTTAAATATAACTAACAAACAGTAGAACAGCATTTAAGTGAACACGATTGTCCTATGATATTTGAGCGTCTATGACGAACAGTTTTATCTTTTAATACCTACCTATACCTAACAAGTAGTATCGGTATAATCTTAGAGTGTCTACCGATCTCCTGCAGTAATTGGGTTGCAAAGTTTAGATTGCAGTCTCCCCTCAAACTATTCTGATGTATAGTTAGTCGGTTTTCGAAAGACCCTAATTTCGATGGATCAAGGTACAGATAGGTGTCCAATTTGTTAAATACTATAATACGCTGTGACTGACATAGTAATTGCATAGCATCATATAATTTACCCTCTGACTAGTCACAGATCGTGAAGAAAGTCCTTACTTAATGGGATGCGATCGCCATCACGTAGGAAGCAAACATGATGGATCAATGCTCGTTCCTTTCCCGTATGAGAAGTGGCATTTACTCTTTCAAAGGAAGAGCAACGATCTTATATTACTAGGCCAGTATCTTCCGAATGACGGAAATGATACCTCATAACTTTTGCATATTAACTATACTTCTCTCTTCTTATTCGTTGTTTTCATTTCTGTAGATCGGGTCCGTCTTATAAAGCTTTGATGATATCAGTGACGAGCTGCTTCCAAGTCAGTCTGTCGTCCGCTCTTCTCAGGGCAGTAGTCACCATGAGTTATGTAATGGCCCTGATCTGGTCAGACCAGCGAGTAGTTGAAAGTCCACATGGTCTTTCCATACACTTTTCCCACTGCAACCAGTTTTTCCAGGTTATCTGGCTGTCTTCGGGCGATGTGACCAAAGTAACAGTAAGATTCGTTAGTAGCATTTCGTGGAGAGTCTGGTTTTGATATTCAACTGGTCGAGAATGGACTTCTTCGCGCGCTTTACTGTACATAGTATGCGCAAATTTCTTCTCCAGCGCCACATTTTAAAAGCCATCCACCGTGCGATTTGCCCAAGATTCGGAGCCTTAAAGAAATATCGAGAATACCAGAGTTCTTATGAGACTCTTCTTGGTGCTATTGGAGACATTTCTGTCTTGCCATATCTTCGACATCTTGGTCGTAGCAGCCTTGGTCACCCGTTGTCTATACTTATTATGTTATAAAAAAGAACTGCATATTCCACACCCTCCTTTCCACAATTTCTCAGTATGTTGAAAGTAACATACACAGTATAAGAAAAAAAAACTCTCCACAGGTAACCGCGATCTACTCGCACACTATATCAATTTGTTTAAACTGGTTCATAAAACATGTCTCAACATGCTTGTGGTATCTTTTAAAATGGGGTGTTAGTTATAAAGTAAGGAATGAACGTGGAGATATGTCTTGTTAAATATGATTTGTATAGAAAAGAGGGGACCGTTGCGATGGCGGTAAATACAGATGTGTGAAACAAGAATACTTGCTTCGACGAAAACAAATAAATTAGAATAAATGCGGGAGTATGATACTATGACGTCAATATTTTGGGCTGTACGGATCTTGCTAGGTTCCACAGATACCTAACTACAATTTGCCCACATTTATTGGCCTTATAATAGCCCTATCTGCAGTCAGCCACGTAAGCACCAACCCACATGCTCTCAAAATTATATTTTGATACGGTTTATAAAATTATTTATTCCAACATTTAAATTCAATTTGGGCACACTAAAGTTCCTTATAATAGCTTGAAATACGTCAGGTCCATAAAAAAATATAGCCTGAATATATTCATACGAAGTACTAAAAAACTCCAATTCATTACTTGAATATTACTGCAATGATCACTTTGGATACGATGTCGTAAATAAGGCGTAGCACCGTAGCATCGAGCGCGTGGCTACGTAGCGCTGTGTAACCGGCGCACGTAGAACCTTGCTACGCCGTAGCCTGAATTAACAACTCGATAAGTTTTGCGTAGATAAGAAACTTTTAGGCAACTTTTGAGTAGCGAAATTCAATGTGTTTAAAAAATCGATATCGGGTGTGTAGTATTTACACACATTAGTTAGTGTGCGTCTATATTCAGCTATATGAACACTCCCTGGCACAAACAACTGAAGGAACACGGGTGGGTTTTAGCCAGTAAAAGTCTGACACCCCCTCTCGCTTCACCCAGACCGGGAAAGTCATTGGATGATGTCAAAACCCAAAGAAAAGGCTATGCGAACACTAACAAAGCAAAATGAGTTTGTAAAATACTCATAGCAGTTGGAATTTTGTAGTTTATATCTACACTTATCGAAAAAGAACGTGAGTAAATAAATACATGCAAATATTTGTATCGAAGTTATAAATTCATATCAAAGGAAAACAATGAACAAGATAAGAAAATGGCTATGTATTTAAAAAAATAACTAAGTACTTAAAAAAATTGACGCAAAATCTCACCTGAAAGCTTTATGTATGATCCATTTTTTCTAGATTACTTGTTTTCATTTATCCATGTGAAACTTTACCATTATGTTAATACTCCTAACACAATTAAAACTGCAACCCTTACAACTAAAAAGTTGCTCCAAAGTTGCCGGTCTAATTCAAAATGGACTATAGACAGTCCCAAAACGAGCGGCAAATGGGGTCTTCGCGTGTTACAACGCGATTCCGAGTTTATCCCATATGGGAAGTGGATGGAAGTGCCGAGGAAAAACAATGTTCAAATTGCAGGCTCAAATGTAAGGCCAAATATTATGCGAAGTAGAAAGGTATTGAAGATACTTGTAAATAGTAATGACTTGTGAAATGAGCCTTGTCTTTTTGTCAAGGGCTGTGTTAAAAATACCGATATTAAATATCGGTCTTTTTGTACAATTATTTCGTTTTGGAATTCGAATTTGGACCTTAAAAGATTTTTGGGAGGCTTTTTTTATGAGTTGAATGGAATTTGTTGGTTTGTTTCAAATAGGTTTCTTAAATCTTTTACAATAATCAGCTTTTTATAATAACCATCATCTTCCTGCTCTTATCACAGTCACTTTGGGGTCGCCGTGCCATGTGTTTTACTTCTATAATAATATAAATCTTTAAACCAGATAAAAAATGCGAAATGCAAAATCGAAATCAAATTGCTTTTTTTTTTATTTTTCACTTGAAAAGAAGATCGTATATTTTTGTTAGCTTTTAATTCCATTAATTTTTCACTCCCCGGCAAGCAATACATCATCCAATCCGCATCCCGCACACCTTAAATTTATAACCCCTTCCCTCTTGCGATCCATCAAACGTTTGTACAATCGGGGCACAATAACGTTTGTCAATTGAGCACACAGCACGCGCCACTGACCGTGTTCCGACAAAACAAATCGTCGCGCGACAAACGTTTGTCGCGTCAAATGTTGCGTCCAACGTCGCTCTGTTGCCGCCCATTGTTTGCTTTTTATGAAGATATTTTTGTGACAATTTATCGCGTGTGCGACTAGAGGAAAGTAAACGCGTTGTTTTGATTCATAGGATGGCTGGTGAAATGTGTTTCTATATAAAATTGTGAACAATGCTATGATCATAGACATTTATGGCTTTTTGTCCACACTATGAATTTTGCGGTCGCCATAAGCATTAGTCAATTTCCATAAGGTTTCAATTACAGCTGTTATTTGCGACATAAACCTACCAAATAAATTAGTTGTCTTAATGTGGTTACATTTTATTCGGAAATCTATTGACTACTTGTGGAACTCATATTAAAAAAACAAACAAATGGGTCGACTTGAAAAACTCCTTTTTGTACCCAGTTAAAAATATACTTGATGACAAATTAAATCGTTTATCCATAAATGAAAGAAAATACGCTCACAGTAACAATATAATTTCAGATCACTGTTATGACAACAATATAACAGATTGCTCCAACAACATCAATATCACAAACAAACACCAACCAAACGCAATAAATCAAAATTAAACAGCTAAACATCATTTTCGAACACCAAAAACGTATTGACAAAGTTTAGTTCATTACGCGGGCACGTCAGGGGGTAGACAGAGAATTAATGTAGTTTCGAACAACGGCTGTAATGAAATTAATGGGTGACGAGACGGTGCACGCACTACACGACTACGGCACAACTACGACACGACTACGACGCGACTACGACGACGGCTTAATGCGACTAATAATTAAGTCGACTGATTTACGTGAGGGTGAATACGCTCATTTTGTGTGGTTAATATTAGTTTGATGGGTTACGTTATAAGCTAGTGTCGAGGGTTGATCAACCACCTGAGTAGGTGAATTGTGTTGTAGGTGGATTAGTTAAAATTAAATGCCACGTTTTAGAAGGGGGAAGTCGGTGAGTTGACGTAATAAATACAGTTCTAGTAATTATGACAATTAGTAATTACGTTAACTTACCCAAGCATTGAATGATTTAATAGATTTGCGGAATAAACATGTCATCCCGTTTCGTCAAGTCTTGTTTAGACAAAAAGGCTTAAGTTAATTTTGACACAAACAAATGAAATGATAAAATAATCCTGTTACAAAATAGCTTTTGGTAAAAGCAATTTGCAATCACGGTGGACCTAACAAACAATACATTTAGATGATCATTAGTTCCATGAAATTGGTGGATGCGCATATTATGTTTGTGTATAACATGGGCAAAGCATAATAAGGGAGGATCTTGTTGGAATCATAAATTACGAAACAACATACAGTTCTCATCATTCTTAAATCACGAAAAGAGATAAAAATCACGTACAAAACTCTCAAACAGTGTATCGCACATAATAACGTCAAAAAGATAGCAAACATCACGACGCACACTCAAGGGGATGAGTGAGATGACGCGTCCCGATACACGCACGTATCTTCAAGCTTCAGTGGACGTTTGACAGGTGGGTAGGGGAAATTGTGAGCCCTTACAATCTCGCCCTTATAATTGAGAGCTTAACGCCAAGCGAAAATCAACACATCATCTAGATATACAAGGTTGGATATGGCGTGCGGGTTCCACCAGCTTGAAGTGTATCGGAATTCGCCGGTTGAAAGGAGTTCTTGCGTTTGAAGTTTGGTTTTGTTTACTAATGTGCTTTTGTGTGGACGATCATTGTGTTGTTAGAGATGTTTTTCCTAAAATAACAGGTATTTCGTACGAAATTACAGGGTTGTTCCAATTCTGGGTCCTTTCAAACGTTCGCTAAATCTTAGTGTTTGCAGACAGAATACGGTTTGTTTATGGGCTTGAAATGGATTACTGGGTAAACTCGCCTAAGCTTAGGTATTTATAAACATTTATTCACGTTTATTTATACCTACTTAGTTTAGGTAGAAAACAGTAATATCACGTAATATTTTCTAAAAATCACAAGAAATTCTTAATCAATTCTCACAAACGTTTTTCGCCATTTAAACCTTCCGTCCACCAGTAATAAAGCAATCAACCTGCAAAGGTTAATTACATGATCCTCATTCCACAAATACCATAGTGTTTCTGTCTCATTACGCCAAATGTCAGCCGCTTGACATTCTGCCACACTTAGTATAATGGACGTCACCGTATTAATAACATGAACGCTCGGCGGAACAGAACTTGTGCCGTCTACAATGGAAGCAAAAATAACGATGAGATATATCGAAGTGTTTATATATTGTGTTGTAGTTGAGGCAATTTTGTTACTAGGTATTAGACTTGTATCTTTACGCTTACGCTTCATGTCTCCAGAGAGACAAAACCCACTATTATATATTGGATTAACCTTGTTACAACTTCAATCCAATTCTTCTATATTACCAGCGCCAAAATCCATCCACTTGATATCTAAAATATTTCTAATTCCCAGACCGGCCAGAAAATAAATGTCTACCTGGGGTCCTTTTACAAATAATTTCGCTAACAGCTTTTGCCCAAAGAACTGGAGGCAAATAATTCAGGACTGTAGATACTGACGGGAAAGTTTCCAATATTTTTGAACTCCACCATCTGCGCGATGAACGATTTAATTTAGTTAAGTGAGGCACAAGATAGCTTATAAATTATGCAGAAGTTTGTTATATAATCGTTGGCAATGACTTTCTGGCTGATTGGAAGCGAGGATAATCTAATTAAGAGCAGAATATTTTTAGAATATTTTAGTAGTAGAAGTTTGGTGCCAGGAAAGTTGTAGGACTAATTTAATAGCACAGGGTTGGGCTATTACTAGGGATTCTAGGGAAAATTATCGGAATAAATTAGTGCGGTGTTTTTTATGTATAAGAATACGTTTTTTTGTTTGACAAAATGAACATGATTAGTCCTTATTAGAAGTACATAAATTAGCGCTATACCTTACAATTAAAAGCAACGATTATAACGGCATGTTAATTACGTATTAGAACTTTGCTTTTAGTAAACTAAGAAACCATAAACATACTTTTGCATAAAAGCTTTGGAAATTCAGACACCATGTAGTTTCCAGGTAATGCTGAGTATAAAACCGTAATATCACCTTGGAAGCTAACAATAGTGGCATACTAATGCTACACACCGAAAAAGGATTTTCGTGCTCATCCTAGAACAATACACATAAAAACATTCCTCTGACGAAGGTAGCGGTAATCTCGTTTGTAATGGCAATTTTCTGTTTTCTATCTTCCAAGTTTTTGAATTTGTTCGACTCGTTTCTCATTGTTTCTTTTATGGATTTTCTTTCTTCATCTCTGCCCAAGAATCGACATTGTTTTACATATATTTGTGATTATCATCTTTGATGGTATTGATTTGCAGTCTAGCCAAGGGATTCTATGTTACCCAGTTACTGGGTTGTTGAGCTTAGATAGGTAATTTTATGCTTTCAGAACTTTCAATAACTGATTTGCTTTATGAATCACCTTATCATGACATGTCACTTGGCAGCATTTGCAATCCAGAAAAAAAATGGCAGGCATGAGCTGCCAACAAATTTCTGCGCATTAATACGGTTAGGAATATACTTGATAACGTGTTCCTAGGCTACCAGCTCCCATAAATGCCTAACAAAATAAAGTGAACTCCACACCGCAATTACACCGCCATCCCTCAACTGTCCTCCTTTATATCTGAGCGCGTTTTAAACGAATGTCACCATAATAAATAGTCTGCTCATCGAATCATCACAAATGCGATGTAAAATGCATGCGACGATGTTCCAGCCTTTACACAACCAACTTAACAACGCAACTGAGCCATTCAATTATAAATCTTAAGTCAACAGACTAAAGTTTGTTAAGGTAGCAAATATATGTTTGTATTTGCTATGATGTCCTGCGAAAAGGGTCTAGACTTTCTGACGCCGTATTTCAGTATTGGCTGTTGTATGGGATAAATTTGTGGCCATTTATAGAATAGGATCTCATGGGTGGACGAAGTGATGGCAGTACGGAAAAGTTTTTTTAGCGAAAGGTTATGAAAGGACTGGACTTTAGAAACTTTTAGAAAACACTGTCACTGGCAAATTAATTACGTGATGTTCCGCAAAGTTCATCGTTTTCTCTGCATCTTTCTTTGCATGCTTTCAATAATGAGATTTTGAAATAAGCTGTATTTTCTTTTCTTTCAATTTTCCTGTAGGTAAGCTGCTCAAAGCAGTGACTTGTTGCATACGAAAAATCAACTGTTATAAGTAAGTTTATTTATTTACGTTATTTAAGTTAGACTGTTTGTCAAAAGAGTTCCAAGACCGATCAGTGTGGCGACGCTTGGGGGAGGCCTATGTCCAATAGTGGACGTCTTTCGGCTGAAATGATGGTGAATCAATTAGGCCTCAACAGCTGGACTGATTTAGATGAAACTTGGCACAAGGGAAGACCGTGATTTGAATTAGGACACAAAACTTTTTGGGCATATGGCAGATTTTGTAAAATTTTCATGTGCTGAAGACGCTAGCAAAAGTTAGTTTAATTCTATAATGTTTATATTTACGGATTTTATTTTCGATAAAGCTACTAGCTAGCAAGCAGTAAAGACCAAATACATAACAACATACAGAACATTCGTACATGCATAAAAGTCTTTAAAATTAAATAAACCTTTCCCATAACGCGAGTCATAATAGTTTTCTCCGCCATTGGCCACGGCTTTAAAAGCGTTTGATAAAGTTAACATTACAGTCTAGCGAGGCGCCATCTTGGCGAGACTCTGTGATTGTCTCCACGGGACCCCATCGCGTTTTACAGCTCATACTTGCATGCATTGAGAGGAATGTCTTGTCTGACTATTTTGGATCATGGATATTTTAGATCAAGTCTGAAATTTAATTGGTATTTGTTCATTATCGTAGCTTTTCTGTGAGTTGCCTAGAACCTGAGTAGAACAGATTAGACAGGTAGTCGCTCCATGTATAATAAATAAACTGGTAAGTATTGAACTGCATGCAGTTAGACTGGAAGCTAAACCTAATAGCCCAGTAGAAATCGACACTAAAAAAGTTAAAATCGCAAAGCATGATGTAATTCTGAAGTAGCTAACATATAACTAACATTATGGCTAACATATAAGCTAACATAAAGATACAAGGATGCCAGGTTAATAATCATAAACTAACATTATGGCTAACATATAAGCTAACATAAAGATACAAAGATGCCAGGTTAATAATCATAAACAGCCTAATATTTGATTGATCTATTCTTTGTGTGTTTACAAAGCATTCTAATAATAGTATATTTTTTTTCCAAAAAATGATCCCAGCGGCTTGTAAAACAGTGTACCAATTTCTATCTAGTTAGAAATATGAAAATCAGCAGTTCGTTAGGTAATTCAATTTAAATCTCTTCAGATTCTGCTCAATCAAGAAGTAAGCTCATAGAAAATTCCGATCCCTCCTTTGGTAAAAATAGTTCTAACCATTTCTTTACTTAGACATAAAATCCAATTTACTAAAGAGATCCTTCAAAGAGGTTTTTTGTATGCCATACAACGGACACTTCCTCCGCTGAAATTAGTTTCAAACTACAACGTAGTCACGTAAAATATTACTCAAATAAAAGGAGACTGTAATTCGCTCTCAAGAGAAACACGTCAAAGTCAATTATAACATCGAACGCCTACTTAGCAGCAAGTTTTGATGGAATTTCAACCAAGGTTGAGGTCACACAGCCGCCGAATATTTAGAGCGAATATTTGGACCAAAACGTGCGTATTTAGGGTTGCGGTTCGTTCTAAATCAGGATATCTTTCTTTTCTTTGAAATAACTAGGCGTATGGAATTTGGCTAAAGTGGATGAGATTTTTTTGGTAGAAATGCCTTTGAGTCTTTTTCTAACCAGCTATAACAAAGCGAAGAACGAGAAGTATTTTAATTTCAGACTTTAGGACATATGAGAATTAGCTGGACCCGATTTATCGGTGTTGATATTTTTTTCGGGAAGCAAAGGTTCTGAGGTGTAAGGGTGTGTATGGATCTAAACTAAGGCAATCGGTGTTGAAAAGTTTGCATTAATGGTAATATTGAAAATTTAAAATGTATAATTTTTATGTTAAAACCCTGAAGCAAAGCATTGCAACACTTTAAAAGAAACTATTAGACAACATTAAGGTCTATCCACACATATCAGGGCCGTGCCCGGAACGTGACAGGGCCGGGCCTAGGCATTGAATATTCGTCACTGGCCCTGGCTGATGTTGATTAGTTGCATTATTGGTAACATTGAAAATTTAGCTTTGAATTTTGATTTTAAGACAGGTCTTATTTTTGTGCAAAATAGACTTTCCTTGAATAAACTCTTTTTAAATTGAATACCTGTTTCATAGTTAAAAAAAATATCGCGACTGTACTCTGTCCAGTTGCGAACCTGTCCAGTTTGCACCGGAGAGACTACACATAGTATTTTCCATCATTGATCTACAAAACGTATGGCAATACGCCATCGGTACATGGTGGGCATCCCACCCATACGCACAAAGCGTAGTGGAATTCTCTGCTGGAGTCTATGTTGCCTGATACCTATAAACTATGGGTATTTAATTCAAGAGTGAATAGGCAAATTCAGGGCAAGCGTCCTTCACCGTCGAAACGTCATGGCTTACTATCTGATGAGATAGTTGTAAAACGCAAACCTAAGAATGAAATAAAATAAAACATTTATTTTTCCCACGCATCAACCCTACCCTACTTATGTTAGTAAAGCTATTCCTCAGTGAACGCTATGGAACAGTTTGCGCGATAACTAATGGGCTAACAGGCGTCACTAGTTGGCTACAATTTGTAATCTTTAAGCCCATATATTATGGATGTGCGAGATACAAAGCAGTAGCGATAATTATGATAAATAAGTATAGTTTGTACTGATGTAAACTATTTTCTATTACGAATATTATCATGAGCACTTCACAGCATATACATACAATTAAAAATAATGATTAAATGAAACTAAAAACTGGGCAGAAAATACGGAAAGTAATTATCATACTGGCTTTCAAAAGTATAAGATTCTGCCGAATACATTTTGTATGACGCTGAAAGAAAAAAAATCTATGGCAGACTAACATTAACGAAAAAAAAACCGCGCAAGATAGAAAGCTAGATGCATAAATAATCAAAATCAAAAGTAATTAGTTCATCAACCTATGTTGGCAAATAAATAATTTTTGAATTTTGAATTTTGAATCAAGTTTTCTAAACATAAGGTTTCATTCTAAATGATCGAAGCAACTTAGCACAAGCGTGCAACAGCTAGAGCTAGTAAACCCAAATAAACACTGACATACCGTCTGAAATAGTTTAATTTATCAAATCCCATCTCGAACAGTGGTCTGTCAGCTTGCGCCCAATGGTATTCAACAAAGTTACCCTCAAATACTCATTAATGCCACTCCGCGCAAAGTGTGGCGTTTAATATAAACAGTTTGATTGACGTAGCGAGACCGCACTCGGTGCAAGGGTTATTAGCAAGCCTCTTTCCAAGTTCTGGGCGCCTGGTAGTTCGTACAACTTTTTGGGGTTCTGAGGCCTATTTGTTCAAGAATGCATGTGGGTTCGAGTTATTTATTTGTGGGTGTAGATAGTATCGTAAAACTACTAAGAACTTAACCAAGATTAACTTAGAAAGTGTTTGAAACATTTTGATTGATGTGGGCTGATCGCTAATGGTCAAAGTGTTCATTATTATGAAATCTCTTTAAACGGTATGTGGCCCTGGTACTTTTAACATCATAGGCAAGGTGCGGTCTTATTAGGATTTGAAGTTATTGTTTGCATTTTTGTCTTAAAATCTGTTCGAAATGACATTTCTCTTTTGTAATGACAGATGAATATTCAGCATATCTCGGGCAACGTTAATTAAAATAAGGTACAAAATGGTTGACGTAGTAAGACCGTACTTTCTGCAAGGGTTGAATAACCTGGCTCTTCTTGAGAATTTATGCGTGCTTGGCAATTTATGAAAACTACGTAATTTTGGAGTATAGAGAAAATAGACGATAATTTCTCAATTACCTGTGTTTCAAATGATTTTAGAAATAATTAAAATACATCATTTTTATGTTAAAACCCTGTTTAGTAAAGCATGCAACACTTTAAAAGAAACCATTAGACAACATAAGAATTGCAATGGTCTTCGCCACATCTTAAAAACGGCATAACTAAATCGGAATACCTACTTGCTATAATCAAAGTAATAAATGTGTAAATCATCACTAGCGCACGACCCTGCTTTGTTCACGTGAGAGGAGCTAAAATTTTATAGCCTATTATTCTCTGAATCTGAAAGGATATGACTGGGAAAATTGCCCTGAAAACCATCCAGCTTTTGAGTTATGCATGTGAATAACAATAGGTACTGTAATGAGGATTTTATGCTTAGCTTCTGCAGCCTTCTACATCTTACATTTCCCTGAGGTAATATTAAAAAATAATTCGCGTTCCTGAATATTTACTTTTAAAATTTTAATGTCCTCATTTGAGTACAATGCTGTACTTATATGAGTACAAAGATGCCATGAGATTCTGTGTTCACTTTGAGCGATTTAAGCGTAGACTCCTTACATGTGTACAGTGTTACAGCTTCCGCATAGCTTTTTAGAATAATAGGTCCCTTGTTTATTATTTAGATTTACCAATCGCTTGTAATTTACCCTCATCAGAATCTAACCTACTTATAAATAATATAATAATTATTGTTCTTGGTCATAAGGAAATTAAATGTCAGATCTTGAGTGACAGGTCTCCCCCAATGTGCTCATCTTCTCGCCATATCTCTTACGGGCTGAGCAGGAATAAAAGCCAGTAAGAAAAAATATTTAACTTGACTAAGGGTGCTTTTGAGTCCACTTATCTTTACACTTTGGGGAAGGGGAGTATTAATTTTAAAGTCATTTTTTGGGTCGTGTCTTGTGGTACGGTGATCAATAGCTGGGTATGAAAAGGGGATATAAATAGGTCATAGCGGTAGTTAGCAACAAATAAGACATAAATTATGTCCTATTTAAAATGAGATGAAAATACCTTGTACTTAAATGTCAACGTAATCTGCTCAATTCCAATACACCAGCAGTCCTTGTGCTCATAATTAATTACCTGTCTGTTATCAAAACGTAAAACACAATACCTCCAATTACACTGAGAAACATCGTATAAGCCGCTCGGGGCTTACAACAAGAATTTGCAATTAAATTGTTCGAAATCATCAATTTTATTGGCAGTAGCGAAAAACGTGCGACCGGGAAGCGAACAGGCTAAATTGGTTTGATTAAATTCGACGTGACACGTTCGGCGTAACGAGACCGCACCTAGGAGCTAACGAGTGGCTCTGAAGGGTTAAGCGTGTTAGGTTTTAGGACTGAATGAGTGAATGTGTGTCGAATGAGTGAATGTGTGTCGAATAAATGAATGTATGTCGAATGAGCACTGTGTTCGATTGGTGTCAGCTATTTGGAGGGTTTATTAGCCCTTTGATGGTTAGATTAGGGGATGAACATTTTTGATGTGTTTGAAATGAAAATTTTATTTTATGAGCAATCTATAGGTAAACGGCTCTATCGGAGTCTGTGTTTCCCGATAGCGACAATCTAGGGGTCTTTAAGTCAAGAGTGAATAGGTTACTACTAGGCAAGCGTGTTTCACCGTCGACCACATCATCGCTTACCATCAGGTGAGATAGTGGTCAAGCGCGAGCCTATAAATTATTAAAAAAATACGGGAGATCGACGACCCTGTTCAAGCTTGAAACAGACTAACATTGAAAATTGGTGTCAAAGAAAAATGTTTATTACGTAGCAAAGTTGGCTCAATTTATTTTCTAACATCTTGTTTATGGCTTAAGCTAAGCCCTAATTTTTAACAGGTCAGCTATAAATAAAGTCCTAAGTACAATTTAAATTAAAGCCACAAATCTCAAAAGGCACTTCAGGTAACAAATTCACAGGAAGGAAAGGGTTGAAAAAAATAATCTTGCCGCATAAATCACGGGTGACGGCAGAGAAGTAGGCCACAGGAGGAGTACATCACATAAATCGAGGTATTCCGGCATTTCAAAGTTTTATTCTAAACTTAGGCCCTTCGTCAAAGTCAGTCAGGGTGGTACATAAAAAAATAAAAGTTTTCCCTCAGAAACCGCGAAGTAATACGATTTTCGGCGTGTTGCCGCGGTGTGGCCGTGACGTTAGCTTGTGATGTATTCTAATTGAACACGCGAGTCTGTAAGTTTTCCATTTAATTATTTGATCAATCGACTGTAAGAATACTTGAAAGAAAAAACTTACAGGCACTACTTCTGTTTGATGATCAAACAACGTTCTCAGTTTCATACAATCATATCTTATCTTGTTGAGGGGCCGAGAAATAACTGGGACACTTCAAATCATAGGGATCCTTTTGGTCCTCTAAATAATCCTTCATGAGTTTTACAAGGAGATAAGGAGATATGAGTGTATAATCTTCTGGTCTTGGTTATCTTACCTCTAGAAGACTCATTCGCTTACTAGCCCAATGCATCGCATGTGCACAGAAGGTGCTACATGCGTTCCGTATGTTCTCCGCATGAGCTGCACATGGGTGTCTCGGTTAGTCACATCTTCATGAGCATGTCGTTGGTTCCATAGTGACCAGTAAAGTGCCCAAGCAGGTAGCGGATTTGCTCCCTGCTCATATTTCAAATGCATTCCTGTGCTTTGAACGTAGAGCCTTTTTTTTGGAGAGTTCCAGACCGGTATTAGACAACCAGTGTATTCGTTGACTGTGGTCTGCAAACTCCCTTAATGTGGCTCACGAGGCACGTCGAAATGCCTACACATGTTTCTAGACCCACAAAATCATTTGCAGAGCCCTCTCGTGCCAGTTTATCTACCATTTCGTTACCATGGATTAATTTATGCCCTGGTGAGATGTTTGGTGTCGTACCGGAAATAGTTAATAACAAGTCAGGTTGGCTGCCAATAGTATAATGAATTAGTTAGAGTAAGAAACAAGTAAAACGACGTAAATGCTAGGTAAGCTTAACATATGATACCTAATGTAAAGGAGCATACATATATAGTTGTTAATCTAAAGGAGGTTATACACTTCACTGGGACCCACATCAAATTTATACTGTTATGTTTTCAAGCCTGTTTAGGTTTGGGCTTTGGGTTTGGATAGCATCCAGAACAAGTCTGGAGTATATTTTGTAGGATTCCATGGCTTTGATTGCAGCCTAACTGTCACTTAGAATATATATGGATTTAGCTTTGGCTCCTATATCTATATTCTGTGACACACTGCACAGATTATTATGGCATATGTTTCTGCTTGGAATACGGTTGCCATCTTCCCTAAGCTTTTGCTACATTTATAATCTTTTGCGTATATTCCCGCTGCCGTACCTGATTCCATTTTGGATCCATTAATATACCACACCAGACTATCTTGTTCTGGTGGATCAAGTCGCTTCATCCAGTCCTTTATTGTAGAGATTAGGACCTTGAAAGGATTTTGCAAAAAGTTCTAGTCCAAAAGAGTCTAAAATAAATTTGTTAACAGACAAGATAACAACTCGAATCTCTCATTCATTTCCCGCTATCCGAATTTTAAAATGATTCATGACGAACAATTTCCGCGGCGCAATTCATGAGATCCGACTTCGTTACCGAAAACTCCGATTTTTTATTGCTCTAATGAGGATTTCCTGCAATTTTTTACTTGAAAATCGTATTTCAAAGAACTTTTGCAATTTTTAACGTTGTATGACTGATTTTGGTACTAGTGTTAAGAAAATTCCTAGTAGATAATGATTTTTCATCCATACTTGGTCCGCTTATAGCTCCGATACCCCATGGATTTAGAATATGTGACTTGGGTAGGGTTATTTGCTCATTCTAAGCAATCGATCGGCATACAGTTTGTTCGTATCGATATCTGGGTCAATTATACCGTCTCCTTTGGAATATATTCGGAAAAACAACACCTAAATATTCCAAAACTTAATACGACGACTACTTTCTTTTATCTCATCCCTATTTATTTCTGTTTTGTCTAATTAGTCAACGACAGAAATATCTTCGCTTTAACAACAATAACATCTATGTTAACCTGTGTATTCCTCACTCGCGAGTTACCCCCAATCAATCCTCCCTTGGGCACGGTAAGACACGACTTAGCCAAGGGGGATGGACAGCGATCCTCCTGTATGATAATGACGTTATACTGCCATCAACTAAGTGCCAAGTGTTGCCATATAACTGGCTGATGGGTTGTTATGACAGTAATATTGTAACTGTAGGTATGGAGTTAGCTGTCTCAATGTTATGATGAGTAGGTATTAAATGATCAGTTAAGTGCTGGTTTAGCTATAAACGGTCCAAACTGATTAGTTTACAGTTATGCTTGCAACATTTTAGGTAGGTACCTAAACATATTTGGAAATCAGCGCTAGTGACGTGGAGTGCAGTCCATAATGAATGCAAGGTACAAAGAAATGTTATCACCGTGAGGATAACGTCGATCACAGCGTCGAAAATTCACAAGAACGTTTTATGACATGGAAATGCTTTAGGAAACTGAGCATTTAACTATATTGTACCATTCATAAGAACGTTACATTACATTGTAATGCTCGTGAAAATGCTCATGTGTATACTCAACGTTAGGTCAAACTAGACATTTTGTTGTCAGGCATAGCAAATCCCTGTCTGTTATAACTCTACCATCAATAGTTATGTCTCTTTCAGCACAATTAATTTTATCAAGAATCTGTTTAAAGAACAGATTCTTAATAGAATAAAATATTTACTGCTTGAATTTCACAAACTTGTATGTCATCAAGTAGGTATATCAATCTCACCACACTTTTCAATCTGCAAACTAAATCAGTTCCATCGTCCCTCCGTCCTTATAAAGTTCTTTACCCTTTTGTTTTTAATCTAGAAACATGTTTTTTGTCCAGGTCTTAGATTTAGGGTACATAAATTAATTCTGTCGGCTATCCCACGGGAGGGGAATGATGGGGGGTGACTATTAACCCTTTGGACAAACCGCCCCGCAGAGCGAATCGACTTTGAGTAGAAACTTTAATTGCCAAGCGGATTTTTTTGTTTTTTTGTTGTAACTAAGATAATTTTCACGCCGTTTCAGGGTTGTGTTAAAGTTTTCCTTGATTCCCAGTTTTTCTTACTGTTGCTGTGTCGTCACTTTCGCTTAGAGTGACTATCTTTTGTCTGTCTTTCCTATTTTGTGTGAGTGCGAAAATGGAAGCAAATATTTAAGCAACAGAGTGTTTGAAGTTGAAGGCAACCCTCATAATATAAGATAGGATCGCCGGGATCGGGCGAAATATTGAAATTCTCAACTGGTTATGCCATCTATGATTATAATATTACGATACTTAAAAACGACTTGCTAACTGTTAATTAATCACGCTTCAACAGTTAATCAAGTTTGGATGAAATTTGGCAAATGGGTAAACTTCGATCTGCATTAGGATATCGATTATTTTTTTTATCCTAGTAGTATATTGGGATACATTGAAAAAAATGTGTTTTACGACTCCTACTGTCAAAGGAAGAGACACATTGCTTCACTTATACATGTAGGTATGACATCGACTTCGTAATACGAGTAGCTCCTGACAAAGTATTCAATTAAGTAAATAAGTACCTTTTACATAAATACATCTGAGTATACGGACTTTAACTTTTCCCATCCGACCCACCCAGACGCTAACTATTCCGAAAGCATTTAAGCAATCAATATTCAAGTCCACAATATCTTGAGCGAGGGCCGGGTGAGCAGGCGGCAGGCAATAAAACTTGCCCGAGTTGCGTGCGATACATAAAAGACTGGCTTCCGACATTCTTAGCCTGATGGTACTAAGTTTTGAGGATGGCTTGGTGAAGGGAAGAGTTGGGAAAAATAATAAATAAGAATGGTATTAAAGAAATCAGAAAGTTGTTATTAGTATATATACAAGGAAACTAGATAAGAAATGGAACTGCTCATTTGAAAAATGTACCTATGAGATTTATTCAAGACGTTATTTGATTAATCTTTGGTTGGTTCAAACTTATTTTAGACCTTACATGGAGTGACTGCCACTTGACTTAAACCATACACCGACCTTTGCGGTGACACGTCAGCTAGTCAGTCAAAACAGCTTTGTCCGACAGCCAAGCCTTTGGGGTACCTGTGAAAATTATCATGAACATAGAAACTTAACGAGGTTTACAGAGAGACATATTTTTGAAAAAAAAAACGATCATCCATAAACTGGCCACGACGTAGTTTCACAGTTTTATCTAAAGCGACTTTTTCCTGAAACCTTTCCTAGTGCCATTTAATAATTAATATCTGTAAGAAAGTTTCCATTTTCCAGATTAACTAGAGACAGTCCTAAAAAATATTTTATAAAAGCTCTTATTTTGCGGTGTAAACAATTTGCTGATAGAATATCTTACAAAAGCTATTTTCGGAGCCTTTCCTTTTGAGCTAAGTAATTATTTGACCTTCGCGAATTTTGACCGCAATATTGTTTCAGCAATTTATCATTTTTGTTTCGGAATTTCCCGTTTTTATCTCGTTTACTTTTTGGTTAAATATTTTACGGACGATATTTTTTATCAGAATCTGTTCATCAGCCATTTATTATCTTGATAAGTCTACGCTTACTTAAGCTCTGTTTTGTAAACAGATCACTTTTTAATATACCTAAGTACTTTGACGAAGACATAAGATTTAGTTACTGAAAAATCCTTTGATACTTAGCCAAAATTTAAAGGTTTCCTACAAAGTACGCTATGGCATGAAGGTATGAGCTCGACTCGAATCTAAAAGATTGACGCGCACTATCAGAAAACTGAATAGTGTAGAAACGGGAGCGGAAAGCCTTAATGCTCTGCAATATAGACTCTTAAGATTGGATAAGACGGTGACGCCCATCTTTTACAGCAACTTAGGTCTATCAATCCGTCTACCAAGCTTTGTTTCCATCTGGAATTTCTCAGCAGCAGCGCAGAGTCTGGCATTGTTTCCAGATGATGGCAATATGGAGCTAGCAAATTGAGGATTAGTATAATTACTAATGGTTCACCTATTCTTACTAACCTGACTTCGCTAACCATTCGAAGACTACCAGTGTGATGTTACTAACTCACCCATACTTTTATCACAACCATAAAAATTATATTCCTCATGTTTTCGAATCCAACCAAACATGTCCCACTCTGCTTCGGATCGACACCACAGATGGCGCTTCCCATGCTCGCTTCAAATTATAATTAAGCGTGTCTCCTTACTGTTTTCATGTTCCTCGGCGGTAATTTAAATTTAATGTTCGCCAGCCTGTACCAACAATCGTTGGTTTGTGTGGGTATCTACTGGAGGTACGATGTATTAATTTGTCGGTATGCTTCTGTCTCCGCTTACGTGGTTAAGGTTTTAATTGCCGGCATATAAAACTATGTTACATGCAAAAAAAAATGTAGCTAATAAACTACCTAATTGTTGTAAATGTGTGAGAATCGAATCCGTTATATCTAGCGCGGTAACCAACTGATCACCTACTGCAACACTTATAATTTCTAGGATCTAAACTAACTCTCTCCTTAGTAAAATCATTTGGCATTTTTGTTTTCATCACTAAACTTTTTTATGGACAGGCTGACACACTATTACCAAACACTGTAGATGACTACTGAAAAACGGAATCAACATTGGCGTCCATCAGAAAAGTTCCAAAGCAATGAAGATCGACGGGTTCTGGAAAAACGATTCAACTGTCTTGAACCCCATAACGAAATCAAACCGAAAAGCGGAGAAGTAATTTCCTCTGGTTTACAGGATCATTTATTAGTCTACAATTAACAGTCGACCTTCAAGCTAAACTTAACCCTGCATATACCCTCACAATTCAAAATTCCTCATATCAGTAGTTACAATCGCCACGTTATGACACAACCCGGGGCCCAGAGCTAGGGGCCTGGAACCCTCGACCCCGTGGGGGGAGGATTGTCCTGCATTATTTAGAAGACATGTGACGCGCCGCGTGTTGTCGCGATTGATTGACAATATTGATGTACCTGTGTACTGTGAGGTAGGTATAGGTAGGGCCTTACTCGTAGTGATCGAGGTGGTATAAGTGCCTCTATGGTCTGATTTGTAGTGGATGGAGAGGAGTTGCAAATTAGTTGGATGATTAGATTAATGTTAAAGCTTGTATGATGGAATTATCTTATGTATTCTAATAGGCATTAGTGGTATGGATGCCAAGGTAGGGACGGCACACATTACAGCAGCTGATCGAGCTTTGCAAACTGAAATTGAATTCTTAACTCAATGATTATGAGAAATGCTACTAAATACAACATCTTCAGACTATTACTTTTCAGATTCCAGAAGTACCGTCTATACCTTTTCTGTTGGTTATTGCTTTTTGTCTGTCTTAGGCTACCTTTTTAAGTGTAATCGATAACTTTTTTTTAATACATACAGTTTAGGGCCTAAATCATCTATACTATTATTCAATAATAATAATATAATATTATAAAGAGGAAATATTTGTATTTTTGCATGTAACGAATAAACTTAAAAATTACTGGACCGATTTAAAAAATTCTTTCACCGTTGGGAAGCTACACTATCCCCAGGTGACATAGGCTACTTTTTATCCCTGTATTCTCACGAGAACGGAAACAACGTGGGTGAAACCGCGAGGCATCCGCTAGTGGCAAATAAAAGGGGTTGTAAATGTTTTAATTCATTTTTAACAAAATTTATTTACCTACAAAATAAGGGTCTAAAATAATAATTGTCCTATTGTATTTGTATGTTTTATGTTTTTTTTGTACAATAAAGAATAAGAATAAGGGCCTCTTAACACTATAGTTACATTTCTACAGAGAATAGACATGTGTATATTGTATGTACAAATCATGGTAAACTATCATTAATTCAATCATCCTAACATATTCTCACATACCGACAGTCGTTCGATCCCGCTCACAACTTGGCCCGGTATCGAACTCAGTACAAAGCTACAAGAACATGTCGCCTGCATTATTTATCGCACCGTACTGTAGGCGTGTCGACGATTGATTGACACTGTTCTGTTGAGAACTTGTACTTAGTGTTAATTCATACTGGTGTACGGTACTTGGAAGTTCAAGGTTTTGTTGCTTGAGTGTGTGAATTTTTAAGGTAACATGCAAAGGGTCTTTTACGCTCATTTTCTCTTTTATTTAGGTGTCGACTATAAATAGGTATTGTACATAGTCTGGGTTAGTGGAAACATGCATTATAGACTCTAAAGCGTATCCCTTCAAAAAATACAACTCTCGCAAAGCAGTTCTTCTGCAACAAAAAGTTGTGAGATTGAATGTAAAACCAAGACGGATAATTTAATCAGTAAGTAACTTAATAACTAGGTATCAAACAAACAAATAACTGTCTTGGTTTGACATAAGTGGTAGACATAAGTGTCTTCTTCTTATTATATGTTCTCTGAGTAAAAAAATCAGGATTCTAGCTTTATCCACAACGAAGTTATATGGTGTCGAAAATATCCTGAATGTGGCTGAATGAATTGTTGAACCTAGTGCCATCAATCGAGCATAAATCCATCAAAGCAAAAGTAGATAGGTTTAGATTTACCAATATTTTATGCATATTGATTGAACTGAAGTAAAACGATGCCACAAAAGACTGTCTAAACCAGTAACATTGTTAAAATGATTAAAGGAACGGAAGAAAATTATTGCGAGCTATAAAACTAAGTTCCAGACGTTGCCGGCGGCGGTGTCTTTAATCTATTGAATTCTTCACTTTAGCATAATTTGATAGTCCTAATTTTCTTAAGGATAGTTCTATTTTCTTTTAATGTTCGTCCAGAAATAGCTTTTCGTGAAAAATAATATTCAAAGCCAAGATTACGCCGTTTTCCACCGTTCTATTAAACTATATTATTGTATTTTCTTCTGTATCTCAGTCCAATCTATTTTTCTGACACAAAATATCAGCAATACTTTAGATTAAGACCATAGCGACCCGTTCCTACTAACGTCATCACCATTATCTTATTACTTCACAAAATCTCTTTCAACACGGCCATCATAACCTGCCACTCTGCCCACTCTTGCAGAAGTTGCAACTGCATCAAATAACTTCTGATGCGCTGAACTTTGATAATAAAACCCAAGTTTTGATGTCTGTCAAGTTATCAGGGCGAGAACAGAGCCAGATCAGACGTGGTGAGGAGTTCTTTAAAATATTGAAACTTCTTTTTTTGCCTTGTGTTTTTATTTGGTACGAGTTGTAAGTGAGTCCCGTATAAAAAAAGTAATTACATATTCTAACTTACAGGAAGAAACGTTTTGTGCACTATTAATGCACTAAAATTAAACTAACATGCTACTAAAGTTGTTTGAAGTAGTATTCATTTAATTGACTGCTTGTTATCACTTCCGCTAATATGTGTCCATGTAAGCTCGTCAAAATACGATACGTATTCTTCTGCCGTATACTTTCGCCCAGGGCTTCGCCTGCATGGAGTTAGTACCTCTCCATCTGAAATTCCATTAAATTCTGTTCGGTAGTTTGCGTGAAAGTGTAACTAACATAATTTGTATACTTCCAAACAAACGTTCACATTTAAAATATTAGTAAGATTTAGCTATTAAGAATCGAATCAGTCAAAAATACGATAGAAATGACTGACTTTTAATATGATTTCTAGCACGGTTAAAAACCCTCAAATATTTTCAATACAAAATATTCTCCAACCAACCCGATTGAACTTTCACATAAAACTACTAGGGATCTATAAAACACGTAAGCTGATCCAGTATCGCATGTCATATAATATTCGTATTGACGAGCGAGTCCCCGACGCGGCATCGAACCCGGTCCCGCGGGGCGCCGGATTGAAACACGACGACTTGACACACTTTACTGCAGATTGTGGACAGATTGGAAACTTTACTGCATTGCCAGGGAATACACTTTATTGGTTTCAAAACGAATCATGTTTTAGTAAATAAAGGTAGGTTGATGAAGGCTAACAGCAATTTGGGATTCATGCTAAAATTTTCTTGTTTGAGTGATGGAAAAAGAGGATTATTATAATACAAGATCAATACCATTTTATGATTTAGCAGAGTGACCATGGAGTTTCTGAGCTTTGAAATGGCAACAATATTCATCTTTATCTAACTAACCAATGCCTGTTCCTGTGAATGGTTTAATCCAAATAAATGCAATAAGTTTGAGGTACAAGTGAGAGTAACCATGGAGTTTCTTGCCGGTTCTTCTCCATAGGAATCGACCAACCCGAACCGTGCACATTTTGTTGACGTTTTATAAGTGCCCATGTAGGCCTAGGTGAAATAAAAATTATTGATTTTGATTTCAAGATGTAGGTACTCGCACTTAATATTCTAAACCCCAACGATGTATTTATCTCCACTGATATCAAATTAACAGCTTGTGTCTGTTAGTCCCAAGAAATTACCAAAATTATAGACAGAATGTTACAGACCTAAGACGCACAGTGATTTCCATCGGTAAAAGTCCGTATTATCAACTGATTTGCTCATAAATATCAGCTATCATTGAACCACCCAAATCTTCGTAACAAAGGTATTCTCATACACCAAAGACGATATTCTTGAATAAAGACATTATTATTATTCCGCCTGCCCATATTTTACTCCCAATCCCTTACCTTCCCGTGACAAATGATATTCAGAATAATATAATCTTTATATAAGATATTCAGTTTTATTCGGGACCTTGACATTTGACGCGAATCTCAAAGAAATATTATCAAGTCAGAATTCTTTGATTAATGATGCTTCTACATCTAGACATGAAGGTATTAATAGATATGTTTCTTTTATAACAGTCGGTAAATTAATGTACGTGCCATCACTGACTATGATAGATGAGGAGTTAAAAGAACGAGCTTTTAGTAAATGCTGAAAATAATATTATGTAATGAAAATGTTTCACTATCGCTTATACATAAAATGTACTCCCTCTTTCACCGTTAACAACATAGCGACCACCGACATACCTGGAAGGCATCGCGTTACGGGTCAAGCTGAAGTATTTAAAAATTGCTGAAAAATTATATAAGTTGATCTTTCGTTTTGATTGTTACTGCTATTTTGGTTATATTATTTTCAACCAATATGAATTGTTTGGACTAACGAACCTTCTAAGACAATCTTAATAAGTGCTGAAAAGCACATATAGCCAACAACAACGAAAAAGTAAGTAAGATTTATTCGAAAATAGATGTTAAATGACGATTATGAATAAGGCTGATGTATGCCAAACAATAGTAAACAATACCCATCTCAACCACATGTTTAATTTAAACTCTTCTCTAGACAATTGTACTAACATTGGGAGCCACGAGCCACTGTCGAGAGCGGGCGAAGTCGCGAGAAGTAAGAAAGAAACCGTTTTATTTATGAGCGTCTGAGGCGGCGGGCGACGTCGCGGGATTGACTCTGAATGTAGACCTTTTTATACTGAACACTTTCATTACGGGAATTGTAAGCGTGCTAGCTGGCTAAAAAACTGAAGGATGCAGGATGGCAGGAGAAATTAGAGAAACCCTTAGATTTTCTTCTACAGCATTTTCTCAATATTATTAATTTTGTTACTTTCACAAAATAAGAACATCATTGTTCGAAACTAAAGTAGCATATGATAATTATTT
This sequence comes from Orthosia gothica, assembly GCA_949775005.1. Lineage (NCBI taxonomy): Eukaryota > Metazoa > Arthropoda > Insecta > Lepidoptera > Noctuidae > Orthosia > Orthosia gothica. Next base: position 16,529,468 of record OX459067.1, read on the forward strand.
ATTATCTAGGAAGGTACCTAACATATACTTAAACAGGTTATCAAGTTAAGATTTCATAATTGGTTTAAAATATTATCAGTCAGGTTCCCAAAAAAAAACGAAAACTCACGAAAATTCTCTCTTTCATACCTAAACACCTTTTCCCTCTCCAGAATCGATTCCTATAAGTTGTTCCCTTCCTCTTTTCTTCAAGTGACAGCGAATATTTTCGTCATAACGAAGTATGAATGTTCGGGGTTAGTTGGACGAAGTTCCAAAGAGTTCGTCAAGTATAAAAAATGTTTGGAAGGTACTCTAAGTTTTCTGATTTGCACGCTGATTTGAAGATGGGAAGAAATGTGGAGAGCGGTTGTTTGGGAAATTGTCTTGTCATGTTTGGAAGGGTTGAATTTAGTATTTTTGGAAAGTAAAAATAAGTTATACAGCAGAGTGTCATGGTAGAATTTTACTGATAGAAAAGTCTGTTAAGAAATGGTTGCTAAATAATTTGTTTCTTTGTTTACAGGTAAGACGGACGTTGTACAACGCAACAAGGAAAGTACGAAATGGTTTGTCATATTTAAACTTCAAGGAGAACAGTGGCAGGTAAATTTGTGTCTTTATGTAGCTGTCACAAGACTGACTTGAGAAATTCTTCAATGTAGTTAACCCCGCCTTCTGAATTAAGGATTTCAAGTTGAGTAATTTACTATTTATAAGCTTTACTTTACCCTGAAAAGCCGTCAATCTTTGGTAAATAATATATAAATATATATAATATAAATAAGTTTGTATACACGTTCTAAACTCCAAAAACCTTCTCAATACAAAAATTGGTCCTTAAACATGAAAATAACTAAGTAACTATTAAATTGGTAAACCGCTGATATACGTTATCTCGTTAGAATCTATCAAATCTACCTTTACAAATTATATTTATAAAAATATCATCAAATTGCGATCGTTTGCGTTGCTCGACAGTTTCGTTTTATTACGTTAACAATGGCGGTGCGTCAAAAAAATTGACGCGCGCCCTCTCCCTGGAAACGTACTGGCGTTATAAGGATGACAGCTTTTGCGAAAAATTGCTAGAATTGCTGCAACAATATTTATTCGGTAGCCATCATAATTGGAGAGTTTTTCATGGCGTTTTCCCAGTTACTGGTCCAAGGGTTCCACTGAAATTGAGCTCATTAGACCATGGGGTGCTTCTTTAATTATGACAGGTGCATAGCTGAAAATTGTAATGCTTCTTTTTTTCAAAGAACAAAAATTATAGAATTGATGGGCACTCCTGTTATATCTAATTTTCTTTCTTGTACATTTTTACTCATAAGTACTTATTGTAAAGTAAGTAAAGGTTGTCTGGTAGATATCGCTGTCAACGATAAGACCTCCTTTGTTCCCATTTATATAAGTTTTTCTTGTAAATGTGTATAATTTTATGGTGTACAATAAAGTATATTCTATTATATTCTATTGAGCACAAAAATATGACTTTTATCAAACTAAACTATTAGTTGATAGATACAAAATCTTAAACTCAAACGCCGATTTTGGAAACCACACAAAATTTATTTTTATTTAATCAAACATGCATCTTCCAAACCCTGATAACCTGCCTCTTGATATGAAAATGTTCCGACTCGTTGTTTAGCCCCAGCCCTACAGAGTCCCATGCAAGTGCTGCACGCTACATTAGTACCTAGGCACACTATAGTGGTAACACTTGAGCGCTAGTCAGACGCGCCTCATTATGCGACACTCGGCGTGATCCTCCCGATACTCTCGCTGCTGCATGAAAAGCAAGACGGCATGGTTTCTTTAGCAATGGTTTTGCATAAAATCTGAAAAGAAATAAGTATTTATAGCACTTAAAACGCACATGGGCTATAACCCTAGAAGTTATGTTATTTGGATAAAAGATATACAAGAACTCTATGTGAAACAGGTTTTTTATCACGTTATAATTATGTTCATAATTTTCTTTCGATGTATATCCTAAATAATCAGATAAACTCCCTACACACCTAATCTAACACAAGATTATAATTAAGAATTTCAAAATTACCTTTAAAAGAATAGACGCAATTTAATACAATAAACGACCAGCACCCTAATAGGATGCAGACAAACTTGCAGTTTTATTAAAATAAACTTATTCGTGCTATATATAACCGGACACACTTGGGCTGAATATTGTGACAACTGAAATTTACTAAAGGGAGAGTAAAATCTAAATATAGACTGAAATAACAGCAGTAATTTTAGGAACAAACTGAATCATTAATAGATTGTAAGTAATTCCCGGAAAGTTATTTCAGCAATGGGCTGTCAATCAAAACTTTGCGAGTTGGAGTTTCCCTCGATAGTGAAAATATTGTTGCTGCTGCCATCTAGCGGAATTTGAGTGAACTAAGTGGAAGCGCCCTCTGTAAACACGCCTGGTGTGATGATAGTACAAAACCGGTTGCCGAGGCATATAAGTTCACTCAAGTGCCGCTAGATGGCAGGAAAACAAAAAAAAACATTCGAATTAAGAACCTCTTTCTTTTTGGTAAATCGGTTCAAAACTTTTTTTGAAATACTTGGTTTTACTTGGTTTTATGTATTTGAATTGATGTTTATAAATTATGAATATTTATTTTAAACAAAGGTGTAAAATTTGTACATACTTAAACACTAAACAAAAGTAAAATATAAATTATGAATAAATTGTTAAAATTTAACCAGATAACTTCATGATAGGTACCTACAGTAAAATAAATAAAACATTAAAGCAAAAACTTAACCTAATCTGCATTTAACTAGGCACAAAATACCTTCCTATTTAAGTCAATTCCCAAGGTACGTGCAGTTTCAAAAGTTAAACTTGAGAATTTCTCAACGAATTTAATTAAAATGATCCCAGTTGTAGCCAAAGAAGTCTACGAAGTTATTTCTCAGTAGATACCAATTGTGGCAACTTTGCCTTGCCTTGCTCGTCCACTTGCGAAGTTAGACATCCGTAATTATTACTTTGTACTTACAACTATCCACTTATAATGGCGGATTTTCGAGAAGGCTAACTTTATCCAGTTTAGAGCTAAGTTGAGTTCATTTTGGAATACCTAATTGCTTTGCAGTTCATGGTATTTACGGATACGAGACTGGCTAACTAATTTTTGATTTCAGTAATAGCCGCACGCAGCTAACAACCCTGTTTGAAATATTAAAATGGGAAACTTGCACTAGTAGTGTTCCTTGTTTTGCTTTGTAGCTGTTATGTTTTGCTAACCTACCTATGTTAATTTACATAGGTAGGTTAACAAAACGTAACAGCGTATTTGACAATTAGAATGTCATACGAGTACTAGTTTTTTTTTATGAATTAATCTCAATTTTTGTTTTTATTGATCCGTCTTTTTCAGAAAAAATAAAAGGTCTGGTACAGCGCCATCTTGCGGTACTCTGCCGAACTAGGAACGTTTCGTATAACCCGGCGATGGAAGTTAGCTTGGCGCGGTAACTTGAGTTACCCATTTCACCAACTTGCCGCCAGATGGCAGTAGCTTTCTATTTTACAAAAACTTTCAGTAGGTGGCGCTACGTGTTACGTTGGAGCCATGGTTTTGGTTTATATTTATTATTTTTTACTTTTTGATTTTTAAAGTTAAATATATTTTCAAGAGATTAATTTTTCATTTTTGCACAAACTTTATTGCCCCTATTGCTATTATTTTGTTCTTTATTATTCTTAGGTAATTTATTTCTCATCAAGCTATGTTGGTAATTGAATAACTTTTCTAACATTGCAAGGTCACAATTAATCATGCTCCAAGGAGTAAAATTAATAATTGTGGCCGACGAATATTGTAGAGCAACAAAAGCAAATGGCTGGCAGCTGTCATTTCGCTAAAATAAATTTGTGCTGATTTGAATAAAGTTCCTATTTGTCGTCAACCAGGGTGATTACCCAGCGCCGTTGTTCTTCTTGGATTGTACCACTGGTTCTCGAAAGGATCTCGAAAGTTTCTTGTTAAAGGAAAGTTTTTGTTCTGCCACGAACCTGCGATAGTCTCACTCTATATTATTCTTCACGTTTGTTTATTATGATTGATTGAATAATTTCAGTTATGAAACTTTTGAAATGATTAATGGTTTCAAGGTGCTGGTTTTATTATGAACATTAAGCCGTTGGTCCTGGCTGCTATTTGTAGATCTTTGACCATCGTTACGGTATTCAGAAGCCATGAAAATCTGACACCAGCCTCACTAAGGTGTTTCGTGTTACCCAGTTACTGGGTTAAGCAGCAGCCTAATTCCGTAAGTGAATTCGACAAGGCAAAGGATTTCACCGGCCATCAATCGACCAATCACGCGAGATAAAAGACGCGATGTGGATGTCTATGTGATTGTTCGATTGATGGCGGTCAAACCCTTTGCCTTGCCGAATTCACTTACGCAATAAGGCTGCTGATCAGATGGGCAGCTGCAAATTAAGTTAACAGCTGAATCAGGTTAGACTGGAAACGACCCCAACATATTTGGGTAAAGACTACACAGATTGGTGAGAACCAGAAGGAATGGACTTGTAATGTTGGTTTTACTACGAAATAGGAAGTATTAAAAGTATTTAAAACTCGCCTAACACTCGCTATTGATAATAAAACGACTTGCAACAATAGTATCGCCCTCGACCCGTAATTCCGTCGCTATTTCTTTTCCCGGGAAGTCGTCGTTTGGAAATAAGCGATATATTGCAGGAAACACCGTTGTCTCGGCGGCGGGTGATGCGAATTTAATGATTGCTCACTACGGCCCTTCCTGTGTTGCCTGTCGTAAGACTGACGCGATTTATAGTTCTAGCCAGGAAAAAATGAGGAAATTGGTCTGGGAAAGTATGTAGGAAATGTATTATTGTAACTTTATGATTATTGTTTGAGGATATTTTACCTATTTTCTGGATGTTGCTTCTATATTTTTTCATTTAGACTGCTTGTATCGAGAAAGTTGTTTTGTTTTCACATGTACCTAAGTATTATCAATTTACAAAATAATAAAAAGTGCCAGTGGTTTCAATTCGGGGATGATTACAGTATAAAAAATACTGAATAATTCTCAGTAATAATAATTAGCTAAAGTGCAGTTTTTATCAAAAGTTAAACAGACTTACCAGATTTGTGTTTATACAAGGCAGATTAAAAAGCCAGTACTCAGTTTCAAATAAAAAGCTTTTTGCTAGAGCTGTAGGTTACTCCGAAAAAGTAATATTTATCTAGCCTCAGGGAAAAAGAAAATCAAACCAATTTGATGTAATATTATTTGGTAGAAATGAAAGTACTGGAAACTAGGCTAAATAAACATTGAAAGTAATGTGGCATGCTTCATAAAAATAAACCCGACTGTGGCCATGTACCTACCAGCTACACAAGTAACTTCATTGTTCCACTTGTGAATTTCGTTACGAAATAAAAATCAACTGCAAAGAGAATAGAATTTTGTTAGGGCTGAAATAATAACAGTAATCTCTTGATTGTACCTCAGAGAAATACGAAGTTATAAAGTTTTAGTTGGGGACCTTTTCGCAACAAAGCTAGCGTATTAGGAACGGTAACTACGTAAGATTTAACCAATTAAAATCTTTCAATTAAATCTCACTACAAAGAGTTTGGTCAGCTAAAGCTGGAATTAGGTCAATTAACGAATTTACCTCACGATTTCATCTGTGAGGCTGCTGATTCGACGCCACGCAGCGCCTGGCGGTAATTTCCATAATCTCGGCAACTTTGCCCGGCCTACGGTTACTTTGCCTTTAATCCTTTTACTCATGCACAGATTATTTTCTTGAGACTGAGATAATCGCGTGGGATGTGTATTTTCAGTGTTAATTTGAATTGTCTTAACTTTGCCTGATTGTTTTAAGCTGGTTCGTTGAATGTAAAGTTGTTTGTTTACCTTTGGGGACAACTTGATTGACATTTATTTATTTTGTTGAAAGTAGGAACTTATTTTTCCATAACGATCCTGAAATGACGTTGTTTCTGTGTACTTACATAAATATTTTACTTTCTCACACATAAGCATTGTATTTAGCAGCTCTCGTGATATCAATTTCACTGTAAGTCAAGTCGAAATAATTAAATTAAGCAAAAGTAGTCAACGCACTTCAACGCAACCTTCACAAAGCCTTCATCGAGTCAGACCTCTGGCAACAGAATATCTTTACTATAAACCCCAGTTCCCACATGCCTATTTACAAAACATTCGGTCCTCGTACTCGCTACGCAAAAATCTCCATTTTCGAGTGTTTAATTCTTTTTTCTGAACTGAAGTGTATTGTGTACAGTTGCGACCGGTGTGCACTAGGCCCAATCCTGTAGGGTTGCCAACGAAGAGGCCCAAGTGGAATTTCAAAAATTCAACGCCTCGATAGCCTGGCTAGAGGCGGATTAGATACGTAGGGTTGCCAACAGCAAGATTTTTATTTATTTTCAATTATTTCAGGGCAGGATAAAGATGTCGATAAAAGATAGCGGTTTTAGAAGTCAGTTTTAGTTTTTTTTTTTTTCTGATGAAAATTGTGTTAAAATGGCAGGAAGAGAGTTAATTAACGGCGTTCTTTTAAGACTAACGAGGTACTCAGTTGCAAGGAAAGTTAAACAATAAAATTATTATAGCAACAAAAGTGAAAACTATCGACGGTAAAAATATTGTGCCCAGGGTTTTCTATCTATCGGGATTTTCGCCGTAGAATACGATACTAATGAATGAATACGACATATTTATCTTTGTTACTGCAAATAAAATATCCTCCCAGTTAACATTCACATCTCATAACTTCTCTAAGACAAAAAACAGCTGACATATTCTTTGTTTTCCTTAATTCCACTGAAGATAAAAACGGCAAAACATTTTACATATTTATGATCAGCTGCAGCAATTTCCATTCAACAGGAATCGTAGTAAAATTTTATTCGGTACTTAGGATAAAACGTTACAATTCAATCTATGACGGAGGCGTACAATATCTCTTTATTTTTACTGTCAATATTATTTTAGTGAAACAATAAAACGAGTAAGCGAAGGTTAACTTGTATTGAGAAATGTTTTCTTTGCTTTAGAAGTTGTTTATTAAGTTTTGAGAGATGTGGTGGGAAATTTGAGACTAATACTCCGTTTAATCATTGACATGTTTCGTAGGACCAGTATTTTAAACGAACTTAAATCTGTTTTTTATAATACTTGTACACATTTCTCTTATACTTAAGTGTGTTGATATAAGATTCTCTTTTGGTGAATTTTAGAGGTCATTAGAAGACCCATTAGTATTCCGTTTATTCAACTTTCTACATACTTTCTATTTACATTTTTTTAATATTTCTTTGTGATTATTATTATTATCTGTTTGTACTGTGCCACTACAGGGCAAAATCTCTCTTCTTTCCTTCCACTTACTCTGGATTGCCGCGTGTTTGGCAGCTCCAAGTAATAGTCCAACTCACCATACTCTTCAAAATTTAGAGAGTCCTCAATTGTAAAGTGGTCACAAATAATAGTTAATAAACAAATTGTAAACTATAAAGTAATAATTTCAAATTTCTAGGTCTAGCGCAGCCCTGCACTAAAACGTAAAAGCGTGTACACACGATAGGCTCCGACTGCCTCCATGCTGCCTCCAATATTCAGACACCGGTTTCACAATGCTGGCCAAACCAATTTAGATTTACACTCACTGCCACGCCAATGTCAACCTTATATACGAGCAATAAGAGTTTTTCATTGGCTGGTGAGGTGCGCAGTTCAAAATAATTATTATATTTACAGTCAAGTGCCCTGCAATGTGCAAGTTTACCAACCTAGTCTAGTTTTGAGTATGTAGGTTTGTTTGTACAAAGTTTTCAACAAGGTTGCTATAAGTTTTTGAGTGATGTCGACGAGAACATTGGATTACCCCATCTTTAAATATGATGTGCTTTAAATAGTTATGTCCTTTTGTTTATCATAGAATATTTTGTATTCAACGCCATTTCAAATTGGTAGCCTTGTTGAGTTTACCATCGTGACATCACTGAGTCATGCCTCAATAAGTCATGCACCGTGCGTGCCTCCAGTCAGTACACACTTATTTCCTTACAATTGCCAGTATCGCTAGTATCGTATTCATTAGGTGAGATGCGTGAAACTACACAAAATTCAGCTGTTCGTTGAATTGGGAACTTGTATCTCACTTAGAAAAAAAGATAAGCAAACAATACCTGAATTGAGTAGTATTGTTTTATTATCATAAAGTCCTACATTATTATGTTTATCTGAAATAAAATATTTGAATTTGAATTTGAATTACCGTATACAGTGCTTTTATTATTCCATGATTATTTCACAAATACAACATGAATACACTGGGATAGTTCGTTGTCAGCCACGACAAGCTCACAATGTCTCAATTCCCCGTCCGAAACAATATGAATCTCATTTCTAGTTTCGCTCATATGACGGGAAATGTTCCAAAAATTGCATTTTGCCAGCGAAAGTAGCTATTTCGTCGGCAATTTAGCGCTTGTTGCAATTTTCACTGTTCCAAGAGAAACTCGTGACAATGTATTCATTTTTACCAAAATTGTTTTCGTGTTGTCCGTTTTTGAACATGTACGAAATAGTATAGCTTTATACTAGCTTTACATTATCACATTGCTTTCCTATGTGTGTCCGGCAGCTATCAATTGATTTTACAAGCACTTGCTGGCATCCGCTTATCATAAAACTTGAAGAACTTATGTAAATAATACGGCATTACGGAGCTGGTCTCATGATGGAGCCGGAAGGTGGCCACAGCAACTCCAGAACCAGACAAGAAAACACCATCGTATTAAGGCTCATTGGATACGTATTGAGAAGCGATATTACATTTCATACTTTTTAGTCCATTAAAAGCTTGTTGCATTATTTAAATTATAAACTTTGCCGGTTTTAATTTAACTTTAACGCAAAATGAGTTTGTTCTATTTTCTTCATTTCATAATACCACTGCTGTAAGCCGAAGGGTAAGGAAGCGCACCGCACAAGTGCACCTATAATACACCCACACACACCCCACACCCACTACGAAATAAGCCTATTGCCATCAACCGAGGTAAAATCCAAAGGCCCGGACTGCTACTGAGAAATGGCAGATCCAAATGGAAAAACCCAATAACACTTTGACTGAACCGGGAATCGAATCCAGGAACTTACGCTCAACAGTAGCCACTCGACCAACGAGGCAGTTCTATTGCTGTCCATTGTTTAAAGATGGTAGAGACAGAATGATGATTTAACTAAACACGTTTAGCATTTATAGCATTTAGAGATTTGTGGTACAGTTGTACTGTGTCTCACGACGGTGGGGTTGGTCTTAGTCGTGTGTGTGATGCACATGCACATTGCTTATGTGTGTGTTAGCTCGGGAGCGTTCAGTACCGGTTGAGCACACAGAAACAATGTGCATCATCCACACGACTAAAACCAACCCGCCGCCGTGAGACAGAACAACAGTACAAGTGGGTCTTCATAATCTTTTTTTGGGTTCCGTACCTGAAGGGTCCAAACGGAACCCTATTGCTGTCACTCACATGTCCGTCTGTCCGTCAACTGTCATACGGATTTTACAGGCACCAAACGGTTCACAGATAAGCATCTTGTTGATCCAAAGCCATACAAATTATTAAAAAATATTTTAAATGTTTTTACCCTACTAGTAAAGGGGGCCACCAAAGTCTGCTTAATTAACTTAATTTTGCTGTTTGGTACGGAACCCTAAATATTCGAAATCCGACACGCACTTGGCCGGTTTTTTTTTCATCTTTCATATTCAGGCTTGCTCTCTATTACACGGATCTTGAACATAAATGGCATAATGTGGGTGTACTATACGTGCTCTTCTGTGTATGTTGTTATGTTTTGTTATATTCATCATCTTTCCTCTCATAAACAGATACCCAAGGTATGTCAGACTCCGATTAGAAATTATGTACTAAAATAGCTAGCCCGCAAGTTACTAGACACTTTAACACCTGTTAATGTTGGGCCCAACTACTGCAGTAGTCCGTCAGAAACTTGGCCTGCTAAGTGACTGCTAATTACTCAGGGATGGATTTGGGGACGGAGGGGTCAGTGCACTCATTAATTGTTAAGTGCTTTTGTCACTGTTGCGAATAGTAGCATCAGAGCGTGACAAAAAGATAACTGATTGAAAGTTTTTACAGATCGTTTAAGCATAAGCATAGCATAATCTGACTATAACGTTCCTACAAGGACTGGGCCGTGCTTCACTACTAGTGTCCAGGGCGGGTCCATTCTTGGTCGCATTCAAAGTTTATACCTTTTAAAACTGTATTAAAACTAAAGAAGGAAAACATCGTGAGGAAACCTGAACTTTACTTAGTATAAGTTTTTGCACCATGGGTGTAATTGCTACAAAGTGTTCAAGAGCAAGGATAAACGAATATTTTTTAACAAAACCTTAAGACGGTACCCTGACCAAAAAATCGGCATGCGATATGAGCATTCCTATTGGTCTAGCGGCACTGGTGGCGCATGAATTACAGCAGTGAATACGCCCAGATTTTAGAATAAAATCTTTATAGAATCCAATTTTGGTCTTTTGAAAAAAAAAATCTACAAAAATGTTCGTTATTAAATTGTCTATCCATTAGTGTTAGTACAAAAAAGAATTAATGAACACTTTACGAGGAGATGCATAATATCAATAATTATTTCTCATTTTTATGTTTTTTTGGAAGGAGATTATTGAAATATATACAACACTAGCTGTTCCCCGCGGCTTCGCTCCCGTGACCGTTTTCGGGATAAAAAATAGCCTATGTCACTCAGGAATAATGTAGCTTTCTAATGGTGAAAGAATTTTTTAAATCGGTCCAGTAGTTTCGGAGCCTATTCGGTACAAACAAACAAACAAAAAAATCTTTCCTCTTTATAATATTAGTATAGATTTAAAAAAAAACTAAATCATTTTAGAATTTTAGAATCAATATTATGTAGAATTTAAATACAACCATTTTAGAATCAGTATTATGTAGAATTTTAATGTATTTTTATTCATTGATATTTCTTTTTAAATAACGAGTAGATAGCTCCTAAAAACAGCACGAAAAACGGCTTGCGCGGCGTTTTGCTCGGGGTACCGCCTTAAGGTTTTTCAATAACCTACGTTCAAATTTCGTGTACAACAGAAACTTATCACTTAACTAATTGAAAGCCTATAATTTGGTTTATTGAAAAAAAATCAATCTGTGACCAATCTACATGAATTAATAAATATACTTAATATGATCACCCCCCACACAAATTCCCAAGACCCAAGGAAACCCTCGTGTTCAGTTAATTATTTAATTTAAGTAACCCGAAGTTTAACATTGAGTAAACAAACCTCTAGCCCACATGAGTTTTATTCAGTTCTCATCATGTCACAAGTTTGCCCACAACTTCTTTACAAGTTTGCCCGGAACCGAACACCTGTCCCTTTCGACCGCTAACTGTTTCTAACTAACCGACGAACCGTTGAGTTTGAATTCGGTAAAGATACGAGTGTTCCTGGGGCAAGGGTTTAGGTGTCTGAAGAGAAAAAAATCTACAAAAAAATAATTATTGATTTTTATGGAATAGGTTTGTTTGACAATGGTCAGAAAAAATGCTGGACACTAGGATAAAATAGAATGGAAATGCTGTACCTATTAAAAATCTTGGTACATTTTGTGTGTAGAATCTATTAAGAATCTGCGTAACTGAGTATACCATTCATGATCTTTGTTTTTAACCCCCGCCGGAAAAAGAGGGGTGTTATAAGTTTCACGTGTGTTGCTGTGTATCTGTGTATATGTGTATCTGTGTGTCTGTCTGTGGCATCATAACACCTAAACGGATGAACCGATATCGATTTAGTTTTTTTTGTTTGAAAGGTAATTTTGTCGAGAGTGTTCTAAGCTATGTTTGAATAAAATCGGTTGAGCCGTTCAAAAGTTATGAGCGTTTTACTGTTTGAATCATGGTGTTTTCGCAAGATAAATGTGTCGGGGATTTTTAAATTTTAAAATTTTACTTGTATTGTTCAGTACTACGAGTGACACCTATATGAAAACATTCCATGTTCCCTCTGCGCACACCACACACATTCAAAACAAATCCAGATCAGTGCTCCCCTAATCACACTTCACACATAACACTCTACAGAACTCGGCACCTAATTACCACCATCAAGGTTCAATACCCACAGGAGCCCTACAGACCCCTCATGGCCCCTGCCCGAATGGCCCCGGTGTTTGCGCCCCAGTCCGCCCCTGTGTGTCGAGCTCTCAGCTCACAAGTAATGACCACCTCTAACGATATTTGACAAGCAACTTAAACACTGCGTAAGTGGTGATGGAAGAGTGATATTGAAACGGTTAGTGATAGTTTGTGGTGTTGGGTGCCTGATTGTTGACTGTCTTTGTTATTGATTGTTAAAAAGAAATATTTGTACCTAAATAAACAAGGGATATAGTGTAGATTGTTATGACTTATGTTATGACATAACTTTCCTATTACTTCAGTTTATTTGAGGTCGCATGTCATCTTCTTCCATCCATCATTTATGTTTTTATGTTTTTTTCACTTCAAATTTCACTTTGTTTTTTTATATTTAAATATGTCCTGAACTTTTTATTTTATTTGATTTTAGTTACTGTAATTGGTTCCCAACCGTTGTAATTCATTAAATAAATCCCTTTTTGCCCTCATTTCTGTAATCACATCCTTTGTGGCCATAATACTATCTTTCACAAAATTCATTCTTCGTATGACCGATCTTATACCCTTCTTCACCCACAATTGTGCCAAAAAATAGAAAAAAAGCTAATTTTATTCTTTTTCTTTTCGTGTGAGGATGTGACCTCTGGTGTCAGAGTTTATTAATTAAGCTGCCTCTGGGAATCCCACAGCAAATTTTATTGAGAGCATGACTCACAAATTCGGAAAATAGAAAATTGCTGTTGTGAAGGTCCATGTTGCACTGAAATAAGGTGAGATAAATTTATGAACGGTGTTGAGAAGATAGCAATTAAAGGTATCTATTTTTAAATGAATCAATTAAGCGTGTTGCGTCATCGTTGCCACTGTGGCGAAGTTGCTAACAGCCTCGGGCACGACGGTCTGTCATGCAGCCGAAGTGCGGGTCACATAGCGCGGCACGGAAACATAAACGACATCATCCGACGTGCTCTCATCGCCATCGGCATTCCGGCCGTATTAGAACTCCATGGCCTGGCTTGCAAAGATGGCAATAGACCGGTCGGCATGTCTTTGTTTAGTGTGGGACGCTACTTGTGTCGGTACTCTTGCACCATCCCTTCTTCCTAGCCCATCGTGCTGGGCTGGCCATGTCGCTGCAGCTGCAGAGAAGAGAATCTCAATCGGAATTATAATAACTTCATCAGAAGTTATATTTTCGCGCCGTTTAGGGTTGAAACTCTTGGTCCGTGGGGTTCGAGTTCTCACGCATTATTCAAAGATCTGTCTAAATGCTAGTGGTAATAGCTGATTCTTCGCGTGGCCCAAGGGCTGGCTTTTACCTTGGTCAGGGGAAAAGCATTGTGCACGCATTTAGGCACGCCATATTTTAGGATACTAAATTTTCAGGGTTAATAGTTAGTTAGTAGTTTTTGTTTTAAGTGTATATGTTTGTAGTCTTAGTTAATTACCAGTATTTTATACACTGCATTTACTTTAATCTATGTAAATAAACTGATGTATTATAACAATTAAGCGTGTTCGTCGATAAATAAATCCAATAATTCACCTACCTCGTTAGCCTAAATATGCGCATTCAATTTCACCTGTAAAGTGCGATCCACTGGCGACCGGCACAGCGCACGGTGATAAGTGAACTCTGCCCTAGAGGACACTTTGGCTGCCCAACTTAAGCTGGGTGCCGGCCGGACATAGGGTGGAGCTTTGAGCTAACTGCACTATTTTATTATGCAATCAATTTTAAAGCCATAAAATCGAGTGTGAAAATGGGGAAATATTAAACGTAGGTTTATCATATTTTGAAACCTGATTTGGCAATTCCTTAAACTGCAATCGCTAAATAAGCGTGTTGAAAAGTGCTGGTCCCTTATCGGTGTGAAAAGAGGTTTTGCTCTCAGTGCGTCAATAACGGGCTGATAACATAATTTTGCGTTTTAAAGATTTTTGCAATTTTTTAAATGCTTACTTATCACCGTAATTTAATATCATGCAGCGAGGCGAGCACGGCCTACTGTGACAGGCTTGAGTCACTCATTTTTATTTATCACAGTTTGGGCGCAAAAACCGTGATAAAATGCGTGACTCACGCATATCATAGAGGCCGTGCTCACCCGACAGGTTAGTGTAATTACAAACCGAATGAACCTTATTAATTTTAATACAGTTCATTACAAAGACAAGCAAAAGTCCTCACGAAACGGTTTTAAAACAAATATATGTACCAACTCTTTCGACGCAGTCAATATCAGAAAATTTAATGATGATAAATTGTTAAAATGAGCGAAGTAACGCTGCACGGCGGGGAACCGCAGCCGCCGCGCGGCGTTCACGCAGCGCGACCGCAGCCGCCACGCACGTCCCACCTCTCATTACTCGCCACTATATTTGCATTACATTACATAATGTTGCCACTTTAAATAATTATTTTGTATTAAATAAAGACAAATTGAATAAACTACAATAAACTAGTATCTCGTTAGTTATTTCATGTTGTTGTGGGAAGAATTTGAGCTGGAAATGAAAATCAGAACATAATGCGTTTGCCTAATATTAGGAGTCAATGTGAACGAGCTCATACAATTGAACAGTGATATTCGGGGAAATTGTATTGTGTTTCAATTTAAGCGTGTTTTTGGCTTGTAGATGACCACATTTTCGCTATGTTTGTGAGAATAATTTTGGCTTTATAGAAAAAACATACGAGTAGATTAATATTCGGTGACCTTAAAGGCTGTGTTACTCATACGATCCATCCACCCATTTAAGCTTGAAATTGCCTCACCACAGCCTCAGTATACATACAGATGAACAGTATTTCAACTATACTTCTTTTATATCATCAATAATACTGTATGCACATACTATAATATATGTGCTGTGCTCAGCAAAATTACAACTAACTCAAAAAAAACAAGTAGCCTTCCAATAGTCAGTTAAATATCTCTAATTAAAATGTTCATTGCGCAAGTTGCATCGCGATGGCACAATGCGCCCGTACGTCCATCGATGCGTGAACTCGGCACGCACGAGGCACGCCCCATTGTACGCCAGCGATGTGTAAATAAGTGTTGTTTGTTTTCAACTGACGGAGTAATTGCGTAGTAATTGGATGGCGGTGGATGTGTGAGTGATTGGGTGAATGTTGAGGATTGTGATGGGATGTCTAGACTCCAGGAACCTGTAATATGTTAAGAGCATATTCCCTGCCTTAATAATAACTACCTACACTGCCATACCACTAGTTAAGATTGTGTCATACCTGTACAGAGACAGACCTGAGACGGCAGGAGGCCGGGTTAAGCCTTTAAAGAAGAACAGACTGCGGCCAAAGGTATTTTAAGGAAACAGTGTGGTTTTTGTTAGTAAGGGTCTGGAAGACTCTTCTGGTGCCCTGAGCAGAGTACATACACTGAGTTTGCCAATCGTCCTCATCATCATCAGCCTATTAATGTTCCCACTGCCGGATCACAGGCTTCCTCTCTGTGAGAGGAAACACACGTAAACAAGTGAAAGGCCAGCTTCACCTTTAGATCTATCTGTCTTAACCAAAAGCTGTTCCACTACTATGCTGTTACGGTCTCAAGGTTTACAAACCTACAATAGGATACGATCGAAACGAATTATATTAGAAGCAGACCGTTAATGCTAAATTGTGCCATGATTTCGTGTACTTACATCACTTTACATTTAATAGACCAACTTTAAAACTCTCAAGTGGAAATATTTTAAGCGTTCATTCGTACCAACAACAGACAAATCTAGTGAATAGTTTATCAGGGTTTAAACGAGAGGCCTGCTACACTGCTAGTGCTCAGTCACAGTTCTGAATAGCCGGAGGTTCTTGAGAAGTTTGCAGGCTGTGGTGGGAGATTCATTGGACTAAAATAATCTATTGAAAACATTCTGAGATTAAATAATATATGTACATAGCAGATTTTAAAACTCTTGTCTTCAAAAGTGGCAATAGCTTAATCGGTAGAATGCCGTAATTACCGAAACAATTAAAAAGCCATTGAGTATCGCGTGGATCCACGTTTCGGGCACTTAATGGTTGTTTTAAATTTAATTTTTCTTTAGTCATGTATCTTACTTAACTTCTACCGGAGGACAATCAAGAATTGCACAGTAAAAGACAGAATTATGTGATGAAGGAGGAGAGAGGCTTTTGCCCAGCGGTGGGACAAAATCAAATAATAGGCCAAATAGGCTCATGTTTATGTAAGTTTTATCTATCTTAACTTCTACCGGAGGACAATCAAGAATGTCACAGTAAAAGACATAATTATGTGATAAAGGAGGAGAGAGGCTTTTGCCCAGCGGTGGGACAAAATCAAATAATAGGCCAAATAGGCTCATGTTTATGTAAGTTTTATCTATCGATATATCTAGACAGATAGATAAACTTAAGTACATAATAGGCACTTAACTTTACATATAAGAGGACACCTACCTTCCTGGGTGTCTTTAAATGCCAACAACCTGCCTCTGACATTTCCGACACAAAAGGACAACCTAAAGATATATTTTCTTTACACGTACATTTTTATTGCACTTGCCGATTCAATAGTAAAATCAATAAAATTATTTGCTTTAGGTACAATTCTTTATTATGCATTTCGTAAAAGTGCAGCCCACAGTCTGCAAACTCTCTAACGAACCTCAATATGGCACGAATGAATAAATTCGGTCGGCCAATTTCAATAACCCTGCCAGTTCAGAATGCGTTCGATATGATACTGGTCTAACATTATCTGGGGATTCTATATTCGATCGGTTCACCCATAAATTTGATTGAGGAATATTGGTGCTTCGTTGAACGTTTTATTGCAGACTCTTTGTTGCTTTGATTTTATTTTATGTAATTCATGTATTACTGGTAGATAAAAATGTTGTTTTCTTCGATTTTGTGGCATATTTTATAGCTCTGTATTTATGGTCGGGGATTACACTAATATCTATTATAAAAGCTAAAGTTTCTGAGTGTTTGTTTGTTACTTCTTTACGCCAGAACGGCTGAACGGATCTGGATGAAATTTGGCACAGAGATAGATTACAGTCAGGAATAGCACATAGGATTTTTATCCCTGGAATATGTTCCCTCGGAATAATTACACGCAGGCGAGCCACTGGCAGGAGCAAGTAATTATATAAGATAGTATTTGCGTGTTTCTTGCCACAAATACGGGCTTTACTATAGTTATTTTGTACAAAAGATTTGCTTACAACATGAAATCTGGCTAGTCTTTTCATTGCCCGACTGTGTAGGTATCGGCTTGCAGTCTTAGGCTCTAGATAGACGGACTGGATTTGAGTGGACTGCGCAGTTGGTTAGCAGTTTTGATACAGTTGTTCAGATGTGTTATGTATGTCATTTGCGCATAAACTGCAAAGTTGTAGTTGGAGTGCAGTTGAAATACAGTCCATCTGTCTAGAGCCTAACCAGATGCAGCTGATTATCAGTATTTTTCTTGGAATTACTTCCTATCTGTCTCCACAAACAGCATTATATTGTTAAATCTACAAAACATGGACAGCAGTTTTTGATAACAAAACTATTTTCGAATTTGGTTTCTATGTTGTTACCCAAATATTCACATAGGCGACAAAACAGCATATTTCCCAATAACCCTCTCTCATCCTCAATATTGAGCTCTCTGCTCACCCCCCAACGGAAATAGTGTGACGTCACGGCTTGGTATGTATATGACGGTATTTATCACAGCAGCGCCATCTGTACGCAATATTAAGAGAACTTAATTAATACATCTGTCGGAAGAGGCTGTTTGCTTCATTTCCGTTCTCGACGTATGGAGATATTTTTTGACTCAGCCTTGTCGGGGTTATTAATTTCAGAGAATTAATAATGTCGTCATTTGTCGTCTACGCTATGTTCTTCATCATGTCAACAGTAATTCATGTCTTGTATTCTTAATTTGGTCTGCGCTTTCCGGCTTCATGTCTGCTTATGACAACTTATAGTGGTCATCAGAGAGCGGTCGTGAAAAAGCTACTCGAAATTAAAAAGCCTCCTTTTTCACAATTCAAACATTTTTATCTTGGGTGATCTCGGGCCAAGGTTGCCCCACAGACGTCCAGTGAGTGACGATCTTTACCCTCTTCAAATGCATACGTGTGACGTAGTCAGTCTACCTGGCTGCTTTTTCTTCAATAGCATCTGCAAAATTATTGAAAAAGATTTTAGGACAAAAAAGTGCACTCAACTTTTGATTTCCATTCCAATGATAACGGCTTGATATCATGCATTCTTTCGGTTCATGTAACAAGAACAAAATAATCTTATTAAGTACAACCGTGTAAATGCACACATTCCAAGACAGTCTGTAAATGTGCGGTGTGCGTTTGAGAGGGGGTGGCAGAGATATGGAACTCATTTCCGGCACATCGTGCACAAGCTTCTGTCTTCGCTCGCTCCAAATAGTTCGGGAAGTTGGGGTTTTCGGCTATAGGAGGTTTTCAGAACAGCATGACTGCACTGACTCACAACTTGACTGACCTGGTAAATTACGTGGAAGTATTTTTGTGTAGAACATTTCTAACGTTATAATAACCTTAGAATTTCTGAACCACGGTCAGGACCCAAATCGGTAAAATCGACAGATGGTAGGCGACAATCTGACATCTTCGCAAGTTTCTTTAAACTTAACAACTGACATAAAATATGGTTATAATGTCAAATTATTAATTCGTTACTGTAAAAAGTAAGTATGCTAGTCAAAAAGCTATAAAATTTGGCACCAGTCTTGCTGAAAGGTATCGTATTATCTAGTAACTGGATAGTGGAGGATAGATAGACACATAAAATACTGGTACTCAACTGCATCCGGTCAGACTGTAATCCGACCTCGATAAAGTCTAGGCACCCTATATAAAACAAATTTAAGCAAAACTTTGTTTGTGTATATGCTTATTTTGTACCTAATAACAAAAACTTAACTAACTATTTCTACATTGTATCCAACAACACTTTACAACTTCACATTTTACGCTATTCAAATAAACGAAACAAGTCATGAAAAACATCAACAACTCGAACGCATAACGTTATGACTATAACCGCGGCTTTATGAGAAATAACTGTTACAAATAACGATGTGCCCTCACGTGTAACACTGATATAAGGTAAACGTTATTTATCACTGTAACCGTTATTTTAACGACGTCACTTTACACGCGTAGCTGAAAGTTGTACGTTTTTTTCGTATGATGATGAATGATGACAAACTGTTTCAGTTTTCATTGTATCAGTTTTTGAATGAAATAAAATGTTGAGTCAGTTTCACGTTGACGAATCATTATTTTAGTTTAATGGATATAGTGGAACTTCAACCATTAGGGTTGAAGTTCCACTATATCCATTACACAATATAATTTGAAACGGTCAAATAAAGAAAGAAATTCCATACTTCAAACGTGAAAATGTAATAAAACCAATATTTTTTCATAAATAAACATTATACACAAAAACAAACTTTTATAAATAATATTCAAATTTTACCTTTCATAAAATCCGTTTCAAAAGCTCTTGTATCAATATAACTCGATTTAATGTTTTAAATCAAATTGCGAAGAGTATGGAAAGGCCGGGAATATCCCGGGATTGGTTTAATTGATCGGACACAGTTCGCTATGTGGAGAGTACTCGGCAAACGATAAATTGGCTGTATCGAGTCAAAAACGCCGTTCGATGTCGACTCACCATCGACGATCGCTTGTTTTATGTGGTTTTTATAAAAAATTGAGTATTGATATTTAATTTACTTGTCTGGCTGCGTTTTATCGTTGGCAAGTTCGTTGACTAAAGTTAATGATGTGTGAGACATTCATTTGTTTACGTTTTAAAATAAAATTCCCATTACGTACAATAGGAATTTTATTTTATATGTATTATTTTGAACTAGTCAAAAATTTCACCTACTGAATTTTAATAAGATATTACTAGATCTATATATAATTTCCGTTGTTTTAGACTTGCTAGGCTTGCTTTAAATTTCCTAAATTTTTAGGGTTCCGTACCCAAAGGGTAAACACGAGACCCTATTACTAAGACGCCGCGGTCCGTCTGTCTGTCTGTCTGTATGTCTGTCCATCTGACACCAAGCTGTATCTCTTGAACCATGATAGCTAGACAGTTGAAATTTTCACAGATGATGTTTTTTTGTTGCCGCTATAACAACTACTACTAAAAACAGAATAAAATAAATATTTAGGTGGGGTTCCCATACAGTACCCTATGTGCGTGAGTCCGACTCGCACTTGGCCGGTTTTTTTTAATATGTTCAAGCGAAAATATCAATGATATTTCTTGCTACGGCAATTGTATCACGTAAAATAAAACTTTGTTAAAAAATATTGTCATTACCTTCTAGACACAACAATACTAAATCACTCAACCACAAACCTCTATTCCTATTCCACCTCACTCACACAAAATTTTAAATTTAAAGTAAGTGCAAATCTTTGTAAAATCGATGCTTTTAATAACGTCAAAGAGTTTGCAAACGCGGCGCGCGGCCCGGGATTTTTAATAAATCCCGTAGCGTAGCGGTTATTAAATCAAAGATCCTGGTGTGCCGGAACGCCGCCGCTGTCCCGGGCTTGCATAAGGAAAATTTAATCCTTTGCTTGTAAGATACTAGAGATGTGCACTCGGATGTGAATGCAGGTGGTTTCATTTCAGATTACAAAGGTATGCTGATATTAAACTGGGCTTTAGTTGTAGCTTGGTTTTAGATGTTCATGTCATGTCTGGAGATTGTCTCGTTCATAATAATAATATAATCCTGTATTAGTAACTAGGGATTTTCGAGATTATGATCTCTGTTTATTTTTATCTGCGTCTTCCTTGCACTCAGTAAGTACTTCCATACACTTAATAAAACACTAAAAAACAATTTTGTTACATATTAGCTGCAGAACATAAACTAAGACGTCAAAAACATCATAAAAATCTGACATCAGTCTTGCCACAGGAGGTTTTGTATTACCCAGTAAGTTCAGATAGGCAGTCATTCCAAGTAAAATATTGCGGTACTCTGTTGAATTCGGTTAGATTGGAAGTCAACGCCAACATAATTAGGAAAAGGCTCGGCAGATTTCTTGGAAACATAAACTAAAACTTCGGCTCCTACAAAATCTTTCCACATACAATCTCTAACTTAATTATAATTCCCATCAACGCAAGCAAACCCCGGGCCGAAGACGCTGCCCTAATAAACCCAGAGGTACCTTCGCTACTTTACTGCCCATTCCATTTAACTACATACCCATCAACTCTTTTACTACGTGACGTATACATCGTAAAAGAAAGGAGCATAAAAATAAGGACAAAATTCCCAGCCAGGGCTGGAACTTTAATAAAACTACTGATGGAGGACTTAATAACATTCTTGAGTTTGAATATAGAAAAACGTTTAAAATGACATGTAGACAGTTATTATATCAATGCATATATTATATCCATTGAATCCCTCGTTATTTTGTACTATAACCTATTTAGTTTTATTGTCATTTTATTTTGCCCTTTGTAAAGTATTCTCTACTTAGTACAGTTAGTAATACTTCAGAAAAGGAAAAATAATCATTGCAGACAACTAAGCAATACGAAATTCACTTTAAACTTTCTCAAAGCTCAAATTCATTTCAATCGAGGAATCCAGACCAAACTATTTGCCAGTACTACAGCTAAGACCTGCATTCCTCGGCTGACCAGATCGAACACAATCTAACTTCAATAAGAACTACTCACAGACAAAAATAGAGCACATTTCTTCAGCTGTTCGATAAATCTTAGCTTTTTACGTCAGTTCACAACAATCGAAGCTATTCAGCGCCTGCAGAGAGGAGAGTTCGATCTCCGAGATGTCTCGGTAGTCGGTACAGATCGATTACCGCGCGAATAGACTCGGAAGCAGCATTGTGCTCCGAATAATTGCTTCTGTATTGATACCGCTTTGTGGCGCGGACAATCGATGTCGTGAATGCCTTAAGATTTCTATTGATTATTCTGGCGTTGAGTGCTGACTGTTGATGACTTAGTGTTTGGATGTTGAATTAATCGTCAGTATTATCGACTCGATATATAGAATGGTCAATTGTGTTAAAAAAGTGCTTTATCCTTGCACAAGTTATCGATCTTTAGATATAAATATTATTATAGAACATGGACTGGTAATTGTTGTACATTATGAATAAGGAAAATGAGCGAATCAAACTCATTTTTTTCCATGTAAGACCACTAAGAATAAAAAGACCGAAATTCGTCTTTCGTTATGTAGTTGTAAGCAAGACAGTCACAAATTTATTTTCCTGAAAACAAAGGCACGTATTGAGATACCCGCCTATTGAAACGAGAATTTCAGAAATTGAAGATATGCTCGCCTCTTTCTGGAATCGTCGTATCGCAGACATCAATAATTAATTACTAAGATGGCGGCACCAATTTATAAGGTCCCATTCTATATACTAAGGTATTGCTTTTACCAATCGTCTGCGGCTTTCAGGCCTTTCTTTTAACATTAATAGAATGTCTAGAATTTCTAAAAGGCTCCTTAATGTTTTGTGTAAGTAGGCACCTACTGATTAAATGTGACATCTGTACCACATACCTCCCTATCACTTTACAAGACGCCTTATTAAATTAAACATTTCATAAGGTAAGTACGCTTTTCTCGAAAGCAATCAGTTCTGAGAGACTGAGATAATTCAATCCACAAAGAAAATACGCACACTAAGATGTGATACGTAGAAATTATTCAGACACTTCAACATTAATACTTATAAGGTGGATTTCAGACACAGAACGATTGACTTTGATAGGTCTGATAAATCAGCCTCCCAATATTAACGACTGACTTTGATAGCTAGCTTGTTTGACACCTAAAACCTCTCAATTTTTCAAGCTGGTCAATTTAATGGACGCGATAAGCACACGACCGGTCGATGTGTCAACGCTAGGCAGAGGTATGTGCAGCAGTGGACAGCTTTCTTCTGAAATGAAACGATTTTTGATTCAAACAAATGAATAAAAATTGTTTCGGCTAGGCTGTTACCGATTGTCTGATTTTCATTGCAAAACGTAGTTAAAAATTGGTTGATACAACTTTCGGTGTTACAGCGTAGTAGCAGTACCAAACGAAAAAGAGGGAGTTAGGCTAATTTGGTTCAGATTCCCATGGTTTACCGGTTTTCTTCTTTTTGAGTCGATGGAAAACTCTTTAAATGTTTTGGACCCAGTAGGTGGCCACTTTAATAGCAGCGTCGTCGTTGGCGTTCATTTGATCCTCTTACGTGTAGATGTACGAGGCTCTTGGGGCACTCTAGCATGAGTGTCTTATTCTGCAGATGAGAACTTCACTCACATTTTGTACCAGACGGGTCCCGACGATTTTGTTCTAGAGACTGATAGTAAATTCATCGGTCACCGATATGATGTGTTCAACCTTATGTCGTACCTTAACCTGAGAACAGAATCGTAAGACGTTAGCAATTATTTTCACAGACATAATCATGTTAATTCCTTCAGTTCCAGGCTGCTGTCGGTTATAAATTTGCCTTACTTAGAATTATAGAGTCGCACGCTGAACCGCGCGTATATTACCAGAGAGTGGCTGTACTGAATATCTAATTAAATGATTAAGACATCTTAGTCAGTAGGTTTTACTCAAGGATTTTGTTAAATTACATAGTGTAGACTATTTTTACCCGACTGCCGAAGGAGGGTAATGTGTTTATCAGTCTAAGTATGTATGTTTGTTCCTATATGGCGTTCCAGAGACCAAACGCTTTGGCCGATTTTGATGATTCATACGTCAATCGATTTGTCTTAACCTTGCGAGTGTCATAGGCTACATTAAAATTGGACAATAGAAAAATGGCGGCTTTTGGGCGCCATATTGTGGGGCCCAAATTGGTTTTTTCTGCCAAACCCATCGTGTGGGATATCAAAATAAAGGGTTTTAAGAGGTGATTTCAAAAATATATAACACTTATATGTTTAAATGTATCTAATTCGAAAAAAACTTAACTAAAAAGTTATAAATAAAAATGTTTAATCAAAATAACAAAAAAACCGACTGCTTCAAAAGCAAACTAAAAAGTCGTAAACAAGGAAAAAATCATGCTGTGCAGGAGGAGGATACATCTGGTTTTGGTCAGCCAGCTCGCGCGTATGTATCCTCCTCCTGAACAGCATGATTTTTTCCATGTTTACGACTTTTTAGTTCGCTTTTGAAGCAGTCGGGTTTTTTGATTTTTTGATTAAACTTTTTTTTCTCAAAATCTTCTGCAAGTACAATGTGCTTTTTTCAATTCATATGTAATTTCTAATTTTGTCATAGACATCGGTGAAGGAAAACGTCCAGAGGAAACCTGGACTTATATACTTCATGTAATTTTGAAATCGCCAACCTGCCTTGAGCATTGGTGATTAATGCTCGTGCTTTCTCTGTATGAGAAGAGGCCTTTGCCCTGCAGTGGGGCAGTAATAAGCTGGTATTATTATGTTTTATTATCAAGTAAATTATTAACTTTACTCGATAAATATCAACCCCAAAGTGTTATAGGAATATCTGTCTAAAATAGATTATCTTGACAAGTACTCAAACATTATTGAAACTTTTTACTCCGATCCTGAATAATATTGAACCGTTATTTTTATAACTTAGAAGGTTAGTTGTTGGAAATGACTTCATAATTTCTAAATATTTGTTAAATACTTATTTTATTTTACATTTATATAATGTATACCGAACATAACATATTACTAAGTGATTTGATAGTTCATGTACAAAAGCGAGCTTAACTCCAAGTTGAGTTTTCTCGCAGCAAACAATATTTTCACTATAAATTACCAAAATCCAGATACAACGCACGTACTAAAAAAATGCATGCTTGTTAACTTTAAAGCTTCAAAATATGATTATATTATGATATCAAAGGTACCTATTATATTATGACATCTCTTTCAGAAAACAGACTGTCATTTCAGTCTACAAGGCTCACTCAAGACAGCACTGATTTTCATGAAGACCCGCTACGCAAAATCACTTTTACAAGGTTTAATTAAATGAATCAACACTAGATAAATACCTTACCTTCGCAAGATCATAATGTGCTTAGAACATCGCAAACAGTTAATTAGTTATAGGGAAACCTTTGTTTGTGATGTTAACTTGAGCCGATTGAAGATTATTAAATTAAACTTGATATTATGTATGTAGGTCATACGATTACTGAGGCATACGTTTATAATTACTTCTCAGAATGAGATAAAGGGGATCGTGTCTAATACTAACATGCATCAATTATGTACTCCTGATTTCTGAATTAAGAATTTGAAGGGATTCCTCTTCAACTTCAGAAATTGGGACAAACTCTTTGACAAACTCTACTTTAGAATGAAAACCTGACAAAAAAGACTGCCAATACAGTGGTATTTGACACGTACTTAACTCAAAATTCTTAATTCAGAAACTGGTCATCAGCGAATTGGTTAATAATGACCAGGTGAAGCACCTATCTATCTGATCATCATTAGGGTATTCTTTAGAGAAACTTAACATAATATTATCCAGGCTTTATACGCATGGCATGCATTGAAAGAGACTTCACAAGTAATATTACTTGGGTAAGGGCTTATTTATTATTATTTTTATTTATGAGTTTCTCGACCTCAGGGCCCCGAACCTTTGAAAGGCATACCAGGGGCCGAAACCAACTCGCAGAGGCCTTGTTAGACATGTAACTTGAAATGTGATACCAACCGACAATTATCCTAGCAAGTGCACCCAAGGATAATCCCGGTTGGTGCAGTACTATAATTATTATTATAAGGGCTTACTTTAGTATCCTAAGGCCTACTTGTACGAAAAACTTATCTCCGAGTTAGTTGCTAACACGAGGTTAAATTGACAGTTTGCCATACAATATTGTCAATAACCCACTGCCTTAGAGTCAATCCCACTAGGTACCTCCCTTGCTGACAGTCCAGTTTTTTAACTATGGCAAAAACACTTATAGGTACTTAGCACCTGGTGCCAACATAATGAGAAAACCCGGACAATATATATACGACACCTACATCTACACTATCCTGCATATTATTTTATTAGCCTTTGATTAAGCACCTTACACTTTCTCCAATACACCATCGCAATCCCTCCAGGATTCCCGAAGATATTGCCCGTGAATTCATTAACGTCATCTGAGGCCAGGATCCCGTTCTGAGCGAGATTTTTTTTGTCTCTTTTGCTGAAGACGCCGGCGACAATCTACTGAGAACGGTATGATTCAATCGTGTCTGGCTAGTGATGTGACTTGAATAGACGGCCCTGAATTCTGAGAAATATTATTTTTATAATAAATTATTGCGAATTGAGAAAGATAAAGTGATGTTGATGGTGTCTCATTTAATTTTTCTGCATTTTGTAGACCCACAATGTAAGTGTCCAACTAAAGATGTATTATAAATATATTGTTACCATGGTCGTAATGATGAATACTGCATCGAAACTGGAGTGTGAGCAGCCCACCATTACCATAGACCTAACAGGGGATGATACCATTGCTAAATGTCCAATTCTAAGTAGTCATAATAAAATTAAGAAATATATTAAAATCAATAAAAGTATTAAGAAATACAAGAAACTTTTAAAAACTCAAAGTGTTTACAAATATAATGTTAACCTTAAAAGAGATTTCAGAAATTTAAAAAACCAATTAATTTTATGTAACAGTAAATTAGAAACTAGTACACAAATGTATGATGTTGACATTCAGAATCTTCAAAGGGAGTTATTGAGTAGGGAAAATACACTAAAAGAAATATTTTGTAAATATGAATGTAGTCAACAGATGTTAAGTGAGCGCATGCAGGAGGCCTGTGAGTTGGTGGACCTGGTGAAGTATAATGCAGAGAGGTATGAGTCATTGACTAACAACCTCACCTGTAGTTGTGCTGCCGCTCCGCCACCTCTCATTTCACAACATGTTGCTCCTATAACTTTACCCATCGAGCATACTGCAATAAATTTGAACCCCTCCAAAAGTAATGTCTTAGTATATTCTGATAGTTTCGGAACAGGTTTTGGATCATTGTTAAATAACCGTTCTAAACATACAATAGTGAACCATTGTTATCATAAATTGCATTTTAATGAGCTTATTCATAAAATTCAACAGACACAATTGAATGAGCAAACTACTGTAGTTCTTATTTTTGGAAATAGCCTTAGTGTAACAAAAAGGGACATAGTTAATGGTATTGATACCCTACTCAAGTTAAGATTAGGCAAATTGATACTATGTGCATTGCCCTATTCTGACAAATTACTTGTTCAGGAAAATGAATACATATCTAGTTTAAATAACTTGATGCATATTTTATCTTGTCGTCATAGTGACCGTTTATTGTTTTTTGACACCAACAATTTTGTTAGTGATTTTGTTTTGATTCGGGAACATATGTTTCTTCCCAAAAATAGCCGACATTTATTAGCTACATTGTTAGCTTTTAATATACACGCAGTTATTGATAATTTAACTGAAACTAGGTTTAGTGATTTAACAGTATTATCCAGTTTTTCTGATAATACTACTGTAGACCCTTTAAACTATTAGAGCCGACAAAAGAGAAGACGAATAGTAATATTTTACTATATCATCAAAATATAAATCGCTTCTCCGGCAAAATTTTAGACGTGGAATTGTTAGTAGATAAATACCACATGGATATCCTATGTTTTTGTGAAACTTGGTTAAAACCAGATAGGATGTTGTTTAATGTAAATAATTTTTCAGTTGCCAGCGCGTACAACAGATCCACAGTGGGTGGTGGTACCTTGATACTTTGTAACAGTCATCTCAAATATAAGGAAAGGAAGGATATCACTGCTTACTCTGTTGATCGCTTATGTGAGGTAGCATGTGCAGAGGTCGAGGGGCATACTATCTTGTGTGTTTACAGACCACCAGCATCAAACTTGTCATTGTTTTTGATTTCAATGGAAGAACTATTATGTAAACTTTTCAGAGATAATAAATTAGTCTTTGTTTGTGGTGATTTAAATATAGATCTGTTAGTCAATTCACCTGAAAAATGTAAGCTCATTTCATTGTTCAAATCATTCAACTTAAAATATTTATTTAATGAACCAACAAGAATAACAGCAACTTCAGCTTCGTGCATAGACAATGTATTCACTAATTGTAAAGTAAAAGATTCGTTTGTAATTAGTGGCGTTAGGTCAGACCATACTGGTCAACTAGTATCTTTTGAGTCGGATATAAAATTAAACCTAGTTAAATCAATTCGATTAAGACCTCTTACTAAAATAAATTAAATTCTTTTAATAATAACGTTTTTAGTAACCTTTGTAACGCCAGTTTTGATTCAAAAGACCCCAATATAAATTACGGCACGTTGTTTTCTACAATTTGCCATGAATTCAATAAAACGTGTCCTGTAAAAACAGTTAAAGTCAACAATTCCAAATCAAAATTTAGTGAATGGGCCACTGTGGGCATAAGAAAAAGCCGAGATATCTTATATAATTTATATTACGAAAAATCTTTGACTTCCGATAAAGTTTTTCACACTTATGTTAGAAACTATTCCAAAATATTTAAAAGAGTCTGCGCTCAAGCAAAATCTCAAATAATAATTAACAAAATTGGTGTTTCAAATAATAAAATAAAAACTGTGTGGCAATTAATAAATAGAGAAACTGGAAAGACACAACAACGCGATCAGAATGAGTTGTCTTTGAAAATAAATAATCAAACCATTTCTGATAAGCAAGAAGTCGCTGAGACATTAGAAAAGTTCTTTACCAACATTCCGTTAGAGGTTACGAAGTCTCTTCCCTCCTCATCTAAATTAGCTGAAGCTCTTCTTAAAGAAAACTGTACCAAAGACATACCGACCTTTAAATTTAAACCAATATGTATTGATACAATTAAAAACGTGTTCAAAAGTCTCAATATAAAAAATACTGAAGACTTATGGGGGATATCCGTTAGGGTTCTTGAAGATATTATTGACTCAATTGCTCCTGTCCTAACAGGCATATTCAATCAATGTTTGGACAGCGGCACGTTTCCTGACTTAATGAAACACAGCAAAGTAGTACCAATTTTCAAATCAGGTTGTAAGAGTGATCCCTCTAATTATAGACCTATATCCGTGCTTCCAGCATTGAGTAAAATCTATGAAAAAATCATGCTGGATCAGATGTTGTCTCACTTCAATTCAAATGGGATCCTGCATAGTCAGCAGTTTGGTTTCACGAAAGGTAGGTCGACTACGGACGCGGGAGTAAAACTCATCAGTCACATTTTGGAATCTTGGGAGAAGTCCCAGGATGCCATTGGTATTTTCTGTGATCTCTCAAAAGCGTTCGACTGCGTCGACCACAACACACTGATCTGTAAATTATACCACTACGGAATTCGAGGACAAGCTGCTGATCTTGTGCTTTCATATTTATCAAACAGACAGCAAAAAGTGAATGTTAATGGGGTGACGTCCTCCGGGTCTCTAGTCAAGATGGGCGTGCCCCAAGGTTCAATTCTCGGCCCTTTCCTTTTTCTTGTTTACATTAATGATCTCCCTTTTATGATGGCCAAATTATCGGATATAATTCTATTTGCTGATGATACTTCGCTAATTTTTAAAATAGATAGGAAAGATACGGATGTCTTACATGTCAACGAAAGTCTTATTATTCTCACAAAATGGTTCGCAGCTAATAATCTTTTACTGAATGCGACAAAAACTAAATGTCTTAAGTTCTCTTTACCAAATGTACCACAACGAGACCTGAATTTGAATCTTGACGGCAAAAGTCTTGAAGTTATAGCTGAAACTGTATTCTTAGGGATTACTATCGATTCAAAACTGCAGTGGGGCGCGCACATTAGAACTCTTTCGGGTAGGTTAAGTTCAGCTGCATATGCAGTAAGGAAAATAAGGCAGTTAACCGATGTAGCCACAGCTAGGTTAGTATATTATGCTTATTTCCACAGTATTATGTCTTATGGCATTCTGCTGTGGGGATCAGCAGCAGATGTTGACTCAATTTTCATCTTACAAAAGAGGGCAATCCGCGCGATCTATAAAATGGGTCCTCGCGAGTCCCTTAGAGAAAAATTTAAAGAAATCGATATACTGACTCTACCATCACTCTATATTTTGGAATGTATTTTGTATGTCCGCAAAAATCGAGGGCTTTTCAAAACTAGAAGCGACTTACATAATTTAAATACACGCAGTAAGCACGAAATTGTAATACCCAAATTCAGATTAACAAAAACTAGCAAGTCTTTTTACCCGACTGCCGAAGGAGGGTAATGTGTTTATCAGTCTATGTATGTATGTATGTATGTAAGTATGTATGTATGTATGTAAGTATGTATGTATGTATGTAAGTATGTATGTATGTATGTATGTATGTTTGTTCCTATGTGGCGTTCCAGAGACCAAACGCGTTGGCCGATTTTGATGATTCGTACGTCAATCGATGCGTCTTAACCCTGCGAGTGTCATAGGCTACATTAAAATTGGATAATAGAAAAATGGCGGATTTTGGGTGCCATATTGTGGGGGCCCAAATTTTTTTTTTCTTCCAAACCCATCGTGTGGGGTATCAAAATAAAGGGTTTTAAGAGGTGATTTCAAAAATATATAACACTTATATGTTTAAATGTATCTAATTCAGAAAAACTAACTAAAAAGTTATAAATAAAAAAACTTAATTAAAAAAATCAAAAAACCCGACTGCTTCAAAAGCGAACTAAAAAGTCGTAAACAAGGAAAAAATCATGCTGTGCAGGCGGAGGATACACCAGATTTTGGTCAGCCAGCCGGCGAATATGTATCCTCCGACTGCACAGCATGATTTTTTCCTTGTTTACGACTTTTTAATTCGCTTTTGAAGCAGTCGGGTTTTTTGATTTTTTTAATTAAGTTTTTTTATATAAACAGTATACGCTTTTATAACAAGTTGCCAAAGTCAGTTATAGAACTGACCGATGGAAAGTTCAAAAACTACATCAAACGTGTCCTTGTTAAAAAAGCATATTATAAAATCAAGGACTACGTTGAAGATAAAAATTTTGGCTTTAGCTCCTTCTGCGCATGCGGCTTCCCTGGTAACTCATAAACGGCACAACTATGTAGTTGTCTCTAAGTAATCTCAATCTCATTAATTCTTTGTTTTTTTTCTTTCTTTTGATTATTCTTTTTACAATGGTTTTCAATCATCTTCATAGCCCTTTGCTAAGAATAGTTACAGCACTGATAACAATATTTGTGCCACATGTTAGATTTAGTCTTTTTTTTTATTTTACTTTTGTATAGATTCCTTTACCGATTATTTTGTAAATGTGTGAACATTGTAGGCCTTCTAGATGCTTGTTAACTTTTTAACTCGTTTTATTTTCTTTTGTTTAAATAATATGTAATCTTTTTTTTTTGTTTTCTTACGACTTATTGTCGGGCCTACGTTGTCCCCACATATCTAAGTACTAATGCTGTAACAAGGAAATATTGTAAAACCAAACCATTTTTTTAAAAGAGTAACCATGGAGTTTCTTGCCGGTTCTTCTCCATAGGAAACGACCAACCCGAACCGTGCACATTGTCGACGTTTTATAAGTGCCCATGTAGGCCTATATGAAATAAAAAAATTGATTTTGATTTTGATTTTTTGATTTTGAATGGATTAAAGGAGCACTACTACTTAGTTTTTGAAAACTTCGGAGTTTAAAAAAAATAGCTTTTTCATCATGAAGCAAAATTGTATATTTGTAATATTTATTAGAATTTTAATAATTTGTACCTTTAAGGTAAGTTAGAAAATCAAAAATCCCGTTCACCCCTCAAATCCCATATCCCGCACCGCAATCCCGCTCACCACATCCCAATCACTGTCCTCCGAACACCGGTGCGGCTATTGTGACCTGGGACCGTCCCTCCCCAAACGACCCCGTCTTACACCCCTTGCATCCCCTATTCATACCTCTAACAAGCCGGTTGAGATTGAATTTGAATTAGTTAGTTTTTATGTGAATGTTACACGTGATATGAAAGTAAAGGGTGAATGGAGGAATAATATGAGTTATGGAGTTTGGAAGATTAACTTGTTGGCTGGACTTTGAAATTGGAAGGGTTATAATGGCTATCTTTGCAGGGTGGTCAGTAAATTAATGGGTGTACGTGTAGTTGATGATGCCTTTGTCCAGATGTGAATTGCTGTAGATTGAATAATTGGTAACCTAACATCAATAAAGAATGACAATTTCAAAAGATAATGTGCAGTTATATACAGGAATACCGGCCTGTGTGTATGACTAGATGTATGAATGTGTGTGGAGCAAAATAAGTACGTAAGGATCGTAGCAGGTGGCTTTTTTGTAGTTTCTGCCTACCCGCATGGGAAAAATGGCGTGAGTTTATGTATGTATGTATGTATATACAGGAATACTTATAATGTTGACAAAATAGTCAAACCGTTTGTCCTGATATGGTCATGTGATGATCAGGGATCAAACGCATGTTACCTAAAGAATTATGAGTATAAATGTGTTTGGATGGAGAAGGAGGGAACGACCAAAGAAAAGATGGATGCACTGTGTGAGGAGTTATATGAAAGAAAAGGGAGTCAGTGATGATAGCGTGACGGGGGACAGGACGGTATGGAAGAAGAAAACGTGTTGCGCTGACCCCAAGTAACATTCCCATGTTATTATGTAAAGGTAGAAAGATGAGACAAAACCATTGTTACCAACTTTAACAAATAAGACTACTATTACCTATTGTTTAAGATAATAAGCACATCAAGCTTATCAGTCTTTGTAGGTTGCCATCGTTATCCATAAAATAATTTGCATTTCAAAACAAAGCCCTTTTGTAAATATTGAAAACATCTCTATATCACGGGCATTTATTTCTGCATACAAAGTGAGGCTAATCTGCAACCAACAGATAAAATCTATATTTTTGAACTGCTGTCTATAAAGTTTTTGAAACGATGCAATGTTTTGTGAACACAATGATATGAACGTGACTATTAAACATGAGAATGATATTATTATGATAAAACTTGTAAAAGATTTTGTACTTTTTAGACAGATCAAATAATCAGAGAAATGGATGGATCGTTTGAAAGATGTAATAGATAGAAAGGGGTGAATGTGGAGACGAAGATTAAGAGAGAGAAGAATGGAAGAAATAGACATATTGCGCTGATCCCAAATAAATTGGGATAAAGACGGGAAGGGAATGAAGAAAGCAGTCTATACAAAGTATAATTTTTCAACAGATAACACAAATAATGATTTGAGGTCAGTCATTGAAAGCCGAAGTCTTTACCACAAATAAATGTGCAAATTGTACCTGTATCATGATGACAGCAAAACATGACAATAAGTCACCTTTGATAATGTAGAGGTGTATTGGCTGTAACCACCTAAAATCAAGCAGACCAAATCTTTGTTTCAGCTGATGCAACCCTACCACCGAACCCACAACCTTTTCAAACAGCTTAACAAACCGCACTCAAAGATCAACTTTATAACCTCAAAACACGCGATACTTTCCTCACTCTGTATTCTACAAGTGTTCCATAACCCGACACCTTCCGTCACCCACAATAACCGACATATGCGTTGATGTGTAACTCTAAACCTTAGAGTTTGCGTCATGCCTTTTTTCGGCCATCATAGAGTCATGCCTTGTTTCAGCCTTCATAGGGTCGCGCCTTGTTTCGGCCGGGTGACGAAGGGTGCCACACTATTTAGTAAGGCGCACACGTATGAAGAGGGGCTAAATATAAACAAGGATAGGTAGGTGGAGTGGTCTTGGCTTTTTGTTGATTTTGTCTGATGTTGTTTGGGAAAAAGATTTCATGTTCAATCATAAAAACAAAAGCGCCGAAAGGAGACACCCTAGAAGGACACACACGGATCTTAGAAGTGATATTGTTAATTAAACCGGCCAAGTGCGAGTCGGACTCGCGCACGAAGGGTTCCGTACCATTATCGCTAAATGCGGCGAAATATCATGATTGTTGTATGGCAGCCCCACTTAAATATTTATTTTATTCTTTTTTTAGTATTTTTTGTTATAGCGGCAACAGAAATACTTCATCTGTGAAAATTTAAACTGTCTAGCTGTCACGGTTCATGAGATACCTACAGCCTGGTGACAGACGAACAGACAGACAGACAGACGGATCGTGGAGTCTTACAAATAGGGTCCCGTTTTTTTCCGGTTTGTTGTATGGGAGCCTCATTACATATTTATTTTATTCTGTTTTTAGTATTTGTTGTTATAACGGCAACAGAAATACATCATCTGTGAAAATTTCAACTGTCTAGCTATCACGGTCCATAAGATATAGCCTGGTGACAGACGGACAGACAGACAGAAAGACAGACCGCGGAGTCTTAGTAATAGGGTCCCGTTTTAATCCTTTGGGTACGTAACCCTGAAAAGGCCGGCTAAA